>JACAXG010000287.1:372430-424971 GCA_018881555.1 Amblyornis subalaris | reverse complement strand
CGCCCAGGTCGCTTCTGTTCAATTCCATTTTTTGGTGGTGGAACGTATCCCTATGGGAAGAAAGGACAATTAATGTGTTACCAAGTCTCCCCGCTGTACTCTGAAACCTGCTGACAGAGACTTGTAAGTTTTAAACAGATCTATGGCAAGCAGGTTAACCTAGAGGCTCTCCAGGCTGGAGACCAAATCCAACACAATCTGAGAAATATCAGTCTGACAGTCTAACACTATAAGTCAACCACAATTATAAGGCATTTTTTGTTTTCAAGTGGTTTTATAGAAATGCTGAAAAGGTGAAAGAGAACACAGTTTGGGTCCAGGTAAGTTCACTGAAAGAATAAAAAGTAATGTTGGTGCTTTGTCTGTTCCCCCCCACACACACACTGAAACAAAGTGGAACGTCGTGAGGATACAGCCTTAGTGACAAACACAGCAAGTCATGAAGAGTTAACTCAGTGTTTCACACCCAGAAAACACTTCAGTGATTCTATGTAAAAATAGTCTTGTTCCAAGAGCTCCACATCTCTGGTGCTTGCTTTGCCTTGCATCAACTACACCTGGCCCAGTTAGCTACGAGTTGTCATCTGTCCTCTGCCAAGGTCGCTGAAGAAGGGCTGCACATGGAATATCAGCTGTATTTAAGAGGTCATAGAATCATAGAACGGTTTGTGTTGGAAGCAACTGTAAAGATCATCTAGTTTCAACTCCCTCACAATGGGCAGGGAATAATAGGCTTTGCTGTTGTTTGCAGAAACAAACTAGATATTGTTTGCTCAGCTTTGATGAAAAATTTCATAACCTGGACAACTTTTCTCTGTAGTTTTATTTCCTATATGATGTTTGACAATTGAATCAGGAGTCATCCAATTCCGTTTTGCTTCTAGGCAAGCACATAATCTCCATCATATGAGCAGAAAGTACTTGTGCTGTCTGAAGGAGCACATGGCCTAACTGTAGCTTATTCATCTCACCCTGCATCTGTCATGATGAAAGCAAGCTAGTCTGAAACTGGAACTGAAAATCTCTGTTCTGAGTTCATACAGACAGCCTGTAGTCCACTCATTTCAAAAAGTCATCCTGCACCAGGATACCAATAAAAGATTGCAGCTCTATGTCTTGCACAGAACTGACTGCCAGATTTTATTTGGTTCAAGACAATGTTGTTCTATACAAGAAACTCTCCCAGAAAGGATATGCTGTAAAAACACACACATGTATATTTTTTTACCCAGAGAAACACACACATTCACAACCTATTGCTTGGGAAAAGAGTTACTGTGAAAGACCCTAAGTCTGAAAATAAAACCCAGAAATAAACAGCCTCTTCCACTCACTAGTCAAGTATACCATAGGATAATCACTGCCTTTAATGGTTCTCACTCCAGATGAGTGACCCAGTAGCTACTAGGAACCTTACCATGTGCACTTCTATAGAGGTAGCTGAACCTGCAGCAGAGAGTGCTGCAGTTTGAGCCAGCTGCAGGAGTGACCAAGCAGCCTATTATTCCTTGTTCCCTTATAAGGTTCAGTTCTAGAGTGTTCWGCCTTACTCAGCATCCCATTTATTCCTGTACCCCACTCCTCCCCTCGTTTACCCCTATTGGTTGAAGTTGTATTACCCCGCCTTCTCTCTGTCCCCTGACCCTCAAACCATTGGACCCTGTTGTCTCTCTGCCCCCACTGCCCCTAGAATAAAACCCTGACCCCTCCATTGTTCTGTGTTCTCTCCTTCCCTGACGATTCATGGAATAAACTTATTTCATGGAACACGTAAGGAGAACCCCTCCGACTCTTTGCCTTAACTAAGTACGCGTTTGTCTCTGTGTGTGTGTGTGCGCGCGCGCCGCTGAACGCATCACGGCACCGCCGGACAAACGCCATGCTTTCAGGAAGACTGCAAGGGACCCTAAAACCCATCCAAGAGGATGATTATTATTATTTTTTTTATTTATAACAACAAATGGCGCCCAAGATGAGGCACCCTGAAGACAGTCTCTGAAGACGTGTATCCGGCGTCACTGCTACCCCGAAGGAAGATCTACGTTTTATTAGGTCTTGCCTGAGAGGCGGCCGACAACCTTCCGAAGGCACCTAGGAGGTGACCGGAGGACCGGCCAGGACTTGAGGACCCCTCCGAGAGTTTTTTTTTTGACCCAGTTGGTGAGTGTGAAAAATATCGGGTCTTTTTTCTATCTTTTTGTTAATCCTTTGCCTCTCGGTGGTGAGAAGAGTTTTCTGGGTGTGATGGGTAGTGGATTAACCCGTCCCCAGAGGGAGGTTTTTAATCAAATTGAGCGAACCCTTGCTCGAGAAACTTTTTGTTTTTCGAAGGGAGACTTCAAATGTTTTGTTCTTTGGTTATTTAAATATTTTCCTAGTATTTCCCATGACGTAGTTTTATTTGTCATTATCATAGTATATCTTAAGGGTATTAGGAAACGTTTGGGTTCTGTTAATCCCCAGTTAAAAAACCCTCCCCCGCTTCCCTCTCCGTGTATTCCTCAACCCTTTTCCTCGTCTCAGGAGAGACCTAGAGACGGATCCTGCCCAAGGGCACAGGGTTGCTACCGACTCCCTGACGTCCCCCGGTCTCCCCTGTCCCCTTCTCGAGATGGGCTTGATCACCCCATCTCAAGCTCTCCCCAAATCCTCTTACCTGTACCCACTTACCCAGTTTCGTCTCCCCCCGTTTTTACCCAAAATGGAGCCGGCCACGTGGCACCGAGTCAAAATGGCGCTAACCACGTGGCGCCGGCCTTCCCACAGCCGTGTGACCTCTCCCTTCCCTTCCCTTCCCTGCGCACGTCATCGTGTCGGGTCCCTCCTCCCACACGTTGATGAGCGTGTCTGCATCGGACCCTTCCCCCTCCATCCCGAATCTTGTCCCTTCCGCAGACCCTCCCTGCCCTTCCAATGTCCCCACCCTCTCCATTGGTGACTCCGCCCCTGAGAAACAACCCTCTCCTGGTTCCCACGCTACCGAGACCAAAACAGGGTGTGCTTGCAGCCAGAAAGGCGCCATATTGACATTCCCCGCCTCACAACACCATACAACTCTAGTAAAAAGGGCGAAAAACCCCAGGCGAAAGAGGGGGAGGAAACGTAAGAAGTGGAATCGTATTCCACAGCTAAAAAACCGGAAAGTTTGTGGATGGGGGTCAAAAAACTATTCTGAAGAAAAAGTTAGAGAGAATATCCAGCTGTTTGCAGAGTGCCCGCGACGGAATTGCAAAACTTGCAAGGGATTGTTGCGGTCTGTGGTGTGCCCAGTGTGGAGTTGTCCAAGTTGCCGCTACCACCACTGGCAGCACTCAGGGTTCGGGAAAAAGAACATGAAACGGTTTTGGGCAGCGATATCAAATGCCAAGCCGCACCGCAGCGTGAGAAACGCGAAACAACCCCGTGCAAACCCCAAAGCGCGCCGCCGGCGCTGCCACCGCCGCTCCAGCCGAACCCACCCCGCGCTGCCGCCAGCAGACACAGCCTCTAACTCGCAGTCCGCAGCAGCGGCAAGTGGAAGCAACCTCAGCAAAAGCAAACAGATCGGCACCAGTCGCACGCTTAACGCCTAGCAGGCGCGGCCGTTCATCGCTGCTGTCGCTGCCGCGGAGCGAAAAGAAAAACACAAAGACGAACAGAAAGAAGAAAAGAAAGCAGAAGCAAGCCCCGAGCCTCCGCACGACTCAGGCGCTGCAAGCCGTCAAACTTGGCAATCGTCGCCGCCTCTTCGAACACCGCCAGTAACACCGCCTGCTTGACCGCTGCCGCCGCCATGTTCGCCGCCGCTTCCTGCTGTCACCGTTCTCACCCAGCCAGCATCAGCATTGTGCGTCACCAATGCCGCCGCCTACTCCAGCACACTGTACTGGCAGCGCAACCAGCCGGCACCGCCGTGAAAGAAGCACTCGCTGTAGTCCGAGGCTGCTCCCTGCCGCTCGTGTCACCCGCTGACGAATACAACCGGCCAGCCACCAACACCGCGCCAAGGGGAACATCAGCACCGCGCAGCTACAACACTGTCGCCTGTTCCACCGAGCCATGCCACCAGCGCGGCCACTCGGCGCCTGCCGGCGGCCGCCACCTGCGCTGCTGGCCCGGGGCCCAGCCCGACCAGCAGTCTCTGCACTTGAGCCTCGCACAGCCGTCCGGCCGCTGCCGCTGGCCCATTGGTATTCCACCAGAGCAACTTACTACCCCACAGCCAGAGCCACGAAACGATAAGTCTTTCCTGTTTAGTATCCTTCCAAATTTTATTTTTATCCCTTCACTACCATTTGTTTTTCCCAAGTTTCTTTATATAACACTTCACCTCCTGTTTCCCCCATGCCTCTATTCCCTTATTACCTTTGCCCTTTCCTAAATAAATAACAAATCAAGCAAGTACCACCTGAAAGCAATGTCAGCTCAAGTCGACAAACTAACTTGTGCCTCCTCCAGGCAGTTTAAACCCCAAACCTTTAACCCCTCTTATCTTTTCCCTCATGTGTTTCCCTATCTCATAATCCCTTTGTCTATCCTATACTCCATACCTATGTTATGTTTTTGTTAAGAAGAGGGGGAGTAGGGGAACGGAGAGTTAAGGGAAAACTATTTTATAATTTATTAACAATTTTGTTTTATGACCCACAGAAAAGCCTAGCCCAACACACACACATGGCCAGAATGAACTATCTCTACTTCCTTCGAGTCTACTGAGTCTGCTAGACCACCAGAGCAGCCAGCAACATCGTGTAAATTGTCCCGTTTGAGTCACCTCAGCCAGAAGCTTATGTCTGAATTGAAAGTGACCTGTCATCACACGATCAAAGCATCCATATGACAATAATTAAAGAGCTGAAGACCAAAGAAAGAATGGACTAGCTTAGTGGACTTTTGGTCCAGCTGGGGCTGGGAAGCTGGGTAACATCATAGTTTAAAAGTGGACTATAAAATATTCTGATAATTTTTATTGTGGGAAAGGCCTTCTTTTTTCTAAACAAAGAAGGGTGAGATATAGAGGTAGCTGAACCTGCAGCAGAGAGTGCTGCAGTGTTTGGGCCAGCTGCAGGAGTGACCAAGCAGCCTATTATTCCTTGTTCCCTTATAAGGTTCAGTTCTAGAGTGTTCAGCCTTACTCAGCATCCCATTTATTCCTGTACCCCACTCCTCCCCTCGTTTACCCCTATTGGTTGAAGTTGTATTACCCTGCCTTCTCTCTGCCCCCTGACCCTCAAACCATTGGACCCTGTTGTCTCTGCCCCCACTGCCCCTAGAATAAAACCCTGACCCCTCCATTGTTCTGTGTTCTCTCCTTCCCTGACGATTCATGGAATAAACTTATTTCATGGAACACGTAAGGAGAACCCCTCCGACTCTTTGCCTTAACTAAGTACGCGTTTGTCTGTGTGTATGTGTGTGTGTGCGTGCCGCCGAACGCGTCACAGCACCGCCAGACAAACGCCACGCTTTCAAGAAGACTGCAAGGGACCCTAAAACCCATCCAGGAGGATTATTATTATTAATTTTTTTATTTATAACAACACACTTCATCACTGAACACACAGGCAGCAGATGAAAGGAAACTGCTGATAATTTCACATTTAAAAGAGTGAGTGATTTGCCATTTCTTTAATCAGACATAAGAACTGTAGCCATTTATAGGGTATATATCCCCATTGCTTTGGTGTAGTAGGCCTTTCTCTACTATGGTGACATTATCAGCTTATGTGGACAAACACACCATCCCTGCAATATTCAGGAGAGTATTTCCCCACATACTGTACCAGCCACAGCAACTCTGCTGGCCTCCAACCTAAAAATGAAATCACCTTGCTTTCAAGAGAGCAAGAATGCAACTTCTCTTGTATTTCCCAACTTTTTTTTCTTTTCTTTTTTAGAGAGAGACTCTGCAGTGCACATGCTTCATTTCAGTCAAGCTTTTGATGTTTTCTTCTGCAATGACCTTGAGAACAGATTCAATCTTGTACTCCTAGAACAACTTAAAACCTTCCCTTCCTGGCCATCCAGGAGTTAACACTGCTTGCCTATCTCAACCAGCATGGTCTAGCACTGTTTAGGCTGCCAAATCTAGTGACTAGCAAGTGCCAACATTATTTGTCTTTATGTCTTCCACAATTATTTCAAGAACCTTATTAGTCAAAGCAGTCTCATCTGCTATAGCCAGAAAAATCTATCAACAGAAAGCATGATCGCTCTTCATATCTGGCTATTTCCATCCGTCCCTGACATACTTGATTTTGGCCTTTGGAAGAGACCTGCAGTGGTTTATGGAGGTTCCCTAAGAAAAGCAAATTACCTTTTGAAATTTCACAATTTGTCTTGCCTACAAAGAAAAGTCAACAGGAGAACCACTTGCTGTAGTTCATCATGTATAAAAACCTTGTTACTTGCCAAGATAGCAGCACGCAAGACTACATTTACTCCTTTTAAGTCAGAACCAACACTATAAAAGGAGGACAAAGATAGTTGTACGAATACAAGGAAATACCATGTTAACATGAGTTGGCACAACCTGAAGCAGTACTGATACACTGGCAGCATTTTTCTGAAGTTTCTGGTGAGGACTGCAGCCAAGGAAACAACCAAGAATAATTTATAGACATCTGCAGAGGCATGAACTTCTATACCAGGAAAAGACAGAACAGTACTCACTTAAGAATTGTGCAAGTTGTCAACAGAGGCTGGCATCACTGATTAATTATCTAACACCAACACTACTGAGTTGGACAATAGTGGTCTTTGAGACAAAGAAGTTATCTTGCATTTCCTGCAACAGAAAGGAACCACCACAGGGATGCAGACAGTGACAAAAATCAACAGAAAATGTTGGCAGAAGCACTTGGACTGAGATTGCATTTGTCATTCAGCTCATACCAAAGGAGGAGAGGAAAGGAAGTTGCCAAGACAGTAATTTATTCACTTTCTTGCCTAAAGTTCTGCTGAACATATTACAGAATCATGATGTGCAGGAAGAACCTACAGGATTTAGATCTAAAGCAAAGCAATAATCCAGGATTACAAACAATTTTTGATGCAACTGTGACATATGTACAAAATGAAGAGCATAACACAGCATAGCAGGGCGTAAACTATATTAACAAGACTAGGCATCAGCAGACATTGATGTCCACAAGATAATATCAGACTGATGCCAAAAAGATTTTTGCTTTTTATACATTTTTCATATATTCATAGCTCTGTAAACTACTACTGCATAGTTATATAGCTCCTAGTACCCTTTCTGTTAGATTTTAGAACAATAAGCTAAGCTTCTAGCCTGTTCCTGAAATATTGTTTGGTCCTACTGTCAAGGAGAGAACATTTGTTTTTGTAACCAGAATGTGAGAAGACATAACAAGTAGTAAGGCAAAGAAGCCCCCTGGACTGACATCAATGGGGCAGAACATGGGCTAGATGACCTAATTGACTGCTCTTTTAATTGGACCATATTTGTCAGATATGCTAATTTGTTAAACTTATAAAAACTAGAAACCTGATGCCAAGTGTGCATATAGCCACATTATGCACCTTGAAAGCTTTCAATAAAGGACCTGCTTTTTTATCTTACTATTCTAATATGATTGCAAAGTTTTATCTCCTCTGTTTTAGGCAACACCTCTTGCCTTCATGCCATAAAAGCATCCACTGCATGTGTGTACATTATTGCTAAGTGTATTGAGATACATCAATCTCCTAAACTATAGCCATATTATGCACCTTGAAAGCTTTCAGTAAAGGACCTGCTTTTTTATCTTACTATCCTAATCCTCTGTTATTAGGCAACAAGACCAATTTTTTTTTGGTTCCTTGCTTAAAGAAAGGAAGACAATCTGCATAGGAAAGGAGAAAATCCTCAAGTTTATCAGAGAACATAACTGGCATTTGCAAAAAATACTGACTAGAAAACATATGAAAGAAACCCTCTTATACACTGAAGAAAGACAGAAGAACAGTGATGCAATGGTTAAAGAAGTAGGAGGAAGAGAAGCTAAAGAGTCTCATTTAAGATGAGTAGAGGCAAAAAAAGCAGTCATGGGTTGCAAATGCAGGAGGGAGCATACAGGACAGTACATCTGACACACCAAGGTGGTGACAGACCTTATAAAAAAGAGGTTTCACACCTCCTCTCTCCACACAGCATTTTTCCAAACCCACTGCTGAAAAAAAAACCCCTCTGTACTACTACTTTTTCCATCTTCTATAGCTTCCAGAATTATTTCAGAACAAGTTGCATGAGTTTCTCTGTTCTATTGTACAGATACCCATTCCAGAGATTTCTTTAAGAATAATGATGTGCTTTTACCTTTTTGTATATATGTATATATATTATGCCTTGAGGTGACCCTGCCTATATACTAGTTTTTAAACATCAGACACCAGTGAAGTGTACGACTGCCAACACTGTTCTGTTTCAGTATCAGCAAATGCTAGGAACCCTAAAACATGTCTGGTCTTCATTCTTGCAATGAATTCTGCACTAACCAGACAGATGCAGAGCAGTGTACAAACTTGTACACAAGAAGGCGATACCATTCCCTTGCAACAAGAAGGAACTCAAGCCAATCACAAATACAAACAGCCCAAACAGTGAGGGTTACTACCAATCAAGTCAAACTCAATTTGAATACCTAGGAGGAGGATTCTTCATGCAGACACTGGTTTGGTTTTGACATATTTTGTTCATTGCAATAGATGAGGTTTGTTATAGGTCGCTAAAACACAATTACTCCATGCAGTGGCTGTAAGGTGATTAACAGTAGTAATGGTTCTCACATAGCAAACATACAAACTATATACCTGGGGTAGTGTAGCAAGTTAGGAAAAAACCTCGATTTGTGGGAACAGGAAAAAAACAGCTTTGCTCGACTTTCTTTTGATTGGAGCAGAGCCTAGAATTGACGGGCAGGGTGCTAGACGAATTGGATCAATTGGTTACGCCTCTGTGATGACATATTATGAAGAAGGAGGAAACGGAAGAGCGGCCATCTTCTGCTTCCTGGATGAGGGGTGGCGAGGGGACGGACCCTCCAGGGCTCCGACCCGGAGCCGCCGCCGGCTCGGCGGGCAGGCGGCCAAGCCAAGCCGCTGGGAGAGACCATTTCCAGCAGTCGCCAGTAATCACGACCAGCCTCCGGGGACCATGCAGCTTGCGTGGGTCCCGGCGTGGGGCTTTCCCATGCGTCCGGCACGGCTTATGCTGAATTAGGCAGAAAGAACACCACGCTGCCGGCAACAAGAGATATGGCAAGGAATCCAAATAAGACCAATTCTCCAGGTACAATCTGCAGATACTAAGTCTTCTTCCAAGTTAGAGAGAACGGGAAGATGCGGTCGCGTGGAGAAAGCTAACATGGTGGCACCGCATGACAAGAAGCTAATGTGGCTGTGCCAAGGTCAGCGAGAGAGAGAAAGCAGATACACCGAACACTGGAACTGAAATTTCCCCTGCAAGCCGTGGTGAGAGCTGTAATGTAACAAACTATTTCTCTATAATTTATTTGAAGTGCATTTGAGGGGATGTAGGAATCCACGTTACAGTCCTAGAAAGGCTGCCTACGCCAGGGTGCATGGATTTGCTGAGGCTTTTTGGAGACTGAAGGAAAGAACTTTTACTTCCAGACTGGGATAACTTCATCCTTAAAAAGATTAACCCCATGGACTATTCTGACCCATGCTAGCAGTTGTGGGAAGATTGCTAGCTTTTGTGGGAGAGAGATTGTTTTTCACTGCAGCAGGTTTCGGGCGGACCTGTTTTGTTTGTGAGGTTACAGCAGAAACTCTTTTCCATAAGCATAAACAAGACTTAATATACTGACCAAAACCCCATGTTTCTTTTCTCTTGCACAGTCAGTGGGAAGAGGGAGGTATTTGGGAAGAGAAAAGTGTCTGGAGGTTTGCCTTACTTTTTTTCATTATTCTTTTTACTTTTAATTCTATTAGTAATAAATCTTTTATTACTATTTAAGCTTTGAGCCTGTTTTGCCGTATAGTTATTTTCCATTTTCCTCAATAATCCATATTTCCCCTCATGAAAATAAATTCTAATTCCCCTGTGAATAATTTTTCATGGATGCCTGGTATTTGGCCAGTGTATAACCACGACAATACCTAACATTAGTAACCAGAGAAATTTAAGTGATAATAAACAGCTTGACTGTTTTAGCAAGCTAATGTTACAGATACACACACCACAAATCACATACAAACAAGCTTACCGGCAATGGAAACAGCTTCCCATTTACTTTAATACACAAACTATTAGGGTAACTATCTTCTTGAGGGTAGCTTGTCTCTGCTAGGCATAACCTATATCCCCAAAAAGAAAAAGCATCATTTAAGTGTCACCACATTCATATGTCCTCATAAACATCTAGACTTTTACATTAGCCAATTAAAAAGTTGTAAGAGAACACTATGAAAAAGGTACCTTAGCTGAACTTGGACTGTGTAATCTCTCCTGCCTCCAGGCAAGAAATCCCTGTGACGAAGAGAAATAAAAAGAGAAGTATCCATTTAGACAGCAGGTCTCATATTCGAGTCATATGCAGAAAGAACTGGTACACCTGCCCCAACATCACTAAACTTTGCTCTTATTTTTCTTTTATTGAGCTATGAACAAGTCTTACAAGTGACACCTCTGTTTACCTACTGCAAGTTACACAGGACTTCAAGACCAGCATCCTCTGTCAAGAGTTTATAGTAACAATAAAGTATGATTTTGCCAGAGAAGAAAAAAGCCTCTTGGCTTACACCAAAGGTCTTGCAACAACATGAACCCTGTGACAGAAAAGCAGCCTTCCATTCCTACAGTCAGGAAACATGCAGGGAAGAAAAGCTTACCACTTCTCTAGTGACAATTATTTGGAATGGAGTAATTGTTAAGTCTTTAATGGGGTAGGTTTTACCCTAAATGCACATAAATTCTGTGCATAGTAGTCCCTGAAGAAAACAGAACAGATAAACTCAGTGTAACTTCAGTGAGGATTATCATTTGGCATCTGCAAGCTTTATGTGCTGCATAAAAATGACCCAAACACCCCACATTTTCTCCTGAAATTTTGCAAAAGTTTACCTAGACTATGCCACACACTTACTTCTTACCTGGAAATACAGATTTCTCTGACCTGCTGAGGTGTTAAAGCAAAGATAAAAAACTTCTCTTGGAACCTCTGAATACTGCTCTGTACTACAAAGAGAGAGACACAAAAGAGGTTTAACTATGGTAATTAAAGTAATTAATTAAAACAGGATCTGCAATTGAGGGTTTGGGGGGTTTTTTTTGGAACGAGGCATAAGTCACATATTCAAATTGTGGTTGAACTGCATGCAACAAAAACATCAACAAGAAAAAATGGAACAAATCATTCATTCAACTATATTCAGATGGCTTAATATCACGTTACACTTCAGTACTAAAGAAGCTTGGCAAATTGCATTATAATCCTTTCTCCCGGGGAGAAATATTCAAACAAACACACAACAAAATATAACACAGCTATTTGAATGTACTACAAGAAGAGAACGCACACCAGAAGTTATGATTGGACAGATGGAAAATTACTCAATTTGGAAACAGCTAATTGTCACTAAACCTTTGAGAAGGAGGGGAGAGGAGAAGGGGAGGAGGGAACACAACCCCTAAGGCTACAGAAGCCAGCTAGACTTGATGTCTGGGAATTATGTCAGTAGCATTTAGCAATAAATAAACAAATAAATAAATGGAACTTTCATATCAGAAACTGACTTGTTTGTCAGGGATGGGAAGCTGTAATATTTTAGTATTAAAGGTTCATAGTATGTGCATGTTACTTTTCAACTTTCTTTTACTTGAGAAGTTATAAATCTTGACCTGAAATAAAAGTACATTGGACTTGTCCAATGATTTAAAGTAAGCAGCAAGGACAAATGCAAAAATAGCACAACTAAACCAGGCAAATTTGGAAGAGCTAGTAGACTGTCTTGTACACTGTGACATTAAAAGAAGATTATCTCTATGCCCAGGAAAAACATACACAAAGGACACAAACATGAAATAGAACCCAGGTAGATCAAACACACACCAAGTTCCCCAAACAATTCAAACCAGCTACATTGTGCACGTATGCATGTGCACACACACCCCACAGACAACATTTTATATTTTAAAATAATACTTGAATACATGTAAAAAAGATCATGGAAATATTTTGTTATTGAATTGAGTGTTGATTAAAATGAAACCCCACACCTACACCTGTTCTTGTGTTCTCAGTGCAAAAGAATACCTACACTCATCTCTTTAAAAGAGTTGCAGTGAAGTGGACTATACTCCTAGCTCTCTGACCTACCTGTTATTTCCATCCTTAATTCTCAAACACACAAAACTTGTTTGTTCCATATCTCAATCACCCAGGTCTACTAACTGGGACTCTAAGCTATCCATATCAATCAAAAAATATTAAATAAAGGAAGCCTTACATCCAAATTTGCACATGAATCCATGGTAAGAGTCATTTTCAGCCAATGCTCATATCCTTCTAAAATCACAATCATGGAATCATCAAGGTTGGAAGAGACCTACAAGATCATCAAGTCCAACCATCAACCCAGCACTACCACTAACCTCTAAACCACTAAATCATATCACCCAGATCCAGATGCCTCTTGAACACCTCCAGGGATGGTGACTCCACAACCTCCCTGTATGGTAGTGGCTTGGCCTGCAGCTGGGAATGTTGCGGAGGATAAGCCAGCCACACAAGTAACCGAGGAGCCAGTGGGGCCAGGGAGCCCAGGTGTTGTATTAAGTAAAGGCTCCGARGTCCAAGATCTCCCCCTAGATTGTGGTAAGGAGGAAGGTCTCTCCCACCCAGGCCTTGGAGTGGTATGCTCCCCCATTCAGTTGGTTTATCCTTGTCAATCTATGTTCTGTATATGGTTATGTTCCAGAATGTTCTCCCTCACTCGATGCCCCATTGGCTTTGTTCCCCTACTCCTCCCCTTGCCTACCCTTATTGGTTTGTGTACTGCTACCCCACCTTTTCTCCTCCCCCTAACCCTAATGTGACTGGCCCTCTGTTCTCTCCGCCCCTATTTGGTTTGGTATATAATCCTGTGTCACCCTGTAGTTAGTGCTCTCCTTCCCTGACCCTTCAAGAATAAACACCTTCTGTGGAACATCATAAGGAGAGTCCACCTCCGACTCTTTATTCCCATCTTAAGGCGTTGACTGTGCGACTGTCTGCTTAACCACCTGCGCTGGTGGGATTAGCGGGTGCAAGGCACAGCACTGTGCCTTTCCCACCGGCTGTCGCACACCTCAATGAGGCACCACCGGACAAGAGTGAGGCTTCTAGGAAGGTTGCGGCCACTGACCATCTAGCTGGATGAGGCCACGCCGCGACATCCCTGGGCAACCTATTCCAATGCCTGACCACTCGAACAGTGAAAAAATTTTTTCTAATATCTAATCTGAATCTCCCGTCTCAGTAAGAGAGAAAGAAAAGCCCATTTTTTGCATATCATCCATTCCTCATATCTCATTTCCACACTCCTCCTCACAAAGATCTGAGTTGTGGTGCAGTCTAAAAGACTCCATGATCAGTTAAGAAACTAAAATGTACAAGAGGATGCAAATAGCTTGCAAAATGCTGAAGCATTTCTAAACAATACTATTAGTTAGGGAACATTTTTTATCATGTAAGGTAAGCCAGGGTGAATTTCAAGACAGAAAACATATTTCCAAATAATTAAATACATTGAAGAGTGAGGCATTTGAGGAAGTTAAACTGAGATTTCAGGTTATTTGGAAGACAAAGGTCCATCCTACATTTTAACATACAGTATGGCAACAACCTGTAGAGTGAGAAACCTTCACTAATCTGGGTACAACACTGAACACTGAAGCACAAAGTATCTATTTCAGTGCCAGATGTCAGAACCTGCAGAATTGTTGCAGCAAGATAAGGGCAAACTAACAAACCAGTGAACTTGTTCTCTTTATGTTGTTGCAACTTATTAATTACTGACCCTGAAATCCTTTTCCTGTTGACCCTGTGTATTGGGTCTGGCTAAGATGGAGCTCACTTCCCCATAGCAGCCTTCACAGTGCTGTCCTTTGCATTAGGAGCTAGAAAGGTGTTGATAACACACGAGTGTTTTGGCTACTGCTGAGCAGTGCTGGCACAGCATCAGTGCTGTCCCTCAACATTCCCCCCCATCAAGGGGATGGGGGTGGGCAAGATCCTAGGAGGGGACATAGCCAGGCCAGCTGACCCAAATTGACCAAAGGGATATTCCATACTATATAACGTCAGCTCAGATATAAAAGCTAAGGGAGAGAGGAGGAATGGGCGGGGGGCAATCATTATTTACAATGTTTGCCTTCTGGAGCAACCACTACACATGCTGAAGTCCTGCTTCCCGGGAAGTGGATGAACATGGCTTACTGATGGGAAGTGGAGAATAAACTTTTTTTCTCTTTGCTTATGTGCATGCAGACTTTCACTTTTGATTTAGTAAACTGCCTTATCTCAACCTACAAGCTGTTTTCCATCTTATTTTCTCTCCCCTGTCCCGCTGGGGAGTGATAGAGCAGCTTGGTAGGCACCTGGTATCTAGCCAAGGTCAACCCACCATGCCCTGACAGATGTGTTCTTCACTTGTACCAGGCAGAGACTTCAGGTCAAAATCTTTCAGCCCAAAGCAGAGGTTCAGACTAAATATTAGGAAGCATTTATTTACCAAGAGGGTGGTCAAACACTGGAACAGGTTTCTTAGATATGTGGTCAATGCCTCAAGCATGTCAGTGTTTAAGAGGCATTTGGACAATGCCCTTGACTATTACTCTAACTTCTGGCCAGCTCTGAAGTGGTCAGGCAGTTAGTGTTACCAGATGATAAATTGTCTACACCTGGTGAGCTAACACAATGCTTGTTCTACCAAAACTACTGGCCTATGGAACTGCACAATGCCCATTGTGTAAGAAGGAGAACTGGAAGTTCACCAGCCCCATTGCCCTGCCCACTCAGACAGGTCGACTGGAACATTGGGGTCTAGGACAACCAGGGACCACCAGAGAGACCCCCAGGACAGAAGAACACATGCGTAAAGGGGAGGGAAAATATGTTAATGATTTTGGGGAAATGATTATCATATGTATGTTTACCTGAGACAATCAATGAATATGTATGTAAAATACAGTATATAAACAGGAACTTTCTTGCACCCAGCATGCACAGTTTTGGGAGGAGCTATCCCCCTGTGCATCCAGCCGAATAAAAAATGCCTGCTTCTTAATGCTACATTGGTGTTGAGTTTTTTTATTTTACCTAATTTTTGGTAACAGTTTTGGCACCCCAGATGGGACTATACTCCTGAATTTCAACGGATCCGAGGGATTGCAGGACCTCCAGCCGGCACCGAGGGATTCTCGGGGAGAACCTTCAATCCCCGCTCTGAAGGAAATCGGAGCAAGACCCCTGGTAAGATAAAGGCATTCTTTACTTTAAAGGTGTTAACTATTAACCTGCCTGTAAGGCGCAGCAAAAGCTATGCAAGGTTTGGTTTAAAGGTACCTAAGGTGGGAAAAGGGAAGGGGTAGAGTCCCTTCTAAAGGAGCTCCTAAATGGTAATTGGTTATAATGGGAAACAAAACCTCGAAAGGGCTATCACAGCTGTCACCACTGGGATGTATCTTGAAACATGGGAAACAAATTGGGGGTGATCCCCTCACGCATGAAAAACTTATAAAATTTTGTAATCAATGGTGGCCACTTTATGTGTTGGAAAATGAAAAGAAGTGGCCTAAGAATGGATCCTTAGTATGATACCGTATTATGTATTTTAACATAATAATACCATATTATGCAATTAATGTTGTTTTGTAGAAGGGAAAATACATGGGATGAAGTTCCTTATGCACTTGAAAAGGAAAAGAAAGACAAAGAGTTGAAAGAGGTGTTGTTTTGTGTGCAGCATAGGACGAAGGTGCTTAAAGTGTGGGCGAGAAGAGGAGGAGGATTTAAAGCTGATGGTTGCTCTGTGGCAAAGAATAGGGGAGGGGGGTGAATAATGAATCACCGTGGAATATGATTAGATGCATGAGTAGGTCATGGGAAAGTAGACTGGAATGGAGAGAATGTTTTAGGGGATCAGGGGATTTTAGTCTGATTGCAGGACGCACTAGAAGGCAGCAAGGAGATGTTGGGGGAGATGTTAGGGAAGTTCTGATGGCTCCCCTCTGGCAGACAGTCAGGAATCATGATCCAGTAACAGTAAAAACCCCATTTTTAATAGTGGATTTAATGTCATGGAGAAAGGTGGCAGGAGTTTATAGGGAAGATCCAGATAGAGTTGCTAAAGTATTTGAAACTATAATTAAGACTTAGGACCTCCTCACTCAGAAACAATTGGTTAAATATTATAACAATTGGTGTCTAAAATAGACTTTGGTAAATTGTATTAATTAGTGGCTGAAATATATTTGGCAATTTGTATTATGATAAGTAGTGGCTGAAGTGTATTCGGCAGTTTGTGTTGTAATAGTTGGTAGTGGAAGTGTATTTGGCAATTTGTAAATAAAGGGGACATTGGAAAAAGGAGTGTCCCCAAGCTAGGGAAAATCAAACAGAAAAACTAAACCTGACTCTTCAAGCCATCACGCTCAAGACCCTAAGTGAAGATGAAAAATCCCCCTGAAGGGGACTGGGGGAATCATCCTCAGCTGAGCCCCTAGTTACATTATTGCTAGGGAATGAAAAGGTAAAATTTTTAATTGATAGAGAAACAACTTATTCAGTACTGAATACGTGCAGAGGAAAACTTGACTGGGAACCTGTAAGCGTTGTGGGTGCGACAGGGAGGAAAGAGAACGGGCCTTTTTTATAACTATTACTATTTAAGTTAAGAAAACAGTGAGGGAAACACCAATTTGTATATGCCTGAATGCCCAATACCCTTGTGTCATGGTTTGACACTGGCCAAACACCAGGCACCCACAAAAAGCCCACTCACTCACTCACTCACTCACTCACTCACTCACTCACTCACTCACACTGCTCTGCAACTGGACAGAGGAGAGAAAATTTAACAAAGGGTTAATGAGTTGAGATAAGGACTGGGAGAAAAAAACACTTCAAGGGCAAAACAGGCTCAGCTTAATGATATAAGGTGAATTTATTACAAACAAGATCAGAGTAGGAGAATGAGAAGTAAAAATAAGCCCTTAAAAGCACCCTTTTCTCCCCCCAACCCCTCCCTCCTTCCCACCAATGGCGCAGGGAGACGGGGTAGGGGGTTTGGTCAGTTCATCACCCAAGATGTTTCTTTCCGCTGCTCATGGAGAGGAGTCGTTTCCCTGCTGCACCGTGGGGTCCCTCCCATAGGAGACAGTTCTCCGTGAATTTCTCCAGTGTGGGTCCAAGCTTACGAGCAGCAATACTCCCAAAACTGCTGCAACATGAGTCCATCCCACGGGCAGACAGTCCTCCCAAAACTGCTGAGGCATGGGTCACTCTGCCACAGGGTGCAGTCCTCCAAGGACAGGCTGCTCCAGCCTGGAAGCAAGGCCTCTCTCTCCATGGGACTTCCTCTGGATCACAGTGTCCTGGTATCCACCCGCTGCGGCATGGGCACCTCCCCCACAGGCTGCAAGTGGATCTCTGCATCCCCCGTGGACCCCCATGGGCTGCAGGGGGACAACCTGCTTCACCGTGGTCCTCACCACAGGCTGCAGGGACATCTCGACTCTGGCACCTGGAGCATCTCCTCCCCCTCCTTCTTCACTGACCTTGGTGCCTCCATTGTTGTTTCTCTCATATTCTCACTCCTACTCTTCTCTAGCTGGAAAATTACAACTACCCCAAAACTTTGTTATGATTTCTTCTTAAATATATTATCACAGAGGCATTACCATCATCTCTAATTGGCCCAGACTTGGCCAGCAGCACATCCATCATCAGAGCCATCAGGGATTGGCTCTGCTGGACATGGTGGAAGCTTCTAGCAGCTTCTCACAGAAGCCACCTCTGTGGCCCCCCCGCTACCAAAAACCAGGCCCTGCAAAACCAATATACCTTGTTGGGGAGAGATTTATCAGGAAAATTGGATGTTCAAATAACTTTCTGGGATGGGGTATTACAAATTCAAATACCAGAATCAAAAGCTGTAGAAGCAAAGATTTTCTGTTACAGGAATCAGACGAGTTGGAAGAAATCCCAGAGGAGGCAGAGAATGCTGTAACCCTGTTGGTATGGGCAACTGAGATGCCTGGATGATCAAAGGTGGCCAAACCAGTGAGGATTACTCTCAAACCTGAAGCCAGGCTGGTAAAGCAAAAATAATATCCTATTAAGTGGGAGGCAAGGAAAAAGTTAGAGAAACTTATAGAAAATTTTGAATATAGGTAATTGAAAGTGTGTGAATCAGAGTATAACACACTGATATTGCCAGTTATAAACTAGTACAAAATTTAAAGGCCATTAATAAAAAGTACCTCATATTCATCCAGTAGTAGCTAATCTCTTCACACTTGACAGCACATAGAAAGGAATACAAATGGTTCATGGTGCACAATCTTAAGGATGCCTTTTTCTGTAATACCTCTTGACTCAGATAGTTAGGAATTGTTTGCTTTTCAGTGGGGGAATCCAAACACTGGGTGGAAGGCGCAGCTAACATGGATTGTGGAAAAAAAAAAAACCAACAAAAATTGGAAAGTATTCTGCCTGCAATCAAGACTTTTGTAAGTGCCTCAATGCTACTGTATGTTAAATTTCTTAGGACAATCTGGATACCAGGTATCAAAGAAAATAGAACTGTGGCGAGGCAGCCCACCTCTCTCTCTCTCCTTCCTTCTTGCTGTGAAGGTTATCTGATGTTTGCATAACTCAGGGAATCTCCCCTTTCCAGCCCAGCCGTGTGAGACATTCAGACGCCTGAATGTTGACATAATTAGCTCACAATAAACAGCTGCTGTGAAAGGGATTATGCTGGAATTTTGTGACTCACAGACACTAGACTTTACAAACTATAAAAGATCCACTGTAGCTCTCACAAATTGGAAAACCTTCTATGCATCCTCTAAGGTGCATGAGGACACACCCCTCGAGCTGCGGGATGCCCGGCTTGAGTAAACTTTCTCTTCTAGAAGTTGAGTGAAAGGAGACTTCTATACATCATTATTCTTCGTTGGTAAGATATATATTGGTTTCCTAAGCTGTACTATTTCTTTGCTAGCTGAACTATTGGTGTCGCTATGGTGCAGCCCAGGTTCTGTGAAAGTGACTCCGAATGGATTGATTTCCCCTCGCAAGATTCTGTCCCTGAAGGCGGATCAAAGGAGGAATCTGCAGCATAGCAACATACACCCCTTACATGTCACTCACATTACGTCTTCTCCTCTGTCATAGAGCCTCAGGCCCTGTGACAGGCTAGCGTGGTTTGAAATTCCCTCCAGCTATATTGTTATTAGTTAGTTTAACTTTGTTCCTCCCCTGAGATGTCTCTATTGGTTTTCTATCATGTATCATCACTTTCTAATTGGTTAAGCTGTTATACGTACTCCTTAAAACGGCAGAGAGAGCAAGAAAGCGTCTCTCTGCTTAGCTTCCCTTCAAGATATTATTACCCTGCCCCCACAGGGCAGAGAAATAAAACTTGGACTGCAGCTACAGTGTCCATCTCTTTCCTCTTTGCCCTCGCCACTGCCTTGTAAACAGCTGAGAACTGCTTGCTGCGAACGGTTTTCAGGCCAGACAAACTGAGGCATGCAAACCTGTTACCTTAAATCAAGTGGTCGCTGTTTTGTGCGGGCTTTGAACCCCCACGGCCGCAGGCCAAGCCGGAGCCAGGCAACGGCAGCATGACATATTGGTACCTATTCCATGCACTATATATTTATATTGTACCTTGTCGCCCTGAGTTTTGCAGTTCTTCGATGTTTCTCATTTCTGTAACAGAGTTCTCATGCACTCACTGTAAACATAGCCATGTTTTGCTAACCGTCCTTTATTGTTTGCATTCCATTCTCCTAGGCGGAGACGTTTGATGGATTTTTCCTTTGACCTGTGTGATTGAGGGGTGGTAACCTCACCCTCCAATCCACGGTGGTTTCTAAAAACATATAAATAAACAAGCTCAGAGTCGTCTGGCCTTCTTCTTGCTTCTTGCCTTGACAGAGCTGAGTCTGCGTGGTTCTTTCGTGTCCAAGTGCGACATCTGGCGCCCAACATGGGGCAGTGCAGGCTCGTTTTGTCAGGTAGGGAATTTCTCTGGCACCTAGGGTTCTAAACATGGTGGTTATTATGTATTCCTCATGCGATACCTTGGTGTTAGAGGTTTTAGAGATAGCGTTGGAGAGAAAGGGAGTCTTGGTCTCCAGAACAGAGTTGGAAAATGTGTATTTCTGGGGGAAACAACGGAGTTTCTTCCAGGAGTCTGGAGATGTTTTTTCTAAGGCAACTTGGGCGGAGATAGGAGATGCTCTGATTGATATGCTAGCTGTGGAGTTTAGTCTAGATGTGGCAAAGTTGTTGATCTCCTGGAGACGCGTGAATTCTGTTATTCAAGGCCGCGGCAGTCTGTCGAAAACAGCCACTCCCGTGGACTCGCTCAGCCATCCAGGAGCACTCTCCGAGCTGGCTGAGGTGGAAGAGGAGGAGGAGCTCGGGTTTCAAACAGCGCCGGAGCCCCCCCTTCCGCCTCAGGTCGCTGATGTGGGGGATGGGCCCCCCACTTAAGAGTGCTCGGCTCGCTAGCCAGCCAATCTGGGATGATTGGCAGGCATTCGGGGACGAATCGGCCTCGGAAAGCCCCGGGGGGCTGGCGGCGCTGGCTCCGCCCCCCCCAGGCCCCGGGATCTTGGCGGCGCTGGCTTCATTCCCCCCCGCACTGCGGGGGCAGCAGAGCGGCGAAGACTACCCTTTTCCCTGCGCCTTCCCGGCGCTGGGGGAAGGGGCAGGGTTGTTGGCCCGTGCGAGTTTAACCGTAGAGTGTCCGAATTGTGGCATTTCCACCAAGTTTCCCCCCGGGGCAGCGGGCGTGCAATTTGACCCACCCTCTGCTGATGAGGCGGCAGCTGATTGGTCGGCTTCGGCCGAGATTGACACGCCAGTTCGCGCCGAGCCCAGCCCCGGGGGGCGTGAGGTCTTAGTAACCGGAGATCTGCTGGATTTGACAGAAGCTCCGAGTGCCAGAGAGAGCGCGCGACCCCCCCCGGGGCGGGCGGTCTCTGCGCTCGGGCTTTGCGCTACCGGCGGGACCCTTCTGGGCTCGATCTCGGCGGTTCCCCCCCCGCGTGGCTTGCGCAGCCTGGCCCCTCACCATCTGGGTCTTTGCCTGTGGCGCGACAGCGCGCCGCAGCCCTTCAGGACCCGCCCCTCCTGGCAGCTCCCTCCCTTCCTGCGCAGGGGCGGGGGGAGTCCGGGCAGGCCCCGCTCCGCCCTGCGTCTGCAGCGGTGAGCGCCACTGGGGTCCCGGACACCGCGAGCTCTGCTGGGGCTGGGGGGAGCCGGGTGCCCCCTGGCACGGCTTCGCCCCCGCTGCATTCCACAGTTGCCAAAGCTGCAGCAGGGGTAGGTCCCAGACTGTTTGTTTTTGGCACAGGCGGTGACATGGCTGGGGGGCCAGTGCCTCCCCGGGATCTCAGATCTCGGGCTGGCAGGTCCCCTTCGGCTGCCTTATGGACTCTTCCGCCGTGTAAGGTCACGGCTCGTCCCCAGGATCCTGCGAAATTCTGGGGGGATGTGAAAGYAAAAGTTGAGGAAGTGGGTGATCGTGCTAAGTCACATCGCCCCGTGGCTTGTGGCGATAGGCCCCTTAGCCCTGCTGCGGCTGAAGTCCCTGTGGACACCATGGGACGGGACGCAGCAGGTGCTGCGGTTTCACCGGAAAGTCTCCAGGCTTTCCCTGTTATTCTCCGTGACAATCAAAACACCCATCAGGTTTTATCGTGGAAGGCTCTGATGGACCTCCGGGAGAAGGCTGGAAGATATCGTCTGGGGTCTAGTGAGGTGATGCAGCTACTTAGAGTTTTTAATGCTTCTCTACTAGTACCTTGATATCCGAACTCTGGCTTGTGTTCTCTTTCAGTCTGTGGAATATGACATCTTTGAATCGAAATGGCATCAGTTAGCAACTAGGACACTAGCGCAGAATGCTGTGTTGGACCAGCAGGATCCCAGACGTGGGATTGGGATTGACGTGCTGCTGGGTACAGGCGATTTTGCTGACGCTCGCAGGCAGGCTGCCCTGGACTGTATTGTGGTCGATCAGTGCCAAGAGGTAGGCATGGCAGCGGTGATTCAAACCATTGAGATGGCTGCTCCTGCGGGAGTTTGTGGATGTTGCACAGAGGGATGGTGAATCCTTCTTGCAGTTTGCAGGGAGACTAACTGCCTCTATAGAGGCAGGTGGAGGATCAGAATGCAAGGATGCTATTGCTTAAGCACCTTGCCAAGACCCATTGCAATGCTGAGTGTAAGAAGCTTATTCGGGCACTTCCTGGTGATCCTTCTTTATGTCAAACGGCTGAGGCCTGTGCCCAGGTGGGCACCGCCGGTTGTAAGGTGGCTGCCATGGCTGCTGCCCCGCGGCCGGTCTGGACAGGGCTGCAGGGCAGGCGGCGGAAGCAGGGGAGTGCTCAGGCCGGCAGGAAGCCGGGAGGAAAGGTGCAGAAAGGCACGGCTGTCTTGTTTTTCTGTGCTCGGTGTGGAAAGCCAAACCATGGTGCAAAGGTCTGCAAGGCGGCAGTTTCTGTTAACGGTCAGCTTTCCTCAGGCTCGGCTTTAAATGGGGGGCGGAACACGTGGGGGAGACGTGCTCAGACACAAGTATCTCTCCAAACCCCGGAGCCGATGGAGGTCTGCTTGGCCAGCTTGCAGCCAGCACCAGCAGCTCAGCAGGTGTGGATGTCTGCACAGCAGCAACGGTCGTCTTAGACTCTTGCGCAGTGCACAARGTCCCCTTGGATGCCTTTGGTCCCTTGGGTGATGGCATGAGTGCTCTCCTCCTGGGGAGGTCTAGCGCCACTGTTCAGGGTCTTATTGTGCATATGGGACACATAGATGCGGATTACACCGGACAAATTTATGCCATGGTTTCCACACCCACCCCCCCAGTCACAATTCCTGAAAAGACTTGGATTGCTCAACTTGTCCCTTTTAAGTCTTCTGTTCGCAGGACAGAGTCGAGGTCACGAGGAGACGGCTGCTTTGGTTCCACTGGGCGGCCTCAAGTTCATTGGACTGCTGTCATGACGGAACAACGTCCGGAGATGCGGTGCACCCTGTCCATCCCTGATGCCACACCGCCAGAGACCCGCCTCCGTGGGCTCCTTGGCAGCAGTGCGGACGTTACGATTCTCACCCTTGCCGCTTGGCCTCCGCAGTGGCCATTGCATCCTGTGGGGACACCTGTCGTGGGACTGGGAGGAACGAAGTGCTGCTACGTGAGCCAGAAGCCTGTGGTGATAAAGAACTCAGAGGGACAGACGGCCGCGGTTAGGCCTCATGTTACTGAAACTGTTCTTAACCTCTGGGGGAGGGATGTTCTGGCTGCGTGGGGGGTGCACATCGGGACGGATTTTTAATGGCGGCCACTGTGGTGAAGGGCGCAGAGTGTCCTACGCCTCCTATACGGTGGCTGGTGGACAGACCCATCTGGGAGAATCAGTGGTCCCTGCCTAAAGATAAACTAGTAGCCCTTCATGAGTTGGTTCAGGAGCAATTGGACCAGGGTCATCTGGAGCTTTCTACCAGTCCCTGGAACACTCCTGTCTTCTGCATCAAAAAGAAGTCTGGGAAATGGAGGTTGTTACAAGATCTCAGGAAGGTGAATGCCGTAATGGAAGGCATGGGGACATTGCAGGCTGGTATGCCGTCGCCCACCATGCTTCCCGCAGGTTGGCCAATCCGCATCGTGGATCTGAAGGATTGTTTCTTTTCAATTCCTTTGCATCCCGATGACAGACCGAAATTTGCTTTCACGGTGCCATCAATTAACAATGCTGGTCCTGCACAGAAATACCAATGGAGGACTCCTCCCCAAGGGATGCAAAATTCACCGGCCATATGCCAAATGTATGTGGCCAGAGCCTTGTCTGGAGTTTGCAGGCAGTTTCCTGATGCTCAGTTTTATCACTATATGGATGACATCTTGGTGGCTGCRTCCACCCAGGATGAGCTGCTGTGGATACAGCCTCAGTTGCTCGATGCTTTGCATTCTCACGGGCTGCAGGTGGCTCCAGAGAAGGTTCAGCAGCAACCTCCTTGGAAATATTTGGGGGTCAAAATTTTGG
The DNA here is from genome assembly GCA_018881555.1 of Amblyornis subalaris. Classification (NCBI taxonomy): domain Eukaryota; kingdom Metazoa; phylum Chordata; class Aves; order Passeriformes; family Ptilonorhynchidae; genus Amblyornis; species Amblyornis subalaris. The sequence continues at coordinate 400,697 of JACAXG010000287.1, read as the reverse complement.
AACGTACAGTTCAACACCAAGACGTGCAATTTGTGCATTCGGTGAAGACACTGAATGATGCCCAGAAATTGGTGGGTGTCGTCGCTTGGTTACATCCGTATCTGGGACTGACCACAGCGCGGTTGTCTCCTTTATTTGATTTGTTGAAGGGAGACTCTGATTTGAAGTCGCCTCGCACATTGACCCCTGAGGCACGTCAGGTGCTGGAGGAGGGGCAGCGAGCTGTTTCTGCTCGACAAGTCTATCGCATTGATCCCTCAGTTGATGCCACTGTTTTCATTACCACTCCAGATTTGCATCCCACAAGTATCATTGGCCAATGGAGTGACAAATGGTCTGATCCCTTGCACGTCCTGGAATGGGTCTTCTTGCCCCATTAGTCGCAGAAGACGGCAACCACATTGTTTGAGCTGATCGCTCATTTGATAGTCAAATGCTGACAATGGTGTTTGCAATTGATGGGTGCAGACCCCGCAAAGATTGTACTACCGGTACAGTGGGAAGACTCTGACTGGAGCTTTGCAAAGTGTTTCTCTGCAAAGTGCTCTAGAAAATTTTTCAGGGCAGATTACATATCATCTGCCTAGCCACAAGTTGCTGCAAGTGGCAAAACTCAGAGATTTCTCTGAGGCCCATAGTCAGGAGCCGGTGCATGGACCCACTGTCTTTACTGATGGTTCGGGAAGAACAGGAAAGGCCATTGTTACTTGGAGGGATGGATCTGATTGGCAGGTTCTGGAAGGTCATGAGGATGGCTCAGCCCAATTGGTAGAACTGAGGGCTGCTCTTATGGCATTTCAAAGATTTTCCCAGGAACCTTTCAATTTGGTCACGGATTCCGCCTATGTGGCTGACATAGCACAGCGGTTGGGTTATTCAGTTTTGAAGRAGGTCAGCAATGCTGATTTGTTTCATTTGCTGAGGACCCTGTGGTGCGTCATTCAGGACCGGGTTCATCTGTATTATGTTCTGCATGTGAGGAGTCATACCAATTTGCCAGGGTTCATAGCGGAAGGTAACGCGAGGGCTGACAAGTTGGCTAACCCAACCTGGGTAGCACCTCAGCCTGATACACTCGCGCAGGCCAAGGCATCGCATGGGTTTTTCCATCAAAATGCACATACCCTGCAGAAGCAGTTTCAGCTGACGCCAACTGAGGCACGTGACATTGTCGAGTCGTGCGACGATTGTCAYGMGCTYGSKGCGCCTTTGCCRGCGGGGGTWAACCCCAGRGGCCTTAGGGCCTTGGAGATTTGGCAGACTGACRTCACYCAAGTYGCCGAATTTGGCCGGCTCAAGTATGTGCATGTCACGGTGGACACCTGCTCYTCTGCCATGTGGGCBTCTGCTCACACTGGAGAAAAGAGCCGCGATGTCATTGCCCACTGGAGSCAGGCCTTTGCCGTTCTAGGCATACCTTCTGCTGTGAAGACCGATAATGGTCCTGCTTACGCCTCGAAAGAGGTGAGGCAGTTCCTGCAGTTGTGGGGTGTGTCACACAAGTTTGGTATTCCTCATTCTCTGACTTGTCAAGCTATTGTAGAACGTGCTCATGGTAGTCTGAAGTGGGTTCTTCAAAAACAAAAACAGGGAATGCAGGGTGAAACCCCGCACAGTCAGTTGGCAAAAGCTTTGTATACCATCAATCACCTTACGGTACCACAGAATTCTAATAATCCTGACATTTTGAACCATCATCTCTCGTTACAGGCTTCGGACGAGGCACAGCAGCTTCGAGCGAAGGTTCGGGTGCAGAATTTAGTCACCAAACAGTGGGAAAGTCCTTATGACCTTATCGCTTCGGGGCGTGGGTATGCTTGTGTATCCACAGATACTGGGGTGCGCTGGGTACCTGCAAAGTGTGTTCATCCTGACCTGCGACCGCAGAGGCAAAATCCGGCCGACAGGCAAGGTGGAGACCGTGACCAAAGTGAAAGTCATCAAGTGGATGGAACATCGAGTGATGACTCAGATGCAGATGATGTGGGTGATCGCTCCGATTGTCCTTCCACAAGCAGAGATTGAACATTGTTCATTTTTCTTTTTCTTTTCCTTTTTTTAATGGAAAAAGGGTGAGATGTCGCCCTGAGTTTTGCAGTTCTTCGATGTTTCTCATTTCTGTAACAGAGTTCTCATGCACTCTAAACATAGCCATGTTTTGCTAACCGTCCTTTATTGTTTGCATTCCATTCTCCTAGGCGGAGACGTTTGATGGATTTTTTCCTTTGACCTGTGTGATTGAGGGGTGGTAACCTCACCCTCCAATCCACGGTGGTTTCTAAGAACATATAAATAAACAAGCTCGGGGTCGTCGGGCCCCTTCTTGCTTCCTGTCTTGACAGAGCTGAGTCTGCGTGGTTCTTTTCGTGTCCAAGTGCGACAGTAACTCACTAGTGATATTTCTTGTTAGCCTGTGTAGTTAGTAATTTGCGTGGCCAGCATATTACCCACAGTATCACAGCGTCTTACTAGTGTTTTACTAGTATTATTCCTTTGATAACCTGTGTAGTAAGTAGTTTTGTTTAAAATCTTACGTCTGTTTTTTTTGTGTCTATTAAATAAATAATCCATTTGTAATAGATCTCATCGGCCATCATTAAGAACCTGCAAACAAAAGTGATTTTATTTTGTGCTAAGGTGCAGGCCATCTTAGCAGGACCACTGTCTACTGTCCCAAATCTGAGTAGAGACAAAAACCTGATTTAAACTCTTATCACATTGGTTACAAGCACAAATAGGTAAAGAAGCAGTAATATATTTTAGTTTTGAGATCTCACAAGAAAAAAGAAGCTCGGGAAGCAGCTGGAAAGAAGCCATTTGCCAGACTCTGGAGCCAAGGACTACAAGCCTTCTAAGGTATGGATTGCCAATTATGGGGTACTGGTGAAACCCTCATATGGTCCTCCACCAAAAATATTTGGTATGGACTCCTGAGAGTCAGAGGGCCTGAAAAGCCCTGAAATAACCTTAATGACAACCCCTGCATTGGGACTCCCACACTTAAACCAAACCATTTGAGTTATTTGTGCACGAAAGGATGCACCTGGCACTAGGGGTACTGGCACAGCATTTGGAGTCATGGAAGCAGCCTGTCCAAACAAGTGGACAACGCGAGTGAAGGATGACCCAGAGACCTCAGAGCGGTGGTAGCTGCAGAGAAGCACAAAAGCTAATATGTGCCCCACATGGTAATAGATGGTTTGGAACAAAAAGAGGACATTGGATATTGTTGGCAGGATGCTGAAATACCAGGTTGCTCAATTGAAGCAGGACAATGTTGAACTTAAGGTAACCACTACTTTGAACCTGGCCATGTTTCTCCAAGCTTCAGAAGAAGCCCAGAGGCCTTTGCGCCATGACTGCCTGGTAACCACTGAACAAGTGTTTTCTGGCAGACCGGATCTCAAGAGCAATCCCATCCAGGACCCAGAACTGGACCTGCACCCCGGTGGGAGCAGCATGGTACGAAATAGAAAATGGGCAGCTGGGTATGCAGTGGGAACCTCGACCCAGGTAACAGAAGCCCAGGCTTTACCTTTTAACACATCAGCACAAAAAGCAGAATTAATGACTTTACCTAGAAATCACAGAAAGAACAAAGGTAAACATATGGACTGATTTAAAATATATTTTTGGAATAATAAAGCATATGGAAGAAAAGAGGATTGTTATTGGCACAGAAGTCTCCTTTAAGTACAAAGAAGAAATCAGTCAACTACTACAAAGCATGCAAAAGTCAAAAGAAGTGGCTGTAATGCCATTGCAAAGCCCATCAGTTTGGAGACTCCCCAGTTAATACAGGGAATCAATTACCTGACAAAACAGCTAAAGAGGTTGCTGAAAAAGGCATCCTTGCACTAATACCTAACAAAAAGTCGAATGTCCTGGAATGAAAACCAAATCAGGACAGGCAGTTAGCCCCCATTGGAAGCTATGAAAAATCCCAGCAGGTGATTGGTAAACTCATGTGAGCAGGTAATTTTCACATTAGAAAACAGAGAACTAGTTTGCAAGGGAATATAGTGAGCACAAAGATGACAGAAATTAATAGATCAGTTGTTGAAAAATATGTAATTTGTTTTGCAAAACAATCCCAAGGAAGGAAGAAGGCTGCCTCCAGAGTTGGTAAAACAAGGGAATTCACCAGTTGATTATTGGCAAATTGATTTTGCAGAACTGCCCAGGCAGAATAGGGACTGGTACATTTTGGTATTTTGGTACTTTTTCTAGATGGCTAGAAACTTTCCCATGTCACACCAACAAGGCAAGGGAAGTCTCAAAATTTTACTGAAATTAATATAATAGTACTAAAATTAACTCTTAAGTTTTAAAATGTACATTGTTATCAACAAATCATTGGGACTAGACTTGCATGTACATCCTTTTCAACCAGAAGATATGGTGTGCATCAGAACTCGGAATTTTGGACCAATCAAGAAGTGAAAGGGACCATATCAAGTCCCCCTGGAAACCTACACCACACTCAATGTGGAAGGAATTGAACCCTGAATTCTTCATACACAGGTAAAACCAGGAAGCTCACATTAAACACAGCAGAAACAAGACTGACTAACACCAGGGAGTTTTTATGTATATATGTAAATCCTATTGGTTTAGGTATAGGATATGATTTTTCAAGGGAATATTGTTTAATGGATCTAGATGAAAATAATAAATAATTGCATATTTATAATAATAATAGAAACTATATTCTTAATCTCTGGGAGGGGGAATGCAATCTTAAAGCTAGTGCAAGATTTTGGCAGATTACAAAATGTAACCTCTATAACAACTTGCTTGCCAACACCAATCTCTGCAGAAAATCCAATTCTGTGGGGAGCTTTAGTCAACAATTTGACAAAATTTAGGAACACGTGGGACCTTACAAAACAATTGGCTTTAGACCTATTACTGTTACATGAACACGGAATATGTAATTACTTAAATTTAGACAATACTTGTTGCATGCACATTCCAAATGTGACTACTAAATTGGATGATCAGATAGAGAGGATAAAATCATTTGCATCAAACAGAGAACTAAGGGTACGATTAGAAAGTAACCGGTTAAACAAAATATTTAAAGGATTTGGATTTTCTCTCACTAGTTGGTTGGCATCACTTTTGCAAAAAATACTTATAGTAATAATTGTGGTTATAATACTTGCCTTAAGAACTTATATGATGTTAGTAAAAAAAAAAGGCAAAGTGAGGCTTATGAAGGCTTGAAAAGAAGACAAGCTTCACAAGCCTCAAAGGGGGGGGTATGTTACCAGATGATAAATTGTCTACACCTGGTGAGCTAACACAATGCTTGTTCTACCAAAACTACTGGCCTATGGAACTGCACAATGCCCATTGTGTAAGAAGGAGAACTGAAAGTTCACCAGCCCCATTGCCCTGCCCACTCAGACAGGTCGACTGGAACATTGGGGTCTACGACCACTAGGGACCACCAAAGAGACCCCCAGGACAGAAGAACGCATGTGTAAAGGGGAGGGAAAATATGTTAATGATTTTGGGGAAATGATTATCATATGTATGTTTATTCTGAGACAATCAATGAATATGCATGTAAAATACAGTATATAAACAGGAACTTTCTTGCACCCAGCAGGCACAGTTTTGGGAGGAGCTATCCCCTTGTGCATCCGGCCGAATAAAGAATGCCTACTTCTTAATGCTACACTGGTGTTAAGGAGTTTTTTTATTTTACTGAATTTTTGGTAACAAGAGGATCTTTGTAGGTGCCTTCCAACTAAACTATTCTGCTCTATTATTTAATATTCAAAAGACAAAGATCTTTAATCATATAATATTTACAAAAGAGAACACTACTTTCTGAAGTGTGGCTTGGCATTTTGGAGAACAAGTGGTGAAGAGAGGGCAAGGGTAGAGATGAGAAGGGAAGGGAGTTTCCACTTTTTCCCAGCTGCAAAAAGCCATTTAAGTTGACTTTGTACTGTCATTAGCAACACTTATTTCATGAATTAAGCAACCTACAGAGCTATTAAACACTTACCTAGACTTGTAGGTTTTATGAGCACATCAAGCACATCGTAAAATGGTAAGCTTTTCAGTTGAACATCAGGATGAACAGGTGGAACTGGAGGGGATGGCTGCTGCATCTCAAAGTGGGGCTTAGTGTCTTGGAGGAGCACAGAACTGACAGACGAGGAAGGCGACTGAGGTGTTACTGAAGAAGAAGAGAGTGGATGAATGCCAGCAACAGCCAGGTCAGACTCAACAGGAGAGGAACTACTGTCCAAATTGAAAACCGCAGGTTTTATAGCCGATAAATCCGAAAGTGCTTCAATCGTCCTTGGGTACCGCCGCTTATAGAGTTCTCGGATTTTGATCTGAACTGCTGGGCTGCAGCCACTCTTCAGTAAGTGCAGTGCCCTCATCAGGAGGTCATGTTTCCGCCCGCTTTTATTACGTCCAGCAAACCCCAACAACACTTGTAGTTCAGAAACACGAAAACTTGATACCATATTCTAGAAAGGAGAGATAAGCACAGGTAAAACAAGAGTACCCCAAATAAGCCGTTTTGAGGAGCATGGTGAAGCATCTGAACTTACATCATTCTAGTTTCACACTTGTTATCTTAGGTGCTACCTGACACAAAAGTATAGTTAAAAACAAAGAAACAAAGCATCCAGGATGAAGATTGAGTTTGGCTGTATTATAATTTCAAAGACTTGTTTCCACACTCAAACAATAGCAACAACAAAACCTTAATGCAACCCATGCATTAAATAGGTTACATGGGTCTCTTAAATTCACAGGCAGAAACACAAGTTCTAACACAAAGTATCTGTCTAACTTCATGAAGCAAGCAAAAAAACAAACAAAAATCTTGATGAATCAGTATTATCGCCTGTCTTTCAACACATTTTAAGCACTTCTTTATTTCTTAAGTTCTGAAAGGTTTATTTTTAAACTTCCTTTCTTTTGGACAGCATGTTAAAGGCATGCATGGACAGAGACAGGCACATCCGGTTTCACTCCTGAAAGGATGGCACAGCAGGGTGGACAGTTTTTAAAAAGCTACATTGTATTATATTAACCAACTGTTTAACCAACATAATTGATTCTTCAAACTTTGCAGAAAACTTCCTGTCCTTTTCATATAATATTCTGTTATGGTGAGTCACAAAGATCTCTTCAAAGGAAATAATACTATTTAGTGTCACCTATAAGTAAAGCTCTGTAAAGAAGGCCTTGTAAAATCATGGCTCAGGCCTGTTACTTAGGCCAGTAGAAAAGGACCGTGGGAAGGTGGCTTGGCTGAATTAGAGCCAAGAAAACAAGTTATATAACCATCACGTGTTCACATTGTGGTGTATGGTGGTTGGTTGAACCTAGTTTGTTGTGCCTTAAAAGTATGTAAACTAATAACAGACTAACGGCTTAAAAAGGCTGGATTTTTGCAATAAACGCCCCTCCTTTTGCACCTGCCTGAGGTCTCCACATCTGTCTGAATCCTCTTATCGCTACATCTGGTGCCCAACGTGGGGCAGTCGAGCTACGGACAGCAGACCTCGCCCAGGACGGCCTGCAACAACCTCAGGCAGCGCCTAAGTAAAGGCTCCTGGCTTTGGCTTTCCGAGCGCCCCCCCTACGGACCTCCGGCGGTGGCAAGCAGGTGGCGGTGGCACGCTTACATGACCCAGAGTAAGCTCTCGGCTTCAACTCATCACATCTCAGTGTAAATCCGTCACTTCAAGGTGAGCCGGGGTTAAAAATGGGTTCAAAATTATCCCTTGAGCAAAAACAGACCCTAGAAACTTTGCAGCAGCTATTACGTGGACAAAATGCAGACGTTCCCGATGCTAAACTGCTTTCTTTGCTACACTGGGTCTCTACAAATATCGAAGACCTCTCGCTAGCTCACATCTATGACCCAGACGCTTGGCAACTGGTTGGGCACGAGCTTTTCTGCCTCGCCCGTGGGGGCAATATCTCTGCAGCGAAACATCTTACAATGCGGGGAGTTATGATAGCAGCTCTCGCCACATTTCATACCAGGGCAGTTTCGCCATTCTCGTGGGACTCAGACAGCCTTTCCCTGGAGCTACCCTCCTTGCCAGCTAGTTGCTATGGAGATGCATTCCTACATGATAGCTCCCCTGCATTCCAAGCTTTCCTGGGTCCTAGAGCTCCCTCACTGCCCACTCCCCCGCCTCTGCTCCGCCCTGCCCTGCTCCTATGCCGCCTACTGCTTCCACCCCCTCTGTGCTGCTTAGCCCTCCCTGCCCCGCCCCTGCGGCCCCTGTACCGCCCCCCGCTCCCGAGGCCCCTGCACCACCCCCTGCCCTTGCGGCGCCTGCACCACTCCCTGCCCTTGCGGCGCCTGCACCACTCCCTGCCCCTGCGGTCCCGGCACCGCCCCCCGCCTCCGCGATCCCTGTACCACCAACTTCTCCCGCTGCCCCTGCACCCCCCACCGCTCCTACTTGCGTCTGCACTGCCGGCTCCTCCCGCGGTAACCACCCCCTCACCACAAGCATCCCTCGCGGCTGCGGCACCACCCCCTCTCACGGCTCCGTCATGAGCCCTCTCGTCGGTCGTGCCTCCTTTACCAGCTGCTGCGGCCGGCCATGGCCTCTCAGCCTTTGATGCGGTCATCCCTAGAGCCGCCATGAATGTCAAGGCCCCCGCGACTGGTCCCCCGCCCTCACAGGGCCTCTGGAATGCTGTAGCTACTTGTCCCCCGTGTGGGCTTCTGGGCGAAATCGCCCCCCCCGCCTAGGCCACATCAGGAGCTGCTGGCCAGCTCCACCCCTATGCCTCCTCCTTCGGAGATAGTTCCTTTGAATAGCTATTCAGACACGGCATCCTGTAATGCCCCCTTGGTGCAGCAGCTGGACCCCCCACCGGATCATAACAGGATCCCTTCATATCTGACCGCATATCCAGTTATCCACGAACAAGGCAAGCCTGCAGCCTATAAAGACATAGAGTACTCTGCCCTCAGAGTTGCGGAGGCTGGCTCACGACAAAGGTGCTACCTCTGAACAACTAATTGCATATATGCAAACATTAAGTTCGGCTTATGTCCTCACTCCTGCTGACTGGAAAAACATAATGAAGATGGTCCTGTCGATGACTCAGTATTTAGTATGGTTTTCGGACTATTGTGCATCTTGCCTCTCCTAAGCAGGACGTTTGCAGCGCAGGGATCCCCCTGTCCTTGTGGTTCAGTTAACTGGTGAAGGTGTGTATGAAAATGCCAGAACCCAGACAACCTATCCAGATGATATTTATAACCTCATTGCTCGTCTTTCTATTGCAGCCCTGCGCCAGGTTCCGGTAGTAGACAGAGCTGTTAACATTTCTTATACTAAAATTGAGCAGGGTCCAAACGAGCCTTACACGATTTTCATGGACAGACTCCAGGTGGCACTATCCTGACAGGTGGATGATGAGGACACATGACAAAATCTGGTACGGCACCTCGGGTTTGAGAATGCGAATCCTGACTGCAAAAAGGCCCTCTTATCTGTGGATGCTGAGAAGGCCATAGCAGAGGAATTTTTCCAGCTTCCTTGCACTCTGTGAGAAGCTGTCCTTTCTCACAGAAGCTATGTAAACAGCGAGATGTTTTTCTAACGACACTTCTTCATATCATGCACTTGTGGACTTGTTATTATACCGAAAGCACAAATCTTTTCAATAGGGCGTTGCAATAGCCTGGCCAATCATCCTGAGAGGTGGATGGCCAGGGACCAATGACCTTATGACTTTCAAGCACACTAAAGGTATAAAACAGGTCTTTATATTAATAAATAAATGCACTTTTCACCGAACCTCGATTGTGACCGTGCCGTGATTTCATCAGCAACCCCGGGATAACAGCCACACTTATCTATTCACAATCTCTGTTCTTGTGAAATAGTGGAGATGGTTAGGGTTTGCGAGAACGTGACCATCCAGTCCCACAGCACTAACCCCCCTGCTGTGGCTTATGCAGCTCGGTTGCAGAAAGCACCTGGCAGTCGTTGTCATCGCTGTGGGTCCCCTGGGCACATGAGAAAAACTTGCCCTCTACCGCAACCAAAAATCCAGTCACATTCCACTAACTCTCCTCCTAGTAAGTGTCCCTTGTGCAAGAAGGGCTTTCATTGGGCTAAAGATTGCCGCTCTCACCCTGCTGCAGACCACAGACCTGCGGTCTCGGGAAACCGCCCACGGGGGGCGAGCTCGCGGGCCCTGCAGAATCAAACAAATGTGAAGCATGGCGTTTGGCAAGCCAACTCATCCCAGCAATCTCAGGAAGTGCCGGCCTGGACTTGGCCACCAGCCAACCAGTGACTCTGCAGACCAGCTCGGTTCATTTAGTCCCTACAGGGGTATGGGGACCTATTGGCAATAATATGCATGCTTTACTAATCGGATGTTCTTCCACCACTAAGCTAGGACTCTTTGTGTTGCCTGGTCTCATCGACTCCGACTTTGAAGGTGAAATACAGATCATGCTGTGGACACCTGTGCCACCTTGCTATATACCTGCGGGCCAGTGACTCACGCAGCTGGTTCCATTTTGCAGTACAACCCCGGGTGGAAAAGGTAAGCGTGGCACTGCTGGCTTTGGAAGCACTGGCCAGCCTCAAATCTTTTGGGCAAGTGCTATCAGCAGCTCAGCCGACCATGGTCTGTACCATTGATGGTAAGGCATTCAAAGGACTTGTTGATACCGGGGCTGATGTTTCTATTATCAGAACCAGGGACTGGCCTAGTGATTGGCCCACGGTTGACCCTGCCTCAACTCTGGTTGGGGTAGGAGGGCTTCAACGCCCTCGGCGAAGTGCTCACCTTCACCTTGGTCTTGGCCCCAACGGGCAGACTGCCCACATTGCACCATTCATTGCTCTGGTGCCGTGTACATTATGAGGACGTGATGTCCTGGGACAGTTTGGAACCACTGTGACCATAAACGCTGACTCCTGTCAACCCCTTTTTTCATAGGGGCCATTGAACAGCTGTTCCGAATGCAGATATTGAATATATGTAAGCTCACATGGAGGACTGATGACCCTATTTGGATCTCTCAATGGCCCCTACGTCAGGAATGGCTACAAAATTTACAGCAGCTTGTGGATAAACAGCTGTCTCTTGGCCACATACAGCCATCCTCTAGCCCTTGGAACACTCCTGTATTCTACATTCCCAAGAAGAGTGGTAAATGGCGACTGTTGCATGATTTGCGAGCAGTAAATGTGGTCATTGAACCCATGGAAGCGTTGCAACTGGGTCTTCCCTCTCCTGCGATGATACCTCTCAATTGGTCCCTCGTTGTCATAGACTTGAAAGACTGCTTTTTTACTATTCCCTTGCACCCTGACGATGCACCTCGTTTTGTTTTTTCTGTGCCCACTCTGAACCATGCAGAGCCAATGAAAAGGTATCACTGGACAGTTTTGCCGCAAGGCATGTGCAACAGCCCAACTATCTGCCAGAGGGTGGTGGACCTCACCCTGCAACCAGTCCACCGCCAATTTCCTGAGGCAACCCTGTATCATTACATGTATGATATTTTACTTGCAGCTAAAGATCATTCTGTTTTGTGTTCCATACAGGTGGCTGTCGTTCAGGCAGTTTGAGCAGCTGGCTTGGTCGTTGCACCTGAGAAAGTGCAGCAGCAGGCCCCATGGCATTACCTAGGGTGGAGAATTACTCAGCAGACTATCTGCCCTCAGCCTGTAAAGCTTTCTGTTACAAAGAACCTGACCTTAAACGATTTGCAGAAATTGTTAGGCTCCTTGAACTGGTTACGTCCCATACTGGGTTTGTCCACAGAGCTTTTGCACCCCGTTTGCTTTACTCCGGGGTGATCCTGATCTCAATTCTCCCTGACAGCTGACTCCTGAGGCTGAGAAGGCTCTAGATCGCTGTGCTCAGGCACTGGAAAGTCGTCAGGGCTGGAGATGGGACCCTGATGAACCAGTTTCTCTTGCGATAGTGGCTAGCAAATTTCAGCCCTTTGCTGTCTTGTTTCAGTGGTTTCCTAATGACGGTGATCCTTTGCATGTACTGGAATGGCTATTTTTACCTCATATGGCAACAAAGACTGTATGGACAGTCCATGACATGTTTGCGCAGCTGATCATGAAAGGCCATGAGCAGCTGCAGATGCTCAGTGGCCAGGATCTGCATATAATCTATGTGCCTGCAAACAGAGAGAACTTGTCATAGTTGTTGTCAGAGGATGCTAACTTTCAGATTGCACTTGCAGACTTTTCAGGACAATTGTCTATCCACTACCCTTCCCATCGCCTGTGGACAGAAGTGGGTAGCCTCCCTTTGTATGCAAAACGCCGCTGCAGTATAACCCCCGTCGACGGAATGACGGTTTTCACGGATGCATCCAGCAGAACCAGCAAAGCTGCAGCGGTATGGCTTAAGGGTGACTCTGCCCAATGGCATAAAAGGGTTCTGGCACTGCAAAATGCTTCAGTGCAAATCCTGGAGCTAGCTGCTATCCACTATGCTTTTCACTTGTTTTCACGGGAACCACTCAACATTGTAACTGATTCCGCATATGCTGCCAATGTGGTTGTTCGTTTGGAATCCTATTATTTGAGATATGTTGATAACCCACTTTTATTTACAGAGCTGCGTACCCTGTCGCTTCTGATTAACAACTGGCAGCACGACTTTTATGTGCTTCATGTTCGTTCTCATCCAGGTTTACCTGGACCTGTCATGGAAGGTAATACTCGTGCTGATCTCACTGTCATGCCGAATGTTGTGCCTAACAAGTTTGCTCAGGCTAAGCTGTCTCATGACTTCTTTCATCAGAATGCACGTTCTTTATGAAAGCAATTCCAACTGACTTCCTCGCAGGCTCACGACATTCTGCTTTCCTGCCCCTCTTGCCATGGAATTGCTCCTACTCCTTTAGCAGAAGGTGCCAATCCTCGAGGCCTGACTGCTAATTCTGTTTGGCAAACTGATGTTACCCATGTCCCAGAATTTGGTCGCTTAAAGTATGTTCATGTAACTGTTGACACTTTCTCACGTTTTTTGATGGCAACTGCCCACACAGGTGAGAAAGCTCGTGATGTTACACGACACTAGCTTACATGCTTCACTACTTTGGGCCTCCCAGACACTATAAAGACAGACAATGGCCCTGCTTATGCTTCTAAGCGGACTCACCAGTTCTTACAGCAATGGGGTATCTCCCACAACACGGGCATCCCTCACTCTCCCACTGGTCAGGCGATTGTTGAACGTGCCCATAGAACATTGAAAGTTATGCTTCAAAAACAAAAGAAGGGGAAGTTGGAGTGCCCACATGATAGGTTAGCAAAAGCCCTGTATGTTCTCAATTTCCTGAATTGGGACGAAGCTGGTCAAACAGCATGCGAAAGGCAATATTCTTTTGATACAAAGGCTCGTCCCAGGCCTCCGGTGATGGTAAAAGACCCAGTAACAGGGCAGTGGGCAGGACCTTTAGACTTGTTAACGTGGGGAAGAGGTTATGCTTGTGTTTCCACAGGTCATCGTGTGAAATGGGTTCCTTCACGGTGTGTGCGACCATTTGTTGCATCATCCTGATTGGTGAAGGCACTGTGAGTGTCGTACACCCTACGCTGGACAGCACAAATAGGGACCCATTGCCTTCTTGCTGCTGGCTCAAGGCCATGGATGCAAAGATTTTGACGGCATGCGCTGCGTGAACTTAAGTGATCATTCAGAGTCTATTCACAAGAGTATTAGTGATGTTAAGCAACTTGTTATGCAGTTACAGCAACACAATGAGGGTGACTGGTGGAGGATGTCTATGGTTTGACAACCTCAGCTTCGAGGCATAGTTTAAATGTTTAGCAATGTATGGCATAGTTATCCTTGGCATGTTCTTAATGATTATGATATGTATCCCATGTATTTTATCTTGTGTGCAACAAATGATCAATAGTAGCCTTATTAAGATAATGACCTTACCGGCTCAGACAGTTTTAGCTGTGCAACACATAAACAAAGAAGGGGGAAATGTCACCTATAAGTAAAGCTCTGTAAAGGAAGGCCTTGTAAAATCATGGCTCAGGCCTATTACTTAGGCCAGTAGAAAAGGACCGTGGGAAGGTGGCTCAGCTGAATTAGAGCCAAGAAAACAAGTTATATAACCATCGCGTGTTCACATCGTGGTGTATGGTGGTTGGTTGAACTTAGTTTGTTGTGCCTTAAAAGTATGTAAACTAATAACAGACTAACGGCTTAAAAAGGCCGGATTTTTGCAATAAACACCCCTCCTTTTGCACCTGCCTGAGGTCTCCACGTCGGTCTGAATCCTCTTATCGCTACAATTTAGTTGGTTATCACAGTTAGTTGTGGGAGACTTTGAGGATTGAACTATGAAGTTCATAAACAGAAAGATTCTCATTAAAAAAAAAAGTCCACTATGCAAAAGGAAACAATCTTCTCTCCCCATTACTACAAATGAGTAACTTAGCATAGGCACATCATTTCACATTTTTGTGAGCAAGCTCTTACAACTATACAGGCAGACACCAAAAAAAGCCCAAACTCCTCCTGGCTGCTTGGTCCCTATTGTCACCTTAATATTGAGAAATTTGTTTTGACAGTAAGACAGCCCAGGGAATTGAATCAGATGAAAATTGAACTTAGAATCATGGAATCATTCAGGTTAGAAAATACCTCTAAGATCATCAAGTTCAACCATTCACCCAGCACTGTCAAGCCCATCATTAAACTGTGTCCCCAAGTGCCACATCTACACATCTTTTAAATCCCTCCAGGGATGGTGTCCTGGGTAACCCAGAATGTTATTGTATTCCATATCTATCTGTGCCCAAAATTGTTACTGTCTCTTTAAGACCTGGCAGCTGGAAATGGAACCACAGGGCTGGGGAGTGCCAGTCCATTTTTAAGGTTGAGGTCACTCAGGCAGAAGGGCTCTTGCTCTTTCCCTTGAGGCAGCGCAAGGCAGAAGCTCACCTTTGTTTTCTTTTGTTTTTCCCTGAGGGAGTTGCTTCAGGCAGGTTTCTAAGAAGCTGCATTTCGCTATCCTAAACTGCTTCAAGGCAAATTCCACAAATACCTGTCTACAGCCCCAGCACCACGCCAAGAAAAACAGAACAGCCCTGCTCCATACAGTTGCCCCAGCCGGCTGCCTGCTGCTTCTGTCAAGGAGAAGATGAAGTCCCTCCATGAGTTCCAGCTGCTGACTGAGCTCCAGCCGCCTTTGTCGATGGAGCTGCCTTCACCAGACACATAAGAGGGGCATTTGGCTGGTTTTGGACTCCAGGTTTTCATTTGGTTTTGTCCTTGATCCCTGTTGGTTGTTATTTGGGGGGAAGGGTTTGTCCACCATTTTCCCTTTGTCTCCTAGACCACGCGGTCATCTGTGGAGGGCGCCATCTTGGGGGAGAGGTTTCTCCGCCATTTTAGTTTTACTTTGTTCCTGGGGAGTCTGTGAGATTTAGCAACATTGTATCTAGTGATTATTTACTGTTATTTTTTGCCTGTTGCTGTTTCATTTTTTAATGAATTGTTCTTTTTCACTTATATCTACTCACATTCACCTCTCCTTATTGGTGAAAAGGGAGTGGTTAAAACTAAAAGGGGAGGTAACTCCTTTTGGAGTGTCCACCTCTTAAATTGTCTTAAGCCAAGAAAATGGTGACTCCATCAATGCCCTGGGGAGCCTGTTCCATTGCTTGACAACCCTTTCAGTGAAGAAATTTTTCCTAATATCCAATCTAAACCTCCCCTGGTACAACTTTGAGGCCATTTCCTCTCATCCCCTTGCTTGGGAGACTGACCCCACCTCACTACAACCTCCTTTCAGGTAGTTGTAGAGAGCAATAAGGTCTCCCCTGAGCCTCCTTTTCTCCAGACTAAACACCCCCAGCTCTCTCAGCTGCTCCTCATCAGACTTGTGCTCTAGACCCTCCATCAGTTCTGTTGCTCTGCTCTGGACACACTCCAGCCCCTTAATGTCTTCCTTGGAGTGAGGAGCCAAAAACACAGAATTTGAGGTGTGGCCTCACCAGTGCCCAGTACAGGGGGATGATCACTGCCTGAAGTACCAAGACCTGAAAAACAGGCCCTGAGCCAAAGTTGACCTTTAGATGAACCTTTAAACCAAATGTTATATATATATATATTTGCTCATTAACAAAGTATTGTTATATGTGTTCATTTATTGGCAAAACATGTATTTACCTTTCCATATCTAGAAACCGGATAAGGCCACATCTGGCCTAATTAGGGGGGTATAGG
Organism: Amblyornis subalaris; assembly: GCA_018881555.1. Lineage (NCBI taxonomy): Eukaryota > Metazoa > Chordata > Aves > Passeriformes > Ptilonorhynchidae > Amblyornis > Amblyornis subalaris. The sequence goes on along the minus strand of JACAXG010000287.1, from coordinate 384,443 downwards.
ATCAAAGACAACTCCCTTGGTTCCTCCTTGAGCCTTGGCCAGGCTTTGGAAGAAAGCAAACAGGAGAATGAAGTTAGAAATTATGTCAGCTTGTTTGTTTAACAGTATAAAAGCTGGGCTACTGTCACAGCAAAGTTGGGAGAGCCTCGTGGCCTGCAAGGTGGAGACACCGCAGGATTTCCCAGTAACCAGGGGTGGGTCTCCAGTCCTTCACTGTGACAGCTTCCCCCCCACAGTTGATGTTTCTCAGACTTGGATGATGGTAAAGTATTAGGGTAACTGGTGATGTATCTTTATTAATCACTATAGGCATTCTTTTGTAGTAATAATTACATGCATTGCTTAGCTTATCCTTTTGTAATTCTTTGCAGTTTTTCATTATAGTAAATTACACTATTCCTTAAGTTGGTGTCTGACCCTACCCACCAGCAAAACACTGCCCTACTCCTGATGGCCACACTATTGCTGATACAAGCCAAGATGCCATTGGCCTTTGTGGCCACCTGGGCACACTGCTGGCTCTAGTTCAGCTGGCTGTCAACCAGCACCCCCAGGTCCTTTTCCACTGGGCTGCTTTCCAGCCACCCTTCCTCAAGTCTGTGGCACTGCATGGGGTTGTTGTGACCCAAGTGCAGGACCCAGCACTTGACCTTGTTGAACCTCATACACTTGGCCGCAGCCCATTGATCCAGCCCATCCAGATCCCTCGTGCTGATGCCTTATATGTTTGAAAAATAAAGGCTGAGGCCGAATAAGAGGGTAAAAAGTAAAAATTTCTTAAAGGATTCAGAGAAAGCAAAGCTTTCCCAGGGATAGCCCCGGGAGCCCCGCTGTGCAGGGTTTGGGCCCAATCCTGCACAGCGGGGCTCCCGGGGCTATCCCTGGGAAAGCTTTGCTTTCTCTGAATCCTTTAAGAAATTTTTACTTTTTACCCTCTTATTCGGCCTCAGCCTTTATTTTTCAAACATATAAGGCATCAGATCTGGCGCCCAACATGAGGCATAATTCCCCAAAAACTTCCTGGACTTTTTGAACAGTTTTTAAGTTGTTTTTTCTGCCGGCAAAAAGAAGAAAGAAGTCACGAGACCGAGACGAATTACCACACTCCAGAGCGGGGAATCCAAGAACCACCAGAGGAAGAGAGAGAGGTAATAACACCAGGAGAAAACAAATTTGTTAGTTGTTAGTGTGTTTGTTTGGTTAAGAGATCTCTTTTGTTTGATTCAGTGGTGTTTAAAGAATGGAATTGAATTTAGTGTAAGTTTTGCCTGCTTTGTTTGTTACGCCCTGTCTCTAACACCGGTTGGTACAGTCCTTGGATGGGGTTGGGGGGAGGGAAACAGCAATTCAGCTGAGTAAGCCTGCGTTTTCCTCACTAACCCCAAAGTGCCGGTGGTGCAGAGGTAGTGCTGCTGCTTGTGAAACCCAAACGCCACGGTTCGAATCTTGGTGTGGCTCTAGTTTTAAAGTTTGCAGTTCTTTGTCGGTTTTGTGTTTTCTCTCTGCCTTTTCACATAGCACAGCTTTCTTTAGTCCAAACCAGTGCTGGACGCTGGCTTGGGTCTGTAGTCTTGCTTTCTGTTAATCTGTTCTGTCTCCGCGGCTTTTTGCTTGTAAAAATGGGAAACATAGGTTGTGTTTGTTCAAGTGAAAGTGTAGATATACCTAAAAATTCTGCCTTAGACCTGGTTTTGAAACACTGAACTAATTTAACTGGGAAAAGTACTCCTCTTAAAAAACCAGAGATTATAAGATTGTGTACTACAATTTGGCCATTATATCATTCATCAGATGGAGAAACTTGGCCTCAGTTTGGGACACTGGATGATAGGCTGATATTAAAATTAACATCACGGCTTCGTTTAGAGGAAAGATGGGATGAGTTAAGATATGTGGAACTTTTCCTTCTACTTTCCACATGCCCTGAACTCCAAAACTCGAAAAGACAATGTATATTATCCTTAAAAGGGAGAGGTAGAAAAGAAAAAAAGAAAGAAGTGACTTTTAAAACGGATTATGAGTTGCCAGAAATAGACCAGATATCCCCAGCCATGAGGGAGGGGCAGGGAAGGGGGGGAGCCCTTCCTCCTCCCCGTCCCCCCCCTCCTCCCCCTTCCCCTCCCAAATCGTCTGCTCCATCCTCTTCCTCGGAACATTTGAGCAGGGAAGGAACAGAGACTCCTCCCCCGCTGTCCTCCCCGCTGGTGAAAATAGAAAAGGAGCAGGATGACCCCTTCAATTGGCCTAATCCCCCCACACAGCTAGCCCAGCCCCTAATCCCAACCCCTTATCCAAACCACGCCTCAGTCTCGCCTGTAGGGGTGGCACCGGGGGAATGGAAAGCTGACTCCAGCCCAGCCCTCAGGGGAGGGACTGCAGCCCACAGCTCTGCCTTGGGGAAGTGACACAGCTGGCCCATCCCATGGGAGGAACGGGAAGGAAACATCCCACAGTGACATAAGGGGGGCAGGGAAAGAGAAAAAGAAAGGAAAGTCACATCGCCACAGAGGAACCAATAGAGGGAAAGGAAAGCGACCTGTCAGCCAAGATCAGAGTGACACAGACAGCAGCACAGATGTGGACAGCAGTAGTACAACAGACAGTGGCAGTGATTCTGATTCCGATTCCTCTTCAGAAGAGTCTAACTCATCTCCCCTCCCTGAAAGAAATGCTAAAAAAAGGCTTCTCGATCCAAGAAAAGAAAAGGGAAGGTAGCTAAAAAACCAATAAAGGCCTCCAGTCCTGTAGCTAGAAGGACGAGATCTAGAAAGGGAAAAGAACCAATACTGCAAGCCCCATTGAGGGAAACTTTGGGAAATCAGGGACCAGTTTATATCAAGATCCCCTTTTCTCTGACAGAGCTACAAACCTGGAAAAATTCAGTTGAGAAATACAAAGGGCACCCTCAAAGGGTGGCTGAATTTGTAAAACAAGCTATCAAAACTCAGTGTCCGGACTGGAATGATATGAACAGCATAATGAATGTTTTGCTAGACCAAACAGAGCGAGAAATGGTAAAAAGAACAATCATTTCAACTATTAAGGGCCAAATAGTGGGTGGTGGTATTCGAGAGTCAGTTGGTGAAGTCTTTCCTTCAGACGACCCCAAGTGGAATCCAAATATTCCAGCAGACATGGAAAAGCTAAAGCATTACCAAAACTGGATAGTATATGGAATGAAACATGCAACCCCCAAAGCTATAAATTGGTCCAAATTATATGAATGAAAACAGGATGAAAATGAATCTCCAACAGACTTTTTAAATCGGCTAAGAAAAACTGCAAACAAATACACCAATATAGACCTGGAATCCCCTGAAGGAAAGGCTCACCTGGTTTACTTGTTTGTGGGTCAATCTTCAAATGATATAAGGAGAAAACTCCAAAAGCTAGATGAGAAGCAGGACATAGCCAAATTGCTAGATGCAGCTTGGACAGCATACAGGAACAGAGAGCCAAGGGACAGACATCAGTATAATAAGAAAAATTCTAATGAAAAGTCACCTAAGAAATCAAGAAACAGTGCCTCTTCTTCTTTGGACAGTGACCAGCGTGCTTTCTGCAAAAAGAAGGGGCATTGGAAAAATGACTGTCCAATACTGAAGAAGAAGTCCCAGGGCCCAGCCCCTCAATTAGCAGTGAGCCAGGCATGGAGGGGACCGGAGGCTTCTACCCCAGCAGAACCTCTGGTTATAGCTAAACTGGAAAATGAGAAGGTTGAGTTTGTAGTAAATACTCGAGCAGCATATTCTGTATTAAATACTTTAGAAGGGAAACTGAGTCAAGATACTGTAGATGTGGTTGGTGCAACAGGGACATGCGAAACAAGGCCATTCTTCCAGCCTTTAAAATTCAAATTGGGAAAACATTGGGTAACACAAATTCCTCTATATGCCAAATTCCCCAAAACCCTTGTTGGAAAGAGACTTATTGGAAAAATTGGAGGCGGAAATTAAATTCAAAAGGAGTGGGGAAATACAAGTAATAATTCCTGAAACTAAATTTGTCGAGATAGCTGCACTTTTTGTACAGGAACATCATGAAAAAATCCCCACAGAAGTTAAAAATGCTGTCATTCCAATAGTGTGGGCCAATGAAATCCCAGGAAGATCCAAAYGAGCAGAGCCTGTGATTATCACACTTAAACCAGGARCYACACCAGTAAGGCAAAAACAATATCCCTTAAAATTAGAGGATCGCAGGGAATTAGCACCTATAATTGAGAAATTCCTTAAATTTGGGTTATTAGTGAAATGTGAATCTAGGTATAATACACCCATCCTGCCGGTTAAAAAGGCTGATGGCAGGAGTTATCGATTAGTGCAGGATTTGAGAGCAATTAACAAGATAACAGAGGATATACATCCAGTTGTAGCAAATCCATATACCCTTTTATCCACACTCACAGACGAACTGGGGTAGTTCACTGTTTTAGATCTGAAAGATGCCTTCTTCTGTATCCTTGTGCATAAAAATTGCCAAGAACTTTTTGCTTTTGAGTGGGAAAATCCCGAGACTAGGAGAAAAAGTCAGCTAACTTGGACAGTGCTACCTCAGGGTTTTAAAAATAGCCCAACAATATTTGGAAACCAACTTGCAAAGGAATTGGAAGACTGAAAAAGACAGGAACCAGAAGGGGTGATTCTTCAATATGTTAATGATATCTTACTAGCTGCAAAATCACAATATAGCTGTATCCAGTTAACCATAAGCTTGCTAAACTTTTTGGGACTAAGTGGATACTGTGTCTCAAAAGCAAAAGTGCAGGTTGCCACAGAAGCAGTGATTTATCTGGAACTTGAGATCTTTCATGGTCATCGACGGCTCAGCAGAGAACGGAAGGAAGCCGTTTGTTGTCTTCCCGAGCCCCATACCGAGAGAGAAATGCAAGCTTTCCTRGGAATGGTAAGTTGGTGTTGCCTGTGGATACCAAATTATGGACTCCTAGTCAAACCTCTCTGTGGAGCCCTAAAAGCAGCCGAAAAGGGAATTGTCATACGGACAGAAAGTACAAGGGCTGCATTTAAACAACTGAAACACTCTCTCATGTCGGCCCCTGCCCTAGGGTTGCCGGACTTAACTAAACCATTTGAACTTTTTACACATGAGCGACTAAATGTTGCCTTAGGGGTACTGGCACAACATCTCGGAAACCAGCGAAGGGCTGTGGCCTGTTTCTCAAAACAGCTGGACAATGTCAGCCAAGGGTGGCCTAGGTGCTTGAAAGCTGTGGCAGCAACTGTTATCCTAATCCAAGAGGCCAGGAAACTCACCCTGGGACAACATATCGTAGTGTATGTACCCAAGGAAGTAGCAGCTGTACTCCAACAAAAGGGGGGCCACTGATTGTCTCCCAGCAGAATACTCAAATATCAGGCTGTGTTGTTAAAACAAGATGATGTTGCCCTAAAAACAACTTCTGTCATTAACCCTGCCATGTTTCTGTCCTCAACCTCAATTGAAAATGTGCCTGAACATGACTGTTTGCAAACGATTGAAGAAGTTTATTCCAGCAGACCAGACCTGAAGGACGTGCCCTTAGAAAATCCAGACTGGGAGCTGTTTACAGACAGGAGCAGCTTCATGAGAAACGGTAAGAAGGACAGATTATACAGTGACAATCCAGGACAAGGTGATCGAGGCAAAGGCCCTGCCAGCAGATGTATCATCACAGAAAACTGAGCTAATTGCACTGACGAGGGCCCTGGAACTGAGCGAAGGAAAGAAGATAAACGTATGGACAGACTCCAAATATGCTTTTAGTGTTGTCCATGCCCATGGAGCCATCTGGAAGGAGAGAGGACTGTTGAACGCTCAGGGTAATGAAATCAAACATGCTGAACAGATCCTTGCCCTCTTGGAGAGCATCAAGAAACCTACAGAAGTAGCTATCATGCATTGTAAGGGGCACCAGAAAGGGAAAACCACTCCAGAATTGGGAAATCACTTTGCTGATAAAGCAGCAAAAGGGGCTGCAGAAAAAGGCATCCTAGCAGTAATACCAAAGAAAGAAATAGACTTGTCAGGGTATAGTCCAAAGTATGACCAAGCAGATCACAAATTAATTAAATTTCTTAAAGCTGAAATCAAAGAAAGTTGGTGGGCTGTCACACCAGTAGGACAAGTTGTCGTCCCACCCCTGGTCCTTTGGGAAATAGTTCAGTGAGAGCATGAGAGCATTCATTGGGGAACAGAAAACCTTTTGAAACACCTGAGAAAGGTAATAATAGAAAAAGAAATGACCGATATTGTACAATCTGTAATAAGCAAATGCAAGGTTTGCAGTCGCAATAACCCCGACACTACCTAAAGAGTTGTGTTAAGAGTCACAAAGGCAGGGGATCTTCCTGGAGATTACTGGCAAATAGATTTTGCGGAGTTACCACGCAAAGAGGGAGACAGATACATACTCGTACTTGTGGACTCATTCAGTGGCTGGCCTGACGCCTACCCCTGTCACACTAACACAGCTAAAGAAGTGGTGAAAGTTTTACTTAATCATATAATTCCAAGATTTGGAGTTCCTCTGGGAATGTCATCAGACAGGGGACCCCACTTTATTGCAACAGTGGTTGGGGAAGTTAATCGAATTTTGGGAATTACCTGGGATCTACATACACCATATAGACCCCAAGCAAGTGGTAAAGTTGAACGTATAAATAGAACCCTAAAAACACAAATTAGTAAAATGTATCAAGACACATCTATGACATGAGTTCAGGCCTTGCCTATAGCCTTACTGAGAATTCGTATTCAACCGAGACGGAGGGACAACATAAGTCCCTATGAAATACTCTATGGCAGACCTTATCAAGTACCACATATTCCGGGAGAAATTCAAATGAGGGGAAAACTTAATTTGCAAAAATATTTAATTGCTTTAAGTTCCACATTGCAGAAGCTCCGGAGATTCGTCATGTTATCTAGACCGATCGGACTGGACACAGTTGCTCATCTGTTCCAGCCTGGAGACTGGCTCTACGTTAAGTGGTGGGACAGTGATCCTTTACAACCCAAGTGGAGGGGGCCGTTCCAAGTCCTGCTGACTACCCTCACCGCACTCAAGGTTGCTGGCAAAGGACCGTGGATCCACTACTCCAGTTAAAAATGCTTCTACTCCTGAGACCATCGAAAAGAAACCAGAGACTGATACAGACCAAGATGATGTAGTCTAAACTGTTCTTTTCATGTTTGTTATCTGCACATTTGGCAACCATGACTCCGGGTTGGCACCACGATTTGCATGGAAACCTAGTTAAAAATGTATCCAAAGCCCTTAATAAGTATAACTGCTGGATTTGCACCCAGTTGCCTCCCTTAGGTGGGAGTAACAACTGGCCACTAATGGGCATTTTAATGAATGCAAACCACACCGAAAGGTGGGAACGAATCAGTAATAACACCATTCTACTGCCTATTCCCCTGAGCGGCCTAGTAGATCGTGGAAATTATACAGTTCCCTGTGCAATTGTAAATGCTACAAGAAAAGCCATTCTTCCCTCATATTGTAATAAGACCAGATTTATGGAAAGGATAAGCCCAAGAACGGTAAGAAAAACGGAATTGACATAATGGAAACTAACTCTACCATACGGGACGGGGTGGTACTGAGTATGTGACAATAAGGCTTGGGAAGTCCTACCAATAGACAAAGATCAGGCCTGTGCCCTTATGGCTGTAGTTCCAAACATATCAATATGACCACATTGAAAATCCAAATGGCAGGGTGAAAAAATCTATTAATCCCCTCGTTGAGCATCCCACACTTTTCCATAGTATAGTCAGAGCTCTTATTCCCGCTCTAGGAACAGTCGAACTGGAGAGGGCAGTTATAAACATCTCATCTGTTATAGAACATATCGAGCGACCATCTACGGATACAATTTCAGCCCTGCAGGAGGAAGTCCATAGCCTGGCTGGTATGGTTTTGCAACATAAAATGGCTCTTAATTATATATTCGCTGCTCAAGGAGGTATATCTGCAATTATTAACACCACTTGTTGTTCTTATGTGGACCAGAGTGGAAGAATTAGGAAGGATTTGAATGAAATTCAAAAGGAGACCCAAATTTTACATGAAATAGGTATCAGAAATAACACCCTAAACTTTGACTATATCTTTGACACCCTCACTTCATGGTTACCAACTTGGCCCTGGATAAAAGAAGTATTCATAGTAGTAGTAATTGTAATTATTTTCTGTATGATAGCTGGCTGTATTAATCGATTCTGTTGCTAAATGTAAATGGTAAAGACTCGACAAGGAAGACATCCTTGTCTAAGTCTTTAAAGGAGGGAAATGATGCCAGAGATTTTTTGGTTTTATGCTTTTTTTATTAGTAGCATCTTAGTTTTACACTTTTATATATTAGTAACCCTATAATCCTATAACCTCTACCCTGCAACTTTGTATCCCATTCCTATAAACAAAACAGAACCAAGTTATCGGCCTTTAAGCATTCCGAAGTTAGACTTGATATCTGAAAAATGAAGCTATTGAAGTAAGCAGAGAACTTCCAATAGAAACTTGCCACAAGGAATAGTGTGACAAAATTCTGCTTTTCATTGGAGAATATTTCAAAACTATGTTACCCTATAATAGTAGAAGCACAAACTCTCTTTTACCCTTTTTGTACCCTTTTGTGGGGGCAATAGCCCCCGGCGGTGTTGATAGCAGCAGTGATCTCTTAGCCTTGGTAAATGTTAAACCTTGGGAAAGATAAGTATGCAGAGTAAGGTGTGAGCCAACACCCTGATAAGAAGGCAACTCCTTAAGCCTCACTCCTTGTCTGCTAACATGTAACAGAATGCTGACCAAGGACATTGTATGCAAGACGCTGTGCTGGTGGGGAGGACAGGGGGTTATGAAATGGATAATTAATTGTTTGTACAATGGTATAAAAGGCATTGGTGCCTGGAATAAAGTGGGCTTTGCTTGCACCCAGCTGAGTCCATTTCTCAATCGCCAACATATGGTGACCCTGTTTGAGGAGTCGATAATTCGCCTATCTGCGCGTCCGTCGGTGAGCCCCACAGAACTGAAGCGCTGCTGAAAGGAAGCAGGAACCGGCCGGTATTCAATCCCTTCAAAATTGGAGGTGAGCTGTGGGGAATATGGGAGCTGGAATGTCCTCCCCTGAACATCATGTTTTCAAAGTAATGACCTGTTTACTCGAGAAACATGGAAAGTCTGTACCTTCCCATTCCCTTAAAGTAATCCTACGGTGGGCTGAGTCACGGGTGCCCACTTTGACTCAAAGTACTGTCTTTACCTCTGAGGCGTAGGATGAAGTAGGAGTTAAACTGTGGGATCGGGCCACTAGAGGAGACAAAGCAGCCGCAGAAATGCTCCCCTCCTGGCGGGCCATTCTCGAAACCCTTGAAGCCCAGGAAAAGGGAAAAAGGGAGGAGGCTGCTGCCGTGGAAAAGGGCTCTTCTACTCCGCCCGACCCAGAGAGCGTGGTACAGCCCTCCACGCCGCCGCCTGCCTCATCGGCGGCTGTCCCAAATGCAGCCCGACTGAGACCGTTCACTGCCCTCGTGACAGACTTTGCTGATGAACCTGTGCCAGAAGACCCCTTTGATCCTGACCCTGTCGATCCGGATTTTTTCCCCCCGGACCCTCACGACCGCTGGGCCGCTTTATGGAGGGAGGCATTGAAGGAGGGAAACTTAGAGGTGGTGGCAAAGATAGTGGCGCCGGTCACCTACCGCCAAGGGCAGAGTCCTACATGGGAGACAATCCCTTTCTCTGTCATAAAAGAACTGTGCTGGACGGTCTCTGACCATGGTATACACTCACCCTACTTTAGTGGTATGTTGACTACTGTATGCTTCCTATGTTATGACTCCTCATGATTTGAAATCGTTATCTCAACTTTTGCTAACTCCAATAAAATATACCTTATGGGAGACTGAATGGCGTAGGGGACTTCAGAATTTGCAAGTAACTTATGCGGGCCACAACGACCCGCAAATGGCTGCCCTTACACTAGACCATCTCATGGGCACAGGCAACCAAGCAGAGCCTGCAGCTCAAGCAAGAAACATCCCGAGGGCAGCGCTTGAGGGAATAAGAGAAGTGGCACGTCAAGCCCTTCTCAAGATCCCGGATGATAAAGCCCCTGAAAAGGCATTTACAACTATTTTTGAGGAGTCAAAGGAATCCTACATGCAATTTATTGATCGCCTTAAGCAAGCTCTTGAAAGGCAAATTGATCACCCTGAGGCTCGGAATATTTTGCTTTTGAAACTAGCAGCAGAGAATGCTAACCCTGACTGTAAGAAACATTTAAAATCCCTACCTAACCCTAACCCTACCCTTGTAGAAATGACTGAAGCATGCAATCGCATTGGAACTATTGAACATAAATATGAAAGTATGGCTGCCGCTTTTGCAGCAATGAAAACCCCTTCGGGCGCAACGGGACCATGCTTTGGCTGTGGCAAACCTGGTCATTTAAAAAGGGATTGCCTTACCCTGAAGGGGGATCCGTCCAAGGCACCAGGGCTATGCACGCGATGCCGCAAGGGGAGGCACTTTGCTAATCAGTGCCAATCTAAATTTGATGTGGACGGCCGCCCGATTCAGGGAAACAGGTCGCAGAGCGCGGGACGGGGCCGCGCGCAGGCACAAATGCTCCCACCACCTGCTCAAGTAAACCTTGGGCAGATTCCTCAGCCCTGCGCCCAGCCACAGCAGGCAGTGCCAGGGTGGACCTGGCAACCACCACAACAATAACAATCCTGGATTCCTCAGTACACTTGTTACCGACGGGGACATTTGGACCTCTGGGGGCGGGGCACAGTGCGTTGTTACTAGGGAGATCTTCTGTTACTCTCTCTGGGATTTTTGTTCTCCCAGGGGTCATTGATTCGGATTTCACGGGGGGAATCAAGATTATGGCATGGACTCCTTTTCCACCCTGTACCGTGCCCCTGGGATCCCGTATTGCGCAACTGCTCTTTTTCTCCACACCTCCTGCACTGCCCTTTATCAACACAGAAAGGGAGGAGAAAGGGTTTGGCTCTACTGGAGCTCCAGAGATTTGGTGGACACAGACAATATCAGATAAATGCCCAACATGTCAATGTACCTTGATATGTCAGGAACAGAGAGTAGTGCTCACTGGAATTGTTGACACAGGTGCAGATGTGACTGAAATTTCACAAGCTAAGTGGCCGCCTAACTGGCCTCTAACTGCAACTTCACAGAATCTCTCGGGGATTGGTGGAGTGAGTTGTAGCCAACAAAGCAGACACATGATCCAGGTTATAGGGCCTGACAACCGTGCTGCAAATATTAAACCCTTTGTGTTAGCAGTTCCTATAGTCTTATGGGGGCGGGACCTCCTTTCTCAGCTTGGCCTGAGATTGCAATCTGATTTTTAACAGGGGCCATTGCGGCGCGCGCCACCCCTCAATTATCATGGAAAACAAATACTCCTATCTGGGTGGATCAATGGCCCCTGGCAGAACACAAACGGCATGCTTTGGAGGAGTTAGTGGAGGAATAATTACAAAAAGGGCATGTCATACCCTCCACCAGCCCTTGGAATTCTCCTGTTTTTGTTATTCAAAAACGGGTAAGTGGCGCTTGCTCCATGATTTGCGGAAAATTAACGATGTTATAGAGAGTATGGGGGCTATTCAACCAGGTCTCCCATCCCCTGCGATAATACCACGGGATTAGTCCCTGACTGTTATCGATCTAAAAGGCTGCTTTTTCACCATCCCTTTGCATCCTGATGATGCCCCTAAATTTGCTTTTTCGGTTCCAAGCACAAACATGCAAGCTCCCTTAAAAAGGTTTCATTGGATTGTTTTGCCCCAGGGAATGAAAAATAGTCCCACGATCTGTCAATAGTTTATAGCACAGGTCCTTAGTTTAGTAGTACGCCAACGTGTGCCAAATGTGTTAATGTCATTACATGGATGACCTGTTAATTGCTGCTGAAAAACCCCAACTCATGGAGGAAGCCTTAGCCCTTACCACAGATGCTGTAAACAAAGC
>JACAXG010000287.1:359693-371334 GCA_018881555.1 Amblyornis subalaris | reverse complement strand
CGACAAGCTGACTTGTTGACACTGCCAATAGAAGTTTTACCTAACCAATTTGCCCAAGCCAAATTAAGTCACTCCTTTTTTCATCAAAATGCTGCTGCCTTGCGACGATCTTTTTCACTTACTTATCAACAAGCCAAAGACATCATTGCTGCTTGCCCTGATGGTCAACGCCACACTTTTACGCCAAGTCCGCATGGCATTAACCCTCGTGGCCTGCAAAGCCTTCAGTTATGGCAAACAGATGTCACACATTTCTCTGAATTTGTCCACTTAAAATACATTCATTCCTCCACTGATACCTTTTCCGGAGCCCTGTTTGCATCGTGCCATGCAGGGGAAGCTGCTAAAGTCACCCGCTGGCACTTTTTAGCTGCTTTTGCTGCTCTGGGTGTACCCCAGCACATCAAAACTGATAATGGCCCCATTTATATCTCCCATTCTTTGTCAACCTTTTTTGCCCTATGGGGAGTCCAACATACCACAGGGATTGCTCATTCCCCTACGGGACAAACCCTTATTGAACGTGCCCACAGCACACTTAAGCGCCTATTGGGGCAACAGAAAGGGGGAATGCTGGATTCCACACCACAAGACAGACTGCACAAAGCCCTGTATGTTTTCAATTTTTTAAACTGTTATTAGGACAGCAAAATTTCGCCTATACTGCGTCATTTTGGCCACAACGGAGTAGCAACTGAAATTAAGCACCAGTCCTAGTGAAAGACCTGGAATCAGGCAAGGTGCTGGGACCTTTTCCCCTTATTACATGGGGAAGGGGTTATGCTTGTGTCTCCACAGATACAGGACCTAAGTGGATCCCTGCAAAAAACGTCCGTCCGTTCCGAGAGAAAGAACCAATACCACCCGAAGGTGACGAGGCAGAGTCTTGATGTCCCTAGCGTCCGCGGTGTACTTGAGCGAGGAAAGTGTCCCGGACCACCAACCGAGAAGGACTGTTTCGTGCTACCCACCCTTTATAGGTGGTATTGTACAGCGGCGTTTCAGGGGGCTTTGTGTGCTAGGTGCAACCCCCCACGCCGCACGGTGACAATTGGACAACACAACTCAAATATACCATGCACAGTTTAGATTGTGGTTGGAAATACTTCCCATCTTTGGGAAATCCCAGAGCATAAATGGCAAAAAATCAAGGAACAATGTGCATGCCAATATGGCTTTCGCTATTAATATCAATATCCAGTGCTTTTGCTCGGCCCTGGCCTGTTAATCAACCAAGAACAAATGTATGGGTAACTTTGGCTAATGTAACCGGACAGGACACACTGTGCCTGGCCACGGCTTCTCCTGAAAACCTGTTTTCCACCTGTCTGGTCGGTTTGCCTTTAGATACTTGGCCGGAACCCTCCAGTGCTAAACTGATCCTTTCCTCAAGTAATCATGCTGATGCTTGGGACCAGTGGGTCCCATATCTTCCCACTACAGCCATGGAACCACAAGAAATAGAACTCTTGGGGTCCGTGAAAATGGACCTTTGCATCAGAATTAGTTACTCTGAGACCAACCAATCTAAAGTATGGGATGTATCTCCACACCAATCTATATTTATGAATGAAAGTGCTTACTGTAACTATATGTCTCCAATTATTTCTCACTCTACGAATGCTCCACTGTCTTTACCAGCGGGGGTGTTTTTTATTTGTGGGGATAGGGCTTGGGCAGCTATCCCATCCCATATTAAGGGAAGTCCTTGCAGTTTGGGACGGCTCTCACTGTTAACACCTAATACATCTGATTTTGCAGCATAAGCGACGGCAGAGAGACAAGCGTGGCATCCATGCCTTTGCTTCTGACTGTGATGAAACCTTAGCTTTTTGGCCATTGGGTACATGCTAGGCTGCATCTTTTTTTGTTCCAAACGTAGCAGCTGCAAAAGCACTGGGATTGCTGGATAAATTAGGTTGCTGGTTAGCTCGACAAACTAATGCTACCTCACTTGCTTTAGCAGGACTGCTGACTGATGTTGATTCAGTAAGGCACGCTACCCTGCAGAATCGAGCTGCTATAGACTTCTTGCTTTTAGCGCATGGGCATAGATGTGACGATTTTGATGGGATGTGCTGCATGAACCTTTCAGACCATTCAGAGCCTATCCATACAAGTATTAAGTCGTTGCAGGATGGGGTTTCTAAACTACAAGAAACAGAAGCAGCAGATTGGCTTACAAATGTGTTTGGCAACTGGCAGCTTGCTGGATGGCTCAAGAATTTGCTTAAACTGGGAATATATGCTTTGGGAGTATTGCTATGCATAGTTGTTTGTATTCCTTGCCTTCTCCAATGCCTGCAGCACTTGGTAAACAGGTCTATAAAGCAAATTTTAATTGTAGAACAGGAAGGGAGAGGTGTGGGGGCAATAGCCCCCGGCAGTGTTGATAGCAGTGATCTCTTAGCCTTGGTAAATGTTAAACCTTGGGAAAGATAAGTATGCAGAGTAAGGTGTGAGCCAACACCCTGATAAGAAGGCAACTCCTTAAGCCTCACTCCTTGTCTGCTAACATGTAACAGAATGCTGACCAAGGACATTGTATGCAAGACGCTGTGCTGGTGGGGAGGACAGGGGGTTATGAAATGGATAATTAATTGTTTGTACAATGGTATAAAAGACATTGGTGCCTGGAATAAAGTGGGCTTTGCTTGCACCCAGCTGAGTCTGTTTCTCAATCGCCGACGCCCTTTTTACCTTTGTATAATTTACACTTGCTCGACCCTTCTTGGCAGGATTGGGCCCAAATCCTGCGCAGCAGTGGGTCCCAGGGATACCCCTGGGAAAGCTTTGCTTTCTCCGAATCCTTTAATAAATTTTTACTTTTTACCCTCTTATTCGGCCTCAGCCTTTATTTTTCAAACATATAAGGCATCAGTGCCACTACAAGGCAGCAGGAGCAAGCAGCCAGGACCTGCCTTTTCAAGGGCCACATTATTCATACACATCAAAACAACCATCTAAAATACTATGGTAGCACTCTCATCAGGCACACCCTTTCCTCACCATTGAGGGGATGAGGTTATTCTATTTCAGATACTGAATGTCAACTTTTCCAGACAGTTTGGATATAGTGATGCTTCAAGTAGCTATCAGGGAGCTAACCAAGCAGTCTTCAAACTGGTATTTCTCCAACATCCCATCTATAAATGCACCATGGATGCAGTTGCCAGTGAAAGCAGTGTCACATTAGGTGTTGAGTGGCTCACCCTAACTTTTGAAAAAGAGGCCAACTGCAGATGCCACCCTAATTTCATCCTAGCAACTTCTCAACAGCAAAACAATAGAAGTAAAGAAAGATGAAGACAGAACTTCATGGAGTTTGAAAAATGCTGGAGAAAGTCAGTGTCCACCTGGCATTCCGGTTCCACTTTTCTTTAGTCTCACAGATAAACAGGATGAAGAAAATACTGTTTCAAGTATTCATAAAAAATAGCTTGAAGTACTATAAAAGCTTTATAGTCATGTCACATAAGAGAAATTGTGTTAAAAGATAATATCAATATTCAAGAATTTACCGAGAACTTTGTGTTGCATGCTTTCATAGATAGTTGCATAAACTTGATAGCAACATCTGTCCTGGCTTAACCAAAAAAGGATGTATTCTATCACCACCCACATATTTCCTTGATAAGATGGGTCGTTACAGTTAGGTGATTACACACCTGGTCCCTGAGGCTATGTAAATAATGTGAGGTGGGGTAGTACTCCTTATCTCAACTGTGATAACTTGCCCAGCCAGTAGTGAGCACTACCTATCCTGAGTGGATTATCTCTCTTAATGGCCCATTACAGAACTGGATAAGCACCAACCAATAGAACGTCAGGAACATCCCCTTCCATTGTGGAAATCCCCCCCCCGGAGGAGACACCAGCTAAGGAAACGCCACATAAAAACAGGCTTGGGAATTGAGAGAGGAAACAACCACCACTGGACAACCAGAGGACGGGAACACCACCACTGGACAACCAGAGGACTCCAGATGACCGGACCACAACCACCACGGGATACCCAGAGGACTAGACCCTTCATCATCACTGGACAACCAGAGGATGGGACCACCACCACTGGATACTCAGCAGACCAGGCCTTTCTACAGGACTACTGCTTTCAACAGCACTGCAACCACTGGACAACCAGAGTTCCAGACCTTCAACAGGACTGCAACCACTGCTAGGTTGTACCGTGGCTCTGCCAGTTTAAGCCTGTGTTTTCTGTATTACTGCATTTATTATAACCTTTCTATGAAAATTGTAATTCTGACCTAAAATCTCTCTCGAAGTATTTGTGTGGGGTTAATTTCCCCTGCTGGTCCACATTCAAACCAGCCCACATCAGCTCCTTTGTTTCAGATGCAGGCAGTAAGCATGATTCTGGATTCCATAATCAGAATGCAAACGAATAAAATAATCCTTGACATTAAGGAAACAGCATGTATTGCAAAATATTATTACCCTACCTGCTGCCTTTTGTGCATTCCCACAAGTTAATTAAAGGCAAAACATGCAGTCAACTGCCTCAAAACAGCTAACATTTTATATGGAAATTCCACAAATTACCATTTTGCTACATTTCATTTTATTAGAAGACACAGGCTAGCTTCAATACCATAAACAGAGACATTTTAAATTAACACCCTGTCTTGGGGTGACTTTATGAGGATACTTGTTATAAATGGATTTTTGGGTTTCGCATTCAATAAAGGGTTAATTAGTGTAGGGATTATAATTAGGGGGGTATGTTTAAAGGTTATTGGTGGTTGTGGTTAATTAGTTGTTAATGGGTTCAAGGATTCAACTTTTAAAATGTTAAAATAAGTTCAGAATACTCTGTAGTTAAAATGAGCTGGGATTTAATGTTTGAAATGTTCTGTGGTAAAAGTAAGTGGTTGAGCTCACCCATAGGACTGAATGTGGAAGGCTCTAGAAATTAGTGATGTAAGGGAAGGGGCAAGCCTTCGAGGCAGACAAAGAGCAGCATTGGATAAACAAGGAACCAACGAGAAGACCCTAGACAACGGACCAGCAAGAGAAAGCCAGTCAGGACTCTTAAGACATCTACGAGCCAATCTCGAGAGACCTGGTGGGAGGAGGAATGGGCGGTCTATGGGCGGGGCTTTGGGGTAGAAAAGGTGCTGCCCATAGATTGCAAGTGTGCCTCTGGCTGTAGCTGTCCATGGCTAAGCATCCGGTGTTGTGCTTTGTTTTGTGTGAGGCAGATCACCGCAATGGTTTCTAATAGTTTGTATTTTAGCTAATTAGTTCCGTGTTTAATAAATTAGTTAAATTTTCAAGATTGTGATCCTCGTTTTTCACAATCTTTTGGGGGCTCGTCCGGGAGAAAAGCTTCGTGTCGCTGACACTTGCGGACACCCCAGAGAGACAAGAGGAAACCTACACAAAACAAATTCCTTAAGGATTTGGGATTGCCCATGACATTGTGCACAAGCCCATAGGTGAACAAGGGACAGTAAGTAACCTGTGGGGGGGGGCGGTTGAGGGCGATGTGTGTGTGTGATTGAGACACTGACCGAGTAGCTCGGATCAGTGAAGCGATTGCGGACCCCTTGTAGCCGCAGTTCTGGACTCCCGCGAGGGGGCCGGCCGGCGAAGGGGGGAAGCGGTAGTGAAGAGGACTGAGTGTGTCCTCGGGATTTTTGTCAGTCGGGTTGAGGGTGAGTTCATCCAAGAAACCTGAGGCAGTTTTTGTCAGTCGGGTTGAGGGTGAGCTCATCCAAGAAACCTGAGGCAATTTTTGTCAGTCAGGTTGAGGGCGGCCTTCGTCCAAGAAACCGGAGGCATTTCCCGTTAGTCAGGTTGAGGAGAGGACTTTTCGGTCGGGTTGAGGAGGAATTAACCGAGAAACCTGGGTGGTCCTTATCCAAGAAACTCGGGGCAGTTTCCTGAGACAGCCGGACTACGGATCGGATCATCTGAGGGGAATAGGAGAATTGGGAGGAGGTCTGCTCCCGGATTCTCCAGAATCTACTCTGAGGCAGGAGATTCTGAGGCATTTAGCCGGCTGGTCTGAGGCATTTAGCCGGCTGGTATGGTGTGAGCGTGTGAGTAAAGTGTCTGGTCTAAAGTGTGTTGTGATCGTGTGGGGATTGCATGAGTGTGTAGACCTTTTGGGTTTTAGGGAGCATATATGACCTTGCGGTCTCACTTTGTGAAGTGAGGCCGTCATCTTGTAATTTTTTGGTGGGAAGGGCCTCCATTTTGTATTTTTTTGGCGGGAAGGGCCGCCATCTTGTAATTTTTGGTGGGAAGGGCTGCCATCTTGTAATTTTCCCATGCTAGGGCCGCCACTTTGTATTTCCCGCGGGAAGCTTGTTGAATTGTTGAAAGTAAATCATAACCGAAGGAATAATAAGAAAGATGGGATCTAGAAGAAATGGGACAGGGAAACAGTGTGATGTTCTGTGGCAAAGGGAAAAGGATTAGGAGAAATATTGATGATATCCCTCTGGATAGCCCTCTAGGAGTGAAATTGAGTTATTGGGATAGAGATCCTTTAACTCGACACAAAGATAAGAAAAAGATGATACAATTCTGCGTGTTCGAGTGGACGAAGGAAGAGATCGGGGTGACAAAGTGATATGGCCTAGGTACGGATCGGAGGAGCAGTGGATATGTCAAGCACTGTATGCTCATGTAAATATGAAAGATCCGGTAGACCCGGAGKAGGTTGAATATGCAGCTTGTTGGGCAGATGGGCCTAGAACTTCGAGGATGAAGGTTTGCAAGGTATCAGAAGTGGATAGAGAACAACCTGAAAGGGAAAAGAAAGGGAATCGGTGGGATCCACTGGATGTGATAGTTCTGCCATATGCCCTTCCCCAGAACCCGATAAACGCTCTGGAGGTTCCAGCTTCACCCCCTCCTCAGCATACACCAACTGCCCCTGTAGAGCCTGGTCCTGTGGGGGAACCCTCTGGTATCCAGGGGATTAAGGAAACAGCTGAAGGGCCTTATCTAAACACCCGAAGTAAAAGTGCCCTGAACCAGGGGGAGGCCCAGATGGATAAACCGGTACTGGTGGCTGGCCTTTTCCCTTTAAGAGAGGTACCTATGGGAGGTGCTCTGGGGGGAATAGGTTATGTGAATGCTCCCCTAATGTCATGGGAAGTGAAGGGATTCAAGAAAGACATGAAAGGGCTATTGGAAGATCCAGAAGGGTTAGCAGAACAGTTCGATCAATTTTTAGGCCCTAATACTTATACTTGGGAAGAGTTGGACTCAATCCTGAAAAGCCTCTTCTCCCCAGAGGAAAGGCGAATGATAAGGACTGCGGGAGTACGTATATGGGAGAGGGAGAACCAGCGGGGAACTGCAGGGGAGAACAAAATGCCTATGACCTCTCCGAATTGGGATCCCAATGAGGAGCAGGGGAGGAATGAAATGAGGGATTACAGGAATTTAATTATAAAAGGCATAAGGGAGGCAGCACCACGGTATCACAACATGGAAAGGGCCCTTTCTGGCCAACAAGGGAAGGATGAGAACCCCACAGATTGGCTGGAGCGCTTGAGGAAGAACATGCAACAGTATTCGGGAGTAGATCTCGAGAGTGTGGCAGGCCAAATGTTATTGAGAGTGTACTTTGTTACTAACACGTGGCTGGATATTCGCCACAAACTAGAAAAATTGGAGAATTGGCAGAGAAGGGACTTAGATGGTTTGTTAATGGAGGCACAGAAAGTTTACGTAAGGAGGGATATAGAGAAAATGAAAGCAAAAGCGAAGATTATGAAGGTCGACAGCCCTCTAGCTAGACAGGAGCCATGCGAGGAAAGAAGAAAAGGAGGGCAAAGGGTTGGAGGTTCAGGAGAAATACGCAGGACTGTGACCGGGACTTGTTACTACTGTAATCAGGAGGGGCATTACAAACGGGATTGCCCACAATGGAATAGAGATCGGAAAACATTCAAGGTTATACATCCTGAGGGATCAGAGGATTAGGGGTGTCAGGGGCTCTACCTCCTGAGGCATAGTTTCCATCAGGAGCCCTTGATAACTCTTCAGGTAGGCCCCCAGGAAGAGGAATATGAGTTTCTTGTCGACACAGGTGCAGAAAGAACCTGTGTGGACAAGGTACCGATGGGGTGTGGGTGTAGTAGGGATGAAATGAGTGTAGTAGGGGCGAAAGGGGAACAATTTGCAGCAC
Organism: Amblyornis subalaris; assembly: GCA_018881555.1. Lineage (NCBI taxonomy): Eukaryota > Metazoa > Chordata > Aves > Passeriformes > Ptilonorhynchidae > Amblyornis > Amblyornis subalaris. The sequence continues at coordinate 363,164 of JACAXG010000287.1, read as the reverse complement.
CAATTATATGGCAGGTGTTGATCAAGGGAAATGGCAGGGAGGCAAAAGGGGATGTCCTTTTAGTGCTGGGGGCAGGGTGTAACCTTTTGGGGAGGGATTTTCAGGTTTTGTTGAAATTGGGGGTGGTTCCGAATGGGGGGAGAATGGTAGTTAGGGTGTTGCATTTAAGGTCAGAGGATGAGAGGGAAATAGATGAGCAGGTATGGGCAGGAATAGGTAATCGGGGAAAAATGGACATAGTACCGATCCAGGTAACCATTACAGATGAGACTCCACCAATCCGCGTGCAACAATACCCTATCTCGATGGAAGGGAGGAGAGGTTTAAAACCTATTATAACGGATCTCCTGAAGGATGGCATATTGGAAACCTGCCAGTCTCCCCACAACACCCCGATACTCCCTGTTAAAAAGCCAGATGGGAGTTATCGGTTAGTTCAGGATCTTAGAGAGGTGAACAAAAGAGTGCAAGCTAGATACTCCTTAGTATCAAATCCATACACCTTGTTAAAGTAGGGTACCACCGCAGCATTGCTGGTTTAGCGTGGTGGATTTGAAGGATGCATTCTGGGCCTGTCCACTGGCGGACCAGAGTCGGGATATTATTGCATTCTCTTGGGAAGATCCTGACACAGGATACAAACAACAGTTACGGTGGACTAGACTACCCCAGGGATATACGGAATCCCCCACATTATTCGGGCAGGCTCTCGAAGAAATGTTACACAGCTTTCCCACCACATCGGAAATACAAATCGTACAATATGTTGATGATATTTTAATATCAGGAGAACAGGAGGACACTGTCAGAAAAGGAACTATTGGTTTATGGTGGTGGCTTGACCTGCAGCTGGAGATGCTGTGGAGGATAAGCCAGCCACACAAGTAACTGAGGAGCCAGTGGGGCCAGGGAGCCCAGGTGTTGTATTAAGTAAAGGCTCCGAGGTCCAGGATCTCCCCCTAGATTGTAGTAAGGAGGAAAGTCTCTCTCACCCAGGCCTTGGAGTAGTGTTCTCCCCCATTCATTTAGTTTATCCTTGTCAATCTATGTTCTGTATATAGTTATGTTCCAAAATGTTCTGCCTCACTCGATGCCCCATTAGCTTTGTTCCCCTACTCCTCCCCTTGCCTACCCTTATTGGTTTGTATACTGCTACCCCACCTTTTCTCCTCCCCCTAACCCTAGTGTGGTTGGCCCTCAGTGTTCTCTCCACCCCTTGTCTGTGCTGTATAAAACCTTGTGTCACCCTATTCTTTTAGCTCTCCTTCCCTGACCCTTCAAGAATAAAGACCTTCTGTGGAACATCATAAAGAGAGTCCACCTCCGACTCTTTATTCCCGTCTTAAAGTGTCAGTTGTATTACTGCCTACTTAACCACCTGCGTTGGTGAGATTAGTGAGTGGAAGGCACGGCACTGTGCCTTTCCCACCGGCTGTCGCACACTACACCGAGGCACCACCAGACAAGCGTGAGGCTTCTAGGAAGGTTGCGGCCACTGACCTCCAGCTGGACGAAGCCACGCCGTGACATTGGTTTGCTGAACTTCCTGGGTAAGAATGGACTGTGGGTATCAAAGAATAAGTTACAATTTGTGGAAAGGGAGGTCCGGTATTTGGGGCACTTAATAGGGCAGGGAAGTCGCCGACTAACCCCAGAGCGAGTGGCTGGCATTCTGTCTATACCCCCTCCTAGAACCAAACAGGAGATAAGAAAACTACTAGGAATGATGGGATATTGTTGGATTTGGATAGAAGGTTATACTCAATTGGTGAAATTCTTGTATGAAAAACTAGTGGAGGAAGAACCCCTAAGTTGGACAGAAAAAGATGAATCACAGCTAGAAGAATTAAAGGCAAAGTTAACTTCAGCCCCGACTTTGAGTTTACCATCCTTAGACAAGCCCTTCTATTTGTATACTAATGTGGAAGGTGGCATAGCATATGGCGTGTTAGCCCAGGATTGGGGCGGGACAAGAAAGCCAGTGGCTTACTTATCTAAAATGCTTGACCCAGTAACAAGAGGGTGGCCGACGTGCATCCAGGCCATAGCGGCTACTGTGACACATAGAGGAAAGTCAAAAGTTGACCTTTGGTGGGAGACTTGTAGTCCATACCCCTCATACAGTAAAAAGCTTATTGCAGCAGAAAGCGAGTCAATGGTTAACCGACCCACGAATGCTAAGATATGAGGCAGTGTTGGTCAGCAGTGATAATTTGGACCTAGTGCCCGACAAGAGTTGTAACCCAGCCCAGTTCCTTTATGGTACACCTGAGGAAGGGTTATCCCATGACTGTTTAGAAATTGTAAACTTCCAAACCAAGGTGAGGGAAGATTTGGTGGATCAACCTCTCCCAGATGGTGAAAGAATATTTATAGATGGCTCTGCAAGATGTGTTCAAGGGAAGAGGTGCTCGGGTTGTGCAGTAATAGATGGGAACACCATGGGAGTGATTGTGAAGGAAAAGCTGCCCGCCCATTAGTCAGCCCAGTGTTGTGAATTGTATGTCCTTAAAAGGGGACTGGAACATCTAGCACAGAGGAAAGGGACAATTTATACAGACTCCAAGTATGCTTATGGAGTGGCTCATACATTCGGTAAGATCTGGGAAGAGAGGGGCCTGTTAAATTCGAAAGGAAAGGAGTTGATTCATGCGAGCTTAATTTTGGAAGTATTAGAGGCTCTGAAATTACCTGAAGAAATTGCGATAGTACATATCAAGGGTCATCAGAGAGGTTTGACTTTGGAAATTAGAGGCAACAATTTGGCTGACCAGGAAGCTAGGGATGCAGCAGAAAATGGTGAGGAAAGAATCCTGTTAGTTAGAACCGGGGAAGAAGCAAGAACTGAGCCGGAGATGCCAGTTTTCAATGAAGCTGAGGAGGAGGGGTTGAGGAGGATAGGAGGTATCAAGGAAGAATCTGGGAAGTGGAAACTTCCACATGGAAGACAAATCCTTAACAAGCCCCTCACTAGAAAGGTCTTGGAGGCCATACATATGAAGACCCACTGGGGAACTCAGGCCCTATGTGATCAATTCCTGCGGTCTTATGGATGCGTAGGAGTGTATGAGCTGGCTAAGAGGGTAACAGAAGGGTGCTTGATTTGCCAAAAAGTCAACCGGAAGGTCATGAGGAAACATGGGCGGTGGCATGGGTTTGGCTATGAGGCCTTTCCAATGCATACAGGTTGATTTCACAGTTTCCCCAGGTGCAGAGGTGGAGGTGATGTCTGAAGGATTAGCTTTTGGATTTTTCTAACCCTGCGCTGTACCAGTGTGTAATTCTGAAATCCATATTATGTGCTTCACATTCTTGTTAGACAAAACATTCTCTCTAAGCCTGGAAAACAAGGTCACTATCCTAGGCCTAAGTATAAACAAAAGTGAATTGGGAGGGGGTGAATGGGGGAATATTACTTCATTACCTGGAACTGTAATTGGACAATTAACTTCTGATAAGCAAATGTACCAA
>JACAXG010000287.1:313421-359363 GCA_018881555.1 Amblyornis subalaris | reverse complement strand
TATTGGCACCCCAGATGGGACAAGAGGCGTCTGGACACCCCCCTGGACACCCCCCTGGATATCCAGCTCCCGCCCCCCCTCGCCGGCACAGGGAGGCTGAAGCTACAGTCCAGTGGGACCAGAGCCCAAGAACCCCTCTTCAACCCTCTTCAACACAGGGACCAGGGACACGTGAGTGGATAAAAGTGGAATTTTTGTTATTTTTGTTTTGTTTTGATGCCCGGGTAGGGTGCTTAGAGATCGCTTATAGTTTGGGACTCTGGGAGGGGTCCAAGAGGGTCTAGCTTGCTTTGTAAGTTGCCTCTCTGTTCGTTTGGGACCCTGGGAGGAAGGGTCCAAGGGGTCCTAACTTGCTAGTTCCCTCTCTGTTCATTGTTAGCTTTGTGAAAAGTTTTGTACTGCAGTATTTGTGATTTGGCTTGGATCCAGCGGTGACGCAGTAATTTAGACTGCCTCCCACTGGCTCCAGCTTTTCAGGTTCAAACCACCCTTTTTGTTCTTTTTTTCTCTATGAGATTTCTGCTTGATTTCTGTGATTTTTCTGCTTATAAGATTAGACCATGGGTAATAACTCTTCTCTCGTAGATAATGCCCAAATATCTAAAAATTGTCCCTTGGATACAGTGTTAGCAAACTGGGAAAAGCTGGTAGGAGAACACCAACCCTATACCCTATACAAAAAGGGAACTTGTTAGGCTATCACTAAGAATGTGGCCAACCTATAACCTAAAGAACAATCAGAGATGGCCACAGTTAGGAAGTTTTGATAACGAACTGATATTAAATCTGACCTCCTGTTTGTGTGAAGAACGACTTTTTTTAGAAATTGACTACTTAAGGCTTTTCATAGCTGTGGCAGGGGATGTAAAGCTGCGGGAACCTAAGAAAGGTCTATTACTTCTAAGGAGGAAAGGGAAAAAACAAAAACCACAGTCATCATTAGATTCGGGGTGTGCTCGGAGGGAGGAGATGGAGATGGATATGGTAGCCTCCGCTCTAAGGCTTGCGCCGCCTGTAGCCCCGCCCCCACCGCCGCCACTGCTGCCTCGGTCTCCGCCCCCCACGCTCGCTGTGGGACTAACAAAGGAAGAGAGAGAAGAGTGGTTCTGGCATCTGCCTAAGTTAATTCCCCCGGCTCCTTCCCCTGCCCCGCCGGTGCAGCCAGCCGTGCGGCACGGGGCGGTGGAGGGGGCGGGAGGCGTGTTCCCGTCACCATCACCCGACACAGCCGAGGAGGGGGGGGACGTGGCCTCAGCTAAGCCCCCGCCTGTCTCCGCTCTGGGCGTGGAAAGGGGGGGGAGGGGTGCCTCCCAGGGCCCGATCGTCCCGTCCCTGGGGACGGAGTTGGGGGGCGGGGGGATGCCGCCCATGGAACCACCTCTGCGGGAGGGCCTGCAGCCGAGGGCGCGGCCCCTAGAGGTGGAACCGAAAGGCAGAGCCTCCTCTCCGGGCGTGAAAGGGGGGGGAGGGAGGCGTGTCCCAGCACCCGCCGCCGCGGAGCGGGAATGGGAACGGGGCTGTGAAGCCCCAAAGAGCTTCAGTTTCCATGACAACGGAGTCCGAGTGCGGAGCAGCGGGTCCGCGGCTCTTGGTGCGGCCCTTGTTCCCCGGCGCGGGGGCAGGGGCGGAGGCGGCGTGGCCTCCCCACAGCCGCGCTGCTATCCCACAGCCCCGGGGCAGCGCCGACACGCACGGCCGTCCCTGCACCGCCGTGCGCGCACGCCCTGAGAACGGGGCCACCCTGTCTGCTCCTCTCTCAGTCACTCGAGAGGGGAAGGCAGGGTCCAGCCACGGGCCAGTTGCCTGGCCTGGCAGAATTAATTTAGCTTTTTTAAGACACATTAGATCTGTCTTAATGAGCACTTTGGAAGTAGTTGGTACCATACGGATAAGCAAAACAAAACTTTTAAAATTCACACTGGAGAAATTGGAAGTGGAAATTAAATTTAAAAAGGGAAAGGGTGTACAAGTTATAATTTTTGAGCTGAAATTTGTCAAAATTTATGCCTCTTTCTGCTTTCCTATCCATAAAAAAGAGCTTTTTGCTTTTGAGTGGGAAAACCCTGAGACAGGGAAGAAAACAGCTTATTTGGATGGTTCTACCCCAAGGTTTTAAGAATAACTCAACTAGATTCAGAAATCAGCTGAAAAAAGAATTGGTGAACTGGAGAAGGCGGCAGAGAAACCAGCAGCCAAGAATTGCCACATCTAACAACTGCATTCAACTGACTGTAAGTTCGTTGAATTTTTTGGGACTGAGTGAAAAAGCACAAAGCCTCAGGAACCAGCGGAGGGCTGTAGCCTATTTTTCCAAACAGCTAGACAGCGTTGCCCAAGGCTGGCCAGGATGCTTGAAGGCCATGGCGGCCACTGTCATCCTAACTCAGGAAGCCCAAAAGCTCACCCTGGGACAAGATATTGTAGTCTATATACTACATGCCATAGCAGCTATACTTGAACTAAAGGCGGGACATCGGCTGTCTGGCAACCAAATGCTTAAATATCAATCACTGTTGTTAGTGCAGGATGATGTTACTCTGAAAACATCTGTTGTCCTTCTGTCCTCGACATTAACCGATAATGTGTCTGAGTGTGACTGTTTACAGACCACAGAAGAAGCCTATTCCAGCAGACCAGACCTGAAGGATGTGCCTCTAGAAAATCTAGACTGGGAGCTATACACCAATGGAAGCAGCTCCATGAGAGATAACGTATCATTGCAGAAAGTTGAACTGATTGCACTAATGAAAACTCTAAAACTGAGCAAAGGAAAGAAGGTAAAAATATGTGCTAATTCTGAATATGCATTTAATGTTGTGTATATCCACGGAGCCATCTGGAAGAAAAGAAGACTGCTGACCACTCAAGGTAATAGAATCAAACATGCTGAACAAATCCTTGCCCTCATGGAGAGCATCAGAAAACCTACAGAAACAGCTATCATGCATTGTAGGAGTCACCAAAAAGGGAAAACCACTCCAAAATTGGGAAATGGCTTTACTGATAAAGCAGGAAGAGGGATGCCAGAAAAAGGCATGCTTGCAGTAATATCACAAAAAGAGATTGACCTGTCAGGGTTCACTCCAAAGTATGATCAGGCAGATCATAGGTACATACTGATATTAATGAACACATTCAGTAATTGGCTTGAAGCTTATCCCTATCGCACTAACACAACCAAGGAGGTGGTGAAAGCTTTGCTCGATCATATAATTCCAAGGTTCGGGGTTCCTTTGGGAGTGTCATCAGATAGGGGACCACATTTTGTTGCAACAGTGGTTAAAGAAGTTAGTGGGATTTTGGGAACTGCTTGGGATCTGCACACACTTTCCAGGCCCCAAGCAAATGGTAAAGTTGAACATATGAATGGAACCCTTAAAACACAGATTAGCAAAATTTGTCAAGAGACATCCATGACATGGGTTCAGGCCTGGCCTATAGCTTTACTGAGAATACGCATACAATCAAGGGGGAGGGATAACATCAGTCCCTATGAGATATTGTATGGCAGACCTTATCAGACTCCACATATTCCCGGTGATGTTCACATGAGAGGGAAACTTAATTTACAGAAATATCTAATAGCTTTAAGTTCCACATTGCAGAAACTCCAGAATTACATCATGTTGGACACACCTGCACATCCCTTCCAACCTGGAGACTGGGTCTATGTCAGATGGTGGGACAGTGATCCTGTACAAGCAAAGGGAAAGGACCATTCCAAGTCCTGCTGACTACCCTCACTGCAGTCAAAGTCACTGGCAAAGGACCCTGAATTCACTACTCCAGAGTTAAGAAGGCTTCTGCTCCTGAAACCACCGAGAAAACAGAGACTGACACAAATGAGAATGATGCAGCTTGAATTGTTCCTTTCCCATGTGTTATCTACACAATTGGTAACCATGACCCGGGGTTGGCCCTATGATTTACATGGGTTTTAGTCCAAAATGTATCTTAAAACAACCGACCTTTAGATGGAAATAGTAACTGGCCACGGATTGGCTTAGGTGGACCAGAGTGGAATAGTTAGCAAGGATTTGGCTGAAATTTGGAAGCAAACACAAATTTCACATAAAGTCAGAAATAACACCTTGAATTTTGATTGTATCTTCCACACCCTCAATTCATGGTTACCAAACTGATCCTGGATTAAGGAACTGTTCATAGCAGTTAATTCTTGTCTACATGATGACCAATTAAACATTACTATTATTAGATAGTTATATTTACTGTTATTAAGTAGTTATGTTATTGTTATTAAATATTTACTATTATTAGATATTTACTGTTGTTAAATAGTATACCACTAGGAATATTTAGTGTAGTATAGAAACTCAACAAGGTTAAGGCCTTGTTGAATCTCTAAAAGGGGGAATATGATGTCTTAAGGATTAGCTTTTGGATTTTTCTAACCCTGCACTGTATTAGTGTGTAATTCTGAAATCCATATTATGTGCTTCACATTCTTGTTAGACAAAACATTCTCTCTAAGCCTGGAAAACAAGGTCACTATCCTAGGCCTAAGTATAAACAAAAGTGAATTGGGAGGGGGTGAATGGGGGAATATTACTTCATTACCTGAAACTGTAATTGGACAATTAACTTCTGATAAGCAAATGTACCAAACCTATATCTGGGGGGGAAAACTCATGATCGGGGTCTATCTTGGTCTAGCCTAGCATTGGCAAGGCTCTGTACCAGAGGTGTACCACTCAAAGGCCTTCAATAAATTCATACTTTTATTCACTAACTTTGTTCAGTCTCTGTTTCAGGTACTCCCAATTTTAGGCATCAGAGGTACTTATTGGTAATAGTGGACCACCTCACACACTGGGTGGAAGCGGTACCCACCACCAAACCTACCGCGAATGCCGTGGCTAAGGTCATCCTGGAACAAATTGTACCCAGATATGGTATGGTGAATCGGATTGATTCCGATCGAGGAACCCATTTTACATCTCAGGTTCTGCAACAAATAACTAGAAGTATAGGAATCGAATGGAGGCTGCATACCCCGTGGCATCCTCAAAGCTCAGGTAGAGTGGAGAGGATGAACCAATCTTTGAAGAGTGCCATCACTAAATTAATGTTGGAAACCAATTTATCCTGGGTTAAGTGTCTACCACTGGCCCTATTGAGAATACGGACCCAGCCGAGATCTGATTTGGGAGTCTCCCCATACGAGATGATGTTTGGGTTGCCATTCCTAATAACACAACACAAAGTGGCCACGTATGAGGGAGGAGAAGCCAGAGTCAATAAATATGTGCAAGTCATCTCGAAAAATTTAGGGGAGCTGAGGTCCTGGGGATTGCAAGCCCAAACTACACCTCTGGATTTTAAGATCCATCACGGACTGAAGACGGCTGAGATACGCCTCCAGAGACTTTGGGGTCAAGAGTAAAGTTTGGTCTGAAGGGATAAAGTTGTAAGTTGTTATAGTTAATGTGTTCATAAAAGGTTGTCAGTTGTGAAAAATAATTAATATGTTCATAAAAGTTATAAGTTGTGAGAAATAATTAACGTGTTCATAGAAAAGTGGCAAGTTGTGAAAAATAGTTAATGGGTTTATGGGAAAGTGTTAGATTGTGAGTTCATAAGTCTGTTAACATTTCCCTCTACTAGTTTTGTAGGCATCACCTTGCTGATACTGTCTGTTCCTAAGGATCACTAGCTTCTGGACCCTCACCGCGATACACGAAAAAGAAAAGCCAGGACCTTTAGAACCCCGGAGAAGGGCGGAGAGACACAAGATCAGGCGAGAGCCAGAGAGGTAGGGAAGACTAGGAGAGTGGAGGTTGCTCCTGCCTCGTAAATCCCCTCCGTAGGTTGCAACCCTACAGGCATGGTGGGAGGAGGTGCACCCCAGCTCTGGTCTATCTGGTGTGACCTCAGTCTTCTGCTGGCAGTAATGCTCGGAGCACTTGGAGTGAGCAGTGAGAGTTGCGAAAAGTGTTATCGAGCTGTATATACCAATCATGGAACGGAATCCATTCTCCGCACTCACATGCTTCTAGATAACACCTGTTTTGATCAGGCCAAAATAGGGGTTTGTACGGAGCGAGAAAAGTCATATTGGCTGGCAGAAAATTTGGGTACTGACCAACAGAAAAATAGCGGTGAGTGTCCAGAAGGGGAACAGTGGATATGTTTTGAATATAATCCCGGCTACTTAGATCATAAGTACACACACCAGGATATGATAAGRGAACAGATGGTGAAYACTGAGAAACCTCYGGAAGACTTASGCCTGGGAGAAAAAGGTTTAGAAGCATGGTTAACARCGGGGAAGAATCTCTTTGTGGAACTAGGGGAGGCTATAAGTAAAACACTGAATATAACCAATTGCTGGGTATGCGGTGGGACTCTCATTGCGGAACGATGGCCATGGAGGGGTAGTAGTTTGGGCCCCTCTGAATTCCTTAAATGGAATTATTCTACCCCCACGAGAAGGGCCCAAACTGGAGAGTGGACACTTAGTACCCCGGTGATTGGGGAAGAATGTATCTGGAGGATGGGGGAAAAGTTCACGGAGGAGGTGGGCACCACTTCATGTAAAAGATGCATCGTAACCAATGGAACGACCACCTGGTGGACTCCCCAAAAACCCAAGTTATATTGGTCTAGGTATGGACGTAAAAAGGACAATTGTATCTATAAGAGCCATGAAAGGTTATACCTATGCTATACCTCAGGCAGGAATCCTTACTCTGAAATCCCGATGATTTCAAGGTTCTGGGAAAATGTAAACAACAGGGAGTCACAGTTCTGGGAAGCCCCAAATGGTTTGTTTTGGATTTGTGGTAACAAGGCCTATCCCATATTACCCCCTTGATGGAAAGGAAGCTGCACTATAGGGGTGATACAACCAGGGTTTTTCTTGCTCCCGGGACAAAAGGGTGGCGAATTGGGGGTCCTGCTTTATGACAATCTGGAGCGAAGTAAAAGGAATATTATACAGGGGTCCCAGAGGTGGGGTGAAGAGGAGTGGCCACCCGAACGGATTATAGAAACCTATGGGCCAGCAACGTGGGCCCAGGATGGGAGCTGGGGGTATAGGACCCCTATTTATATGTTGAACCATATAATCAGGTTGCAAGCAGTAATGGAAATTGTTACAAATCAGACAGCTCGAGCATTAGAACTAATCAGCCGACAACAGAAGCAGACCCGTGCAGCGGTTTTCCAGAACCGGTTGGCACTGGACTATCTCCTAGCAGAGGAAGGGGGAGTATGTGGGAAATTTAATACATGCAATTGTTGCCTACAGATAGATGATACCGGGGAAGTCGTATTAGAAATTGTCCAGAATATTCGTAAAGTTGCACATGTTCCTATTCAAAGGTGGGAATCCATCTGGGAGTCGACCTGGTGGAATGATCTTATGGGAACTGGGTGGTGGAAAAAGGGGGGGTTTATTTTATTGTGCTCTGTAACAGGATTGTTATTTCTACCATGTCTAATTCCGTGTTTTGTTAGACTAATTACCCGTACAGTCCAGGGCATGATGGTAGCCGTGGACTCAGAGTATGTGAAGAAGATGGAACCCGACAAGAGAAGAAAAATCATGATATTAAAAGGCAAAGGGATGATTGGAGAGGTTTCTCAGGAAGCAGAATTACTGTGTAGGAAGTACGAACGTATCAGCAAGGTGAAAGATGAATGCGAAAGCCAATGGGTGTAACCAAGAAGAAAAGGAGGGACTTGTTATAAATGGATTTTTGGGTTTCGCATTCAATAAAGGGTTAATTAGTGTAGGGATTATAATTAGGGGGGTATGTTTAAAGGTTATTGGTGGTTGTGGTTAATCTTAATTAGTTGTTAATGGGTTCAAGGATTCAACTTTTAAAATGTTAAAATAAGTTCAGAATACTCTGTAGTTAAAATGAGCTGGGATTTAATGTTTGAAATGTTCTGTGGTAAAAGTAAGTGGTTGAGCTCACCCATAGGACTGAATGTGGAAGGCTCTAGAAATTAGTGATGTAAGGGAAGGGGCGAGCCTTCGAGGCAGACAAAGAGCAGCATTGGATAAACAAGGAACCAACGAGAAGACCCTAGACAACGGACCAGCAAGAGAAAGCCAGTCAGGACTCTTAAGACATCTACGAGCCAATCTCGAGAGACCTGGTGGGAGGAGGAATGGGCGGGGCTTTGGGGTAGAAAAGGTGCTGCCCATAGATTGCAAGTGTGCCTCTGGCTGTAGCTGTCCATGGCTATGCACCCGGTGCTGTGCTTTGTTTTGTGTAAGGCAGATCGTCGCAATGGTTTCTAATCATTTGTATTTTGGCTAATTAGTTCCGTGTTTAATAAATTAGTTAAATTTTCAAGATTGTGATCCTCGTTTTTCACAATACTCTATCCCAATCACCTGCTTCATGCAAAATATGAACTCTGTGCCTTTAAAGCTGCCAGAATAATTTCTCAGCACAGCCAGGCGAACTGTTTATACTTCTTCAAGGACATACACATTCCAGGCTTATCAATACTGCTGTGGTTCAGTGGTAGAATTCTCTCCAGCCATCGCTTCTGCAGCAGAAGGCGAAGGGAACATTTTTACCTTTTTTCGCTCTAGCCAGTTCTCAGCTTTGTCTTTCTCGAGAGAGAGAAAGAGCATTTTCACTTTTTCTTAGCTCTCGGCCCTGTGTTTGCTCAGGAGAGAGAGATCAGAGAGTTGGAGATTTACCTTTTTGCTTTTTGGAGTTTTTCTTGGACTGTGGTTTTTTCTCCTTCTTCCCCTGGAACTGTACAACAGACAACTGAACTATGTTCTACATACCATCACTCTGGGGCCTACACCCTGGGCCTGAAGAGGGGCCTACTCTGTACCCTAGCAGCTAGCTGGGGACAGAGCAGAAAACCACACCCAGAAAAAAAGGACTCTGAATTCATCCAGGTTCCTCCACCATGAGAGGTTTATTATCTAACATTATTCATTTTTTGTTTTTCTTCCCTTCCCCTGGTGCCTGCGTTGCACCCCCCAGCACCCTGGTTTGTTAAATAAAGTTTTTTTTTCACTTTCCTCCGAGAAATTCCTAAGGTGGGGGGAAGGGAGTTTTAGAACCCTATCGTTTGCAGAGGAGACTCCTGAAGTCTTCCTCATAAGTTTGTCCAAACTGTGACACACCCCCATTAAAAATGCTTGAAAGTATAAAAAAAATACATAGTTTTGTCCATCAATGCAAAAATCTTACATAGGTTTTTGAAAGAAGTCTTGCAACAGTGAGTTTTACTGAAAATAATTAAACAATTGGCTTTTACATTTTCTCCCTAAAGCTGATTCTATGTTCCCTTTAAAGCAGCAACCACCACACCTATGAAAATGCAGCTAGTCCAATCTACAAATTACGCCTGAAAAATCTGGTGGCCTTCTACAACAGAATTATAGTGTTGGTGAATAAAGAAAGAGCAACTGACATCTACCTGGACTTGTACAAAGCATTTGACACTATTCCACACAACATCCTTGTCTATAAACTAGAGAGACATGGATTTGATGGATGGATTGCTCCACGGACAAGGAATTGGCTGGATGGTGATTCAAAGGAATCACTTCACAGTAAGGTACTGTAAAGTAAAGCACACCTTTATTGGCCCGGCTGGGGAGGCACACAGCGGTTAAACCTCCATGTGTATGCCTCCTATGCTCTTCTTACAATGCATATTCACATGTTTTACAAGTTTGGCCTCCGCCCGTGTTTTGTTCATTTATCTAAAGTTACAGCTTTAAGGGTTATGTTCTTACATGACTTTGTGGTTTTTTATCTTAGGGTTACAAACGCGACACACTATACATTCATCATACTTATTTTGCTAATACACAATTTTGCTATTCCACACTTTGTTACTATATTAGTTATACTTCATCTATAATTATGTTTCTATTCTCTATTATCATAAAAAACTGCATTTTTCTATCTTTTGTGATGGCTCTGTTATTTGCCATTAAAAACTGTCGCAAGTGTCCCAAGAAATACGACATAGAGTCCAGAGAGAACAAAGCGATGCCAACTTTAATTAATTAATTATAATTATACAGAGCGGCTTATATCCCTTAGCTTGCTTGAAGTTTACAGAAATGTCAAGAGTCTATTGGACCCTTGGTCAACCACCTACCAAGTGCATTGGTCAGTTCTAACAACACCTATTCCAAAATATTTATCTAAGGAAGAATGATAACAAAGCGCAGCTGCACAAAGCTTAATTAATTTACAAAAACTCCTAGGATTGTTTATAATAGTTTTGCTTGGGAAAAGAGACAGAGAGAAGTCTCACGAAAATGCTGAGAGAGTTAGAAGGCCTCTCTGCCGACAGCTTTTCAGCAGCCACAAAAAACTAGCTTCCTTGTTTAGCATGCTGCTTCCTTCTTATCATTTAGCCCATAGGGGGGCTAAGCCCTTGTTTTGAAAGAAGAAGAAAGGAAAAAAAATGGTTATTCTGAGGCATTTGGCTCACATTCCTTTATCTTCCTAGCCCACTCGGGCTAGACCCCTAGCCTTTGCAAAAGCAGTTTATCTATGCATAGCAGTCAGTACTTAACTTTCATTAATCTTATCCTTTGTACTAAGGTTTTTGTTAAAGAAAAGGGGTCCTGTGTTTCAATGGTCACACTCAGAGAGTTGTGGTCAATGGCTCAATATCTAAGTGGAGACTGGTGACAAGTGACTTTCCTCAGGGGTCAGTATTGGGACCAGTGCTATTTAACATCTTTGTTGGCAACATGGACAGTGGGATTGAGAGTACCCTCAGAAAGTTTGCTGACAACACCAAGCTGTGTGGTGCAGCTGACATGCTGGAGGGAAGGGACGCAATCCAGAGGGACCTCAACAGGGTGGACCTGTGCAAACCACATGAAGTTCAACAAAGCCAAGTGCAATGTCCTGTACCTGGGTCAGGGCAATCCCAAGCACAAGTACAGGCCAGGTGGAAAATGGATCAAGAGCAGCCCTGAGGAGGAAGACTTGGGGGTGTTGGAGGAGAAGCAGCTCAACATTATTCAGCAATGTGTGCTTGCAGCCCAGAAAGCCAACCACATTCATTTTTTGACCCTTGCAGAACTTTTGCAGACCCATTTTGACCTTTGCAGCCTCATTTTTTAAGTTTCAAAAACTACATTATCTTCTTCATCTACACCATTGCTGTATCTCAGCACAATCATTAATTCTTAATTATTCTAGAAACAACAAACTTTTAAGGTACCACAATATGCTTCACTGGTCTGAAAAAGTGACTATGCATCCAGGAAGAATAAAGAATTACATGGGACTTACTTCCAGCATTTATAAACCCAATTCTCCAGTAAATTTTGTGTAATCTCTCCTTCCACAGAGGATGTATGAGCACACTTCCATCTCTTCTCACTAAAATGAGTTCTTTTCCACAATGGCCATGAGACCAATCACTAGTGTAACACAAATTAGTTTTGGCACAGGCATATCCATTTGCCTATAAAAAGCTTCCTTTTTTCCTCCCATAAAGATGAAACTAACACATTACTTCAAAACCGGATTATATACAAACTATAAGACTGAAGCTGTTACCTTCTAAACTATGGATCTACAATGTTTCAAAGATCATGTGCATTCTGTGTGCACCAACTCAAGTCCTTCTCTGCAGGGCTGCTCTCAGTTCATCTCCCAGTCTGCACTCATGTCTGGGGTTACCCCGACCCAGGTGCAGCACCTTGCACTTGAACTTGTTGAACTTCATGAGGTTCTCATGGACCCACTGATACCTTAGGACTTTAGCTTTTATATTTCTCATATATTTGTAACCCTGCAATTCTTAGTGTGTAACTCTAAAGCCCATATAAAGTGTTAGCTACTGCCTTTAGACAAAACAATCCATCTTCAGGCCTGGACTTCAAGGACACCTTACTGCCTCAGGCCCAAGATSTGTAAACAACCGTTGGTGAAGGGGGAGCAAACTTAGGGTGAATTACTTCATTACCTGCAGCTSTAATTGGAAGAGCTAGCYCCGRTATGCTAATRGACCMAACTTATAAAAGTATRGAGAACTCGTGACCAGTTGTCCATCTTGGGTGGTCCATCTTGGGGAGCTGATCTTAGGGGGTCCACCTTAGGGTGTAAGCCCCCCGAGTGAGCTCTGACTGCCCTGGATGTACCTGAAGGCCTTCAATAAACACCACTGCTTTTACCCTTTTGATCTTTGTCAAGCCTCTCCTAGGTAGTCCCGATAAGGCATCAGTTTCTGGCGACCCCAGAAGGGACAAGAGGTCTCCTGAGAATCCTCTGGACCGGGTAAAATCCAGCTACCCTCTCCCCTCCTGCCGGCAACTCTCAGGGAAGCAGTAGCGATGGCCCAAGGGGTATCGGGGTCCAAGAATCCATCACAGAGGCACGTGAGTAACCGAACGAAAGCAGTGTTTGGGTTTGGTGTTAAAAGATCTCATAAGTTTGTTTGTTCGTTGTCGGCTCCTAAAAGAAAGGGACGCCTTTCAGTGGATGGAAGTAGGGTTTTAGCACTGCAGTGACAGGTTTTGGCACAGGGCCAAGGGTGGCGCAGTGGGTTAAGCCATGCGCTGTGATTCCCCAGGTCCGTGAGTTCTAATCTCCCCTCTTTCTTCTTTTTGTTCTCTCTCTCTCCCTGCTCATGAGTGTGTTTCGCTTTACTTGTAGATATGGGGTGTCCCCTCTCACATACCACCCAAATCCCTGGAGATTCACCCTTAGCCTCAATATTGGAAAATTGGCAAAGTTTGACAGGGAACGCTCCATTACTCTCAAAGCTAGAACTGATAAGATTATGCAGAATTATATGGCCAACTTATAAATTAGATAATAACACCATATGGCCCACGTTTGGTAGTTTTGATGAAGGACTAATATCAAATTTGATGTCTTGCATATGTCAAGACCGGTATGCTGGAGAATTTGAACATGCTAGACTTTTTATGCTCTTAACGCGTAATGAAGAGCTACACGAATTTAACAAGGTACAACACCTGCTCCTTTTGAGAGGAAAGAATGGGAAAAAAGATGAAAAGATAGGGCCTGTTCTTAGTCCACCGCGTGTGGGGAACGGGAAGGGGGTGGAGCTGGACCAGATAGCTCCTGCTCTAAGAACTGGGCCTCCCCCGCCACCGCCAGACACGGCCGAGGCAGGAGGGCAGGTGGCCCCACCCACACCCCGGTGAAGCTGGCCATGCAGCCTGGGGTGGCTCATTCCCCCGGCCCCGAGCGGCCGCCAGCCTCCAATCAGGGGGTGGAGGAGGGAGAGGGAGGCGTGTCCTCACCACCATCGCCACCGCCCAACACAGCCGAGAAAGAGGGGGACGCGGCCTCAGCTAAGTTCCCACCAATAAAGGAGGAGAAGCAGGAAGGGGAGGAATTTTTACGGACCTTCCCTTTCGGACACCTATGGCCTTTTTTCTCGCTTCCCTTTCCTTCTTCCCCGATCTCCCCTCCTCCCGCATTTGAGGGGTGGGGAGGGCAGTTCGTTTGGCCAAAGATGGTGCCAGCGGAAACACATTGGACAGCTTCCCTTTGGCCCCCCCTTCCTTCTTCTCCTGACTCCCCTCCTCCCAAACTGGGGGAGGCGAGGGGAAGGGACAGCCACCCTGTGCAGCCAACGGCACCACCTATAGAGGAGGAGCCGAAGGGCAGGGTCTCCCATTGACAGGCTGGGTCAATGAGGGAGCAGGCGGCCCCACCCCTGGTGGAGCCGGCGGTGCAGCCTGAGATGGCTCGACCCCATTCCCCGAGCGGTCACCTGCCTTCGCGCTGGGAGCGAGATCGGGGCCGGCGAGGGAGTGGACAGCCCATCCCCCGGTAGGACTGGCAGTGCAGCTTGAGGCAGCTAAATCCCCATTCCCGGAGCGGCCGCCTGCCTTCGCTCTGGGAGCGGGATCGGGGGGCGGAGGGATGCCTTCCGTGGAACCGCCCCAGTGGGAGGGGTTGCACCCAACAGCACCGCCCCTAAAGGTGGAGCTGAGGGACAGGGTGTCCCACCGCGAGGGCGGAGAGGAGACCTCTGATAAAGGGAGCGGCATCTCTGCCGCTCTCGGTGGTAACACCGTGTACTTGAGTTTCCATTGAAACACCGTTGTCCTGGAGACAGGCTTGGGATAACCTCCAGCATAGCAGAGCCAGTGAAGCTGAAGCTGAGCGGCTCTCTCAGCGCAGGAGACCCTGTCCAACAGAGACGGAGAGTAGTACTAATTCAGATAGTTCCTCCTCCTCTTCAGAGGGGGATGACAGTGCAGCTGCTTTGACCAGACAGAGGAGGAGGAGAATAGCACGAAAACCCGTGAGAGAAAGAAGCCCCATAGCCACACAAAGTAAATCTAAAAAGAAAGAATCAGTATTGCAAGCCCCACTCCGGCAAGCTGTGGGGAATCAGGGGCCTATATATATAAAAGTCCCATACTCTCTTGTAGAATTAGAACAGTGGAAGGCCACCGTTGGAAAATATAAAGAAAATCCAGATAAAGTGGCTAACTTAGTAGCAAGGGCAATTGACACACAGAACCCTGACTGGAATGATTTGAAATCTATGATGGACACATTGCTCGATCACACTGAGAAGGAGATGGTTAATAAAGCTATTATAACTTCTGTAGAAGCACAAATTGTAAGCAGATCGATACAGGGCATGGTTGCTGAGGTTTTTCCATTGACTAATCCAGGGTGGGACCCAAACGTGCCAGAACAAATGGCAAGGCTAAGATGATAGCAAAATCTCATAGTGTATGGATTAAGACATGGTGTCCCTAAAGCTCTAAATTGGTCAAAGCTTTACGAAATAAAGCAAAATCAAGATGAATCTCCCACTGCTTTTTTAAATAGGCTGAGAGAAGCTGCAATCAAATATACAACCCTAGATCCAGATTCAAGTGAAGGGAAAGCACATCTAACTCAACTGTTTATAGGTCAGGCTACAAATGATACAAGAAGAAAACTACAAAAGTTAGACGGGATGCAGGACATGACTAAATTGTTAGAGGTAGCCTGGAGGGTGTATCGGGACAGAGACTCAAGTAACAAAGTTAGACACCATCCTAGTAAGAGAGTTATTCAGGAGAAGTCACCCAAGAGAGCCTCTTCCTCTCTGGAAAAAGATCAGTGTGCCTTTTGCAAGAAAAAGGGACACTGGAAAAATGACTGTTCGATGCTGAAGAAGAAATCCCCAGTTCCCCAAGTGACTGTGGGACAGGACTCACTGACGGGGACCGAAGGCCTCTCCCCCAGCAGAGCCTTTGGTTGTAGCTAAGCTGGGGAAGGAAGACATTGAATTCGTGGTAGATACCGGAGCGGTGTATTCTGTGTTAAATACTTTAGAAGGGAAACTGAGTCAAGATACTGTAAATGTCATTGGGGCTACGGGGGTAAGTGAAACACAGCCATTCTTCAAACCTTTAAAATTCAAACTAGGGAAGCACTGGGTGACTCATCAGTTCCTCTATATGCCTAATTCACCCATGCCATTGTTGGGGAGGGATTTACTGGAGAAATTGGAAGCAGAAAATAAATTTTAAAAGGGAAAGGGTGTACAAGTTATAATTCCTGAGTCTAAATTTGTCGAAGTTGCTGCAGTTTTCATACAGGAGAGATCTGGAGAAATACCTATTAAAAGTGAAAATGCTGTCAATCCGATAGTGTGGGCTAGTAGTGTTCCAGGAAGATCCAAGCGAGCAGAACCAGTGAGAATTGTACTGAAACCAGAAGCCAAACCGGTAAGGCAAAAATACATATTGAAATTAGAAAGTCATAGGGGATTAGCACCTATAAGTGAAAAATTCCTCCAACATGGGTTATTAGTAGAATGTGAATCTAAATACAACACACCCATCCTTCCAGTGAAGAAAGCTGATGGCAAGAGCTATCAATTAGTGCAAGATTTAAGACCAATTAACAAAATAACAGAGGATATACACCCAGTTGTAGCAAACCCCTACACGCTCCTAACCACACTGACGGAGGAAGTAGGGTGGTTCACGGTCTTAGACCTGAAGGATGCCGCCTTCTGTATTCCCATAGCCAAGACCACCCAAGAGCTTTTTGCGTTTGAGTGGGAAAACCCTGAGACAGGGAGGAAAACACAGCTTACTCGGACAGTTCTACCCCAAGGTTTTAAGAATAGCCCAACAATATTTGGAAACCAGCTAGCAAAGGAACTGGAGGATTGGAGAAGACGAGCCAGGAGGGGTTGTTCTTCATTATGTTGATGATATCTTGATTGCCTCTAGAACACAACATAGCTGTATCCAACTCACTATAAGCTTGTTAAACTTTTTGGGACTAAGCAGATATGTGTCAAAAGAAAAGATACAGGTTGCCAAAGAAGCAGTAGTTTACCTGAAGCTTGAGATCTTCTGTGGACATCGACAACTCAGCAGAGAATGGAAGGAAGCCATCTGTCACCTCCCAGAGCCCCACACCGTCAGAGAAATGCAAGCTTTCCTGGGAATGGTAGGTTGCTGTCACTTATGGATACCAAATTATGGACTCTTGGTAAAACTGCTGCATGGAGCTTTAAAAGCAGCTGAGAAGGGAATTATCATGTGGACAGAGACCACAAGGGCTGCATTTAAGAACCTGAAATGTTCTCTGATGTCAGCCCCAGCATTGGGACTGCCAGACTTAACCAAACTTTTTGAACTCTACACATGAGCGACTGAAAATCGCTCTGGGGGTACTAGCACAGCGCTTTAGAGACCAGCGAAGGGCTGTGGCCTACTTCTCCAAACAGCTAGACAATGTCAGCCAAGGGTGGCCTGGGTGTTTGAAAGCTGTAGCAGCTACTGTTATCCTAATCCAAGAGGCCCGGAAATTCACCCTGGGGCAGCACATTGTAGTGTATGTACCCCATGCCGTAGCAGCTGTTCTACAACAAAAGGGGGGCCATTGGTTGTCTCCTAGCAGGATGCTCAAATACCAGGCTGTGTTGTTGGAACAGGATGATGGATGTTACCCTAAAAACAACTTCTGTCGTTAACCCTGCCATGTTTCTGTCATCCACCTTAACTGACAATGTGCCTGAGCATGATTGTTTACAAACGATCGAAGAAGTCTATTCCAGTAGACCAGACCTGAAGGACGTGCCTCTAGAAAATCCAGACTGGGAGCTGTTTACAGACAGGAGCAGCTTCATGAGAAATGGTAAGCGAATCACTGGTTATGCAGTAACAATGCAGGACAAGGTGATCGAGGCAAAGGCCCTGCCAGCAGATGTGTCATCGCAGAAAGCTGAACTGATTGCACTGACAAGGGCCCTAGACCTGAGTGAAGGGAAAAGAGTAAATATATGGACGGACTCTAAATATGTTTTTAGTATTGTCAACACCCATGGAGCCATCTGGAAGGAGAGAGGATTGTTGAACGCTCAAGGTAATAGAATCAAACATGCTGAACAGATCCTTGCCCTCTTGGAGAGCATCAGAAAACCTACAGAAGTAGCTATCATGCATTGTAGGGGTCACCAAAAAGGGAAAACCACTCCAGAATTGGGAAATTGCTTTGCTGATAAAGCAGCAAGAGGGATTGCAGAAAAAGGCATTCTCGCAGTAATACCACAAAAAGAGATTGATCTGCCAGGGTTCACTCCAAAGTATGATCAGGCAGATCACAAGTTAATAAAGTTCCTTAAAGCTGATATCAAAGAAAGCGGGTAGGCTGTCACACCAATGGGACAGGTTGTGGTTCCCCCCGATCCTTCGGGAAATAGCTCCGTGAGAACACGAGGGCACCCACCGGGGAACAGAAAACCTTTTGAAACATCTAAAGAAGGTAGTAATAGGAAAGGGAATGGCAGATATTGTACAATCAGTAGTAAGCAAATGTGAAATCTGCTGTAAAAAAAATCCTGATACAAGAAAAAGAGTTGTGTTAGGAGTAACAAAGGCAGGAGATCTTCCTGGAGACTACTGGCAAATAAATTTTGCTGAGTTACCATGCAAAGAGGGATACAGGTACATACTGGTATTAGTGGACACATTTAGTGGCTGGCCTGAAACCCACCCCTGTCGCGCTAACACAGCAAAGGAGGTGGTGAAAGCTTTGCTCAATCATATAATTCCAAAGTTTGGGGTTCCTTTGGGAATGTCATCAGATAGGGGACCACATTTTGTTGCAACAGTGGTTAAGAAAGTTAGTCGGATTTTGGGAATTGCTTGGGATCTGCATACACCTCAAAGACCCCAAGCAAGTGGGAAAGTTGAACGTATGAATGGAACCCTTAAAACAGAGATTAGCAAAATTTGTCAAGAGACATCCATGACATGGGTTCAGGCCTTGCCTATAGCTTTACTGAGAATCTGCATACAACCAAGGCAGAGGGATAACATCAGTCCCTATGAAATATTGTATGGCAGGCCTTATCAAATTCCACATATTCCAGGAGAAATTCATATGAGGGGGAAACTTGATTTACAGAGATATCTAATGGCTTTAAGTTCCATATTGCAGAAGCTCCAGAATTACATTGTGTTATCCAGACCCATAGGACTGGACACACCTGCACATCCTTTCCAGTCTGGAGACTGGGTC
Source organism: Amblyornis subalaris (assembly GCA_018881555.1). NCBI lineage: Eukaryota > Metazoa > Chordata > Aves > Passeriformes > Ptilonorhynchidae > Amblyornis > Amblyornis subalaris. Next base: position 340,860 of record JACAXG010000287.1, on the reverse strand, counting down.
TATGTCAGATGGTGGGACAGTGATCCTTTACAAGCCAAGTGGAAAGGACCATTCCAAGTCCTGCTGACTACCCTCACTGCAGTCAAAGTCGCTGGCAAAGGACCCTGGATTCACTACTCCAGAGTTAAGAAGGCTTCTGCTCCTGAATCCATCGAGAAAACAGAGACTGACACAAATGAGAATGTGGTTTAAATTGTTCTTTTCATGTGTATCTTCACAATCGGTAACCATGACCCAGGGTTGGCCCCATGATTTACGTGGGTTTTTAGTCCAAAATGTATCCAAAGCTCTTAAAAACAACTGACCTTTAGATGGGAATAGTAACTGGCCACGGATTGGCTTAGGTGGACCAGAGTGGGAGGGTTAGCAAGGATTTGGCTGAAATTTGGAAGCAAACTCAAATTTCACATGAAGTAGGTCTCAGAAATAACACTTTGAACTTTGATTATATCTTCCACGCCCTCAATTCATGGTTACCAAACTGGCCCTGGATTAAAGAACTATTCATAGTAGTTGTAATCATAATTTTGTTTGCATGATACCCAACTGTGTAAAATGTTACTGTTGTTAGATATTCACTGTTAGATATATATTGCTCTTAGATATATAATATTAGTAGATATTTAGAATAGAGACTTGACAAGGTAGAGGCCTTGCCTGGTCTCTAAAAGAGGGGGAATGATGCCTTAGGATTTTAGCCTTTATATTTCTCATATATTTGTAACCCTGCAATTCTTAGTGTGTAACTCTAAAGCCCATATAAAGTGTTAGCTACTGCCTTTAGACAAAACAATCCATCTTCAGGCCTGGACTTCAMGGACACCTTACTGCCTCAGGCCCAAGATGTGTAAACAACCGTTGGTGAAGGGGGAGCAAACTTAGGGTGAATTACTTCATTACCTGCAGCTCTAATTGGAAGAGCTGGCTCCGATATGCTAATAGACCCAACTTATAAAAGTATAGAGAACTCGTGACCAGTTGTCCATCTTGGGTGGTCCATCTTGGGGAGCTGATCTTAGGGGGTCCACCTTAGGGTGTAAGCCCCCCGAGTGAGCTCTGACTGCCCTGGATGTACCTGAAGGCCTTCAATAAACACCACTGCTTTTACCCTTTTGATCTTTGTCAAGCCTCTCTCTTCTAGGTAGTCCCGATAAGGCATCACCACCTCCCAAGTTTGTCCAGTTTCCTCTGAATGGCATCCCGTCCTTCTGTTGTGTCATCTGCAAACTTGCTGAGGGTGCACTCAATCTCACTATTGATGTTAGCGATAAAGATATTTAAGAACACTGGTCCCAAGACAGAGCCCTGAGGGACACCACTCATCACCAGCCTCCACCTGAACATAGAGAAATTGACCACAACTCTCTGGCTGCATCCATGTGCTGGTTGCAGAGAAGGGGCGGAGCTTAGTGCTGTGTGGGTGTATTGGGTTTGCATGGCCTGGTTTTGGTAGTGGGGAGGGGCTACAGGGGTGGCTTCTGTGAGAAGCTGCTAGAAGCTTCCTCCATGTCCGGCAGAGCCAATCCCTGGCGGCTCCAAAGATGGATGTGCCACAGGTCAAGGCTGGGCCAATTAGAAATGGTGGTAACACCTCTGTGATAACATATTTAGGAAGAAAGAAAAATATGTTATCACGCAGTTGTAATTGTGGACAGAGAAGAGTGGGGTGAGAATATGTGAGAGGAACAATTATGCAGACACCAAAGTCAGTGGAGAAGGAGGGGGAGGAGGTGTTCCAGGCACCGGAGCTGAGATTCCTCTGCAGCCCATGGTGAAGCAGGCTGTCCCCCTGAAGCCCATGGAGATCCGTGGGGATGCAGAGATCCACCTGGAGACCATGGAGGAGACGCACGCCAGAGCAGGTGGATGCCTGAGAGGAGGTTGTGACCCCATGGGAGGCCTGTGGAGAGAGGAGCCCCTGCTGGAGCAGCCTCTCCTTCAAGGACTGCACCCCATGGAAGACTGACCCACTCTACAGCAGTTTGGGGAGGACCGTTGCTTGTGAGGTGGACTCACATTGGAGAAGTTCATGGAGAACTGTCTCCTGTGGGAGGGACCCCATGGTGGAGCAGGGGAATGACTCCTCCCTGAACAGCAGGATGAAATGGGTGATGAACTGACCATAATCCCCATTCCCATCTCCTTGCGCTGCTCGGGTAGGAGGTAGAGATGGGAAGAAGGTAGGGGTGGGGGGAAGGTGTTTTTAAGGGTTTATTTGACTTCTCATTATGCTGCTCTGATTTTGTTAGCAATAAATTCAATTCATATCTCTAATTAGAGCCTGTTTTGCCAATGACAGTATTTGATGAGTGATCTCTCCCAGTCCTTATCTCAACCCATGAACCCTTAGTTAAATTTTCTCTCCCCTGTCCAGCTGCAGAGGGGAGTGAGAGAGTGGCTTTGGTGGGTGCCTGGCATCCAGCCAGCATCAACCCACTACAATGGGCATGGCAAGGTTGTTATTCTGTATCACTTACATCATCACTGGGGGATGTGGTTTCAGGAGGAAAAGGTGGGCACCCCATTGGAAGTGCTCAATTCTGCCTCCCTCTCTCTCCAACGGGAAGGTGTCAGCATCAGCCCCTGCAGACCTGGCCCCCCACCGTCACTGCTGGTCCCCCTCCCATTTTCTCCAGAATGTGGCTACAGGATGTGGTTCTGAAAGGAAAGCAGTGAAAATGTGAATCGAGAGTAGTGCTCAACTGACAGCACCAATGCAGAGGCTGCTGCAGGGAAAGGACCAGCAGGGGTGACCACAGCCCAGCCAAGCCCGTCAAGCCAAGCGGAAGGGAGCCCAGCCGAGCCGAAAGGAGCACAGAGGAGCAGTTGAAAAAGGTCGCAGCGACCTGTGGGACTGACCTCCAGCACGGTGGTAGAAATGGCAGCACAGGCACCTGTACGGGACAGAGCCCAGCAGAGCAGCAGCACAACCCAACTCAGACGACCTAGCTTTTGGGGGCTTTATTTGTAATTTTTTTGTTGTTGTTTTGGGCTGGGGGGTACAGGAAACGCTAGCTGCAAGAGCCCCTTGCCAACTTGCCTTTATTTCTGATGGCCACATGAGCAGCACGCAAGAATTGTCACCACCTTGCCTTTGTCTGGGGAAGCCATGCAGACGCAACCTACGGGGAGCACCTGCCACCTTGTTTTTGTTCCCGGTGGTGAACACCTATTTGTGGGTAAAACACCTTCTCTTTTTTTATACTTTTGCTATTAATACTGCCATTGTTACTGTGTGTGTTATTCCATTGCTTTTTGCTTTCAGTAAATTATCTCAACCCATAGTCTCTGCTTTTGTCCCTCCCTTACCAGAAGGGGTGGGGTAAGGGGAGTGGCTTATTTGGAGTTTAATTTCCTGCTGGTGTTAAAACCAGCACAGTCCGTCCAACCAAATACTTATCCACCGAATAGTCTATCCATCAAATCCATGTCTCTCCAATTTTGAGATAAGGATGTCATGTGGGACCATATCAAAGGCCTTACAGAAATCTAGATAGTTGACATCTTTCAGTCTTCCCTTGTCGACCACTGCCATCACTCAATCATAGAAGGCTACCAGATTGGTCAGGCACGATTTGCCCTTAGTAAAGCCGTGCTGGCTGCCTCAGATCACGTCATCTTTTATGTGCCTTAGCATATCTTCTAGGAGGATCTGCTCCATGATCTTCTCAGGTACAGAGGTGAGGTTCACCAGTCTAGTTCCCCAGGTCTTCCTTTCTCACCTTCTTAAAAATGGGAGTGATGTTTCCCTTTTTCCAGTCACCAGGGACTTCACCTGACCACCATGATTTTTCAAATATGATGGAGAGTGGCTTGGCAACAACATCAGCCAGTTCCCTCAGGACTCTGGGATGCATCTCGTCAGGCCCTATAGATTTGTGTCTATTCAGCATCATCAAGTGGTCCTGAACTTGCACTTCACTTACAGTGGGAGGGACTTCACTCCCCCATACCCACCCAGAGGATTAGGGACTTGAGAGAAGTGGAAAGCCTGACTGCCAGTGAAGACCAAGGCAAAGAACTCATTGAGTACCTCAACCTTCTCCATATCAGTTGCCATCAGTTCACCCTTCTTGCTTATCAGGGCAGGTACACTCTCCTTGGCCTTTCTTTTCTAACCTATCTACTTATAGAATCCCTTCATGTTATTCTTCACATCCCTTGCCAAGTCCTGTTCCAGCCTTGCCTTGGCTTTCCTGATTCCATCCCCACCTCTCCAAACCATATCCCTGTACTCTCCCCAGGTCGCCTATCCCCGCTTCCACTGGCTGTGCATTTCTTTCTTTCTTACTCCTCAGTTTGAGGAGCATTTTGCTGGGATGCAAGCCATAGCTTCAAGCCAAATCTCTGAGTTCAGAATTTGTTGGGAACTGGAATAATCTCACAGATGGCTCTCAGAAGGAGCTGTAGTTCCCCACTCCTGGGCCAATTCTGTTCAAAAATGTGTTCACATGCCATCTCAGGCCTCGACACCAGACTGCTGACTTCTGTTCCACGTCCACCTCTGCCTATGTAATCCCTTTGACATTCATCAGGCTGCTCTTGAGTGAGGATTATGGATAAAGGTATGAGCCATGTTTAAAAACACATCTGTGAACAGCAGGTCTGAAAATTATATCTCAAAAATACAAGATTGATACAGTTGTGCTCACTACATCATCTCAGCAACTCCCTAATATTCCAGAAACTGATAAGCTACAGAATTCAATAAACACTGCTAATTAATTAAGGGTTAATCTGACAGTCTAAAAGGGTAAGCCTTATACTGGACATTTTTGCCAATATCTTAAAAAGTAGTGACTATGGTTACAGCTACTTCCAAATCCTTTAACAAAACTGAACATTTCCAAAAGGCATGATGTAACAGCAAGTTCCTTTGAGTCTCTTTGTTTTCACAGAAATCACAGAATGGGTAAGGTTGAAAGGGACCACAGTGGGTCATCTGGTCCAACCTCCCTGCTCAAGCAGAGTCATCCTAGAGCACATGGCACAGGATTGTGTCCAGACAGTTCTTGAATATCTCCAGTGAGGGAGACTCCACACCCTCTCTGGGCAACCTGTTCCAGTGCATGGTCACTGCACAGGAAAGTTGTTCTTCCTCATATTCAGGTGGAACTTCCTGTGCATCAGGTTCTGCCCATTGCCTCGTGTCCTATTGCTTGGCACCACTGAGAAGAGCCTGGTCCATCCTCTTGGCATCCCCCCTTTAGATATTTATACACATTAATGAGGTCCTGTAAAGGACTTAAAGATCACAGTTGCCTGTCTCAAACACTGTTACCATAGAAGGATTCCCACTGTGTAAAACTGTGTAAAGAATCAATTGCTCATCTGTGACCACCAAAGCCCCCCCCTCCCACTCCCCCCAGTATGCTTCCAAGGATACCTGGAACTTGGACTGCAAGTCAAGCCATTTTGATAAGATAAAGGTGGTACTGTTGTCCAAGTGTTGTCTCAGGCCTAGGGGGAAGTAAACAAAGCTGGGGGAGATAATTATCACTGATAATGGACACACAGAATCCACAAGGAAAATCAACTCAGCAACTGTGCTAAAATCAGCTCTGACTAGGTAAAAGGTAATTCCAGCATGGGGAGACCACAACCCACAGACTCGAAAGGACTAATTACAGAATCACAGAATCAACTAGGTTGGCAAAGACCTTTGAGATCATTGAGTACAACCTATGATCTAACACCACCCTGTCAACTAGACCATGGCACTAAGTGCCACATCCAGTCTTTTCTTAAACACCTCCAGGGACAGCGACTCCACCACCTCCCTGGGCAGCCCATTCCAATGCCCAATCACTCTTTCTGTGAAGAACTTCCTAATGTCCAGCCTAAACCTCCCCTGGTGCAGCTTAAGACTGAGTCCTCTTGTCCTGTTGCTGGTTGCCTGGGAGAAAAGACCGACCCCCACCTGGCTACAACCTCCTTTCAGGTAGTTGTAGAGAGTGATAAGGTCTCCCCTGAGCCTCCTTTTCTCCAGGCTAAACAACTCCAGCTCCTTCAGCCACTCCTCATAGGACTTGTGTTTTAGACCCTTCACCAGCCTTGTTCCCCTTAGCATTACAAGGGAGGGAATCATTTAACCAATAGAACAGGAGAACTGTGTAGCCAATTAGCCAATGAGCATTAATCCCTTTGTTTGCAAAAATGTATAAATAGTGAAAAGTTTTGAACAACCTCAAGACCCCCACCACTGAGAAGCCCAGGGTGAAGAAGGACCAACATGACACTGCCAGATACATGGGTGGTGACTATCTTCTGCTTGATCTGTCTGTTTCTCTCCCATCTCTTTTCTATTTCTTTCTATCTCTCTACCTCACATTTTACTGTTAAATAAAATTCGTACTATTGACTTCAGCATATGGTCTGGTTTGCACCTTAATTCAGGTAGAGGCATCTCTCAATCAGATCTTAACAGGTCCCCTCTCAGTTGTCTCTTCTCAAGGCTGAACAGGCCCAACTCCCTTCAGCCTTTCTAGTTTTCTTTCACTACAGCCTCTCAGTTATAACCCTTTGGTCATAGCTCCCCAGAGCTTTTACTCTGAAGATCCAGAGGATGGCAGGGATGGTACTAACGAATATTAAAATGATCCTTTGCCCCAAGAATAGAAAAATGTTATCCCTGCATCTTTCCCTCAAAAACAGGAATTAAGAGAGAACTCTGACCTCCTGCCTTTAGTCAGTCCTTAATGATTTACTAAAATAGATTCAACTCCAAATTGCCCTAGTGGCCTTTTATAAGGCAGGTAGAGATGACATACTATGGGAAATTGCAATCAACAAAAGAGCAGCAAACAATATTGCCACAAAATCATTCCGCACACTAATCTATAAAGCAGCATTTTAAGAACACCTAAAGGTCAAGTCACAAAATCTATTGGGGGGGATGTTCTTTGGAGAAAAGCAGGAAGAATTGTTTGTCTGAAAAAAACTTAAACCTACAAACCAAATGCCTGATATTCAAGCAGACACATTCAAACATATCCTCTTAAACAAAAAAAAACCCCCACAGTAAAGGCCTTGAGGATATGAGGCAGTCTACTATATTCTCTTCTAAAAATATCTAGAGTTCTCCCAAAATGGGCCATGAATTATTATTAGATGTATGTTGAACATTTATAGAAACTCCAGGCTAACAGATTCATTTCACAGGCACTCCAATTAACAAATAAGATGAATGGGCACATCAAGACATTGCTTCAAACCTTTTTTAAACTACTGATACCTATTCTTTTGAGTGATAAAAGTACAGTCCTCTAGTTGGCCTGAAACCAAATTCCTTTGCCCTCCATATTTCCTGTATTACTTCTGGCAAACAACTCAGGTACATATATAATTCCAAAGGTATTTAGGTACCCGATCCCAGATGGAGTCTATCAATACTTATGCATATCTAGATAAGTGATTATAGTGCCTTGGAAAATGCAGATCACAGCTCCAGCTCAAGCCTGGAGGAGATAAATGAAGAGCCACCTCTGCTGTTTACACTTGGCGTTTAGCCACCTATGTAGCTACATCATTTGAGAGACCTTGGAACAAGGGCTGAAAACAAGTGAGGATGCTAAGCAAGAAAACATGTAAACACAAAAAAGTTTTTTTTTTTTAAATGTTTAATTTAGGTTTAAGAAGGGTTGGCTTATTTTTTTCTAAGATAGAACACTGTTGTCCTCAAATAAAGAAACTCAGTTCTTTCTATGAGATTTTTATAACTGAGCTCCTCAGCTAAACTACAGCCACTTCAACCCAAGAGCGTTAGTACTGGAAGAAGCCTTAGCATAGGAAATTCTCTGGCAATTGCAGCAGCTGTTCAACCATCAGACCTTTCTCAACACTAAAGCCTAACTCAGTGGTTCCTACTTAACTGACTTTTATTCCTTCTGTAGGACGGTCCAGGTCAGGGGGGGAGGTTTCAGTGTGCACGTAGTATTCCCTCAGCAGCACTTCTGCAGGTGTGGATGCTGAAGAAGGACAATGTTCTCCTTCCAAACAAAGATACTCACAGATAGTGAATGTGTTAGAAGAAAGTCCACAAGTCCAATATGAAAGACATTCAACTGAAGATAAAATAGGTCTGAAAAGAAATACTGGATTTTGCACTTCACAGGCACAGTTTTCCCGGTTAGAAAGTGGTTAATGAATTTTTAAAGATTCAATAATTATTAGCATTAAAAAGAAAAACAGTAGTTATTCATCTTTCTCCCTTCAGCTTGCAGTAAGGGCACTATGGTGTTAGGCTCTCCTGAGGGCGCTGAGCCTCGCCAGGCACCATGCGAGCCTCCGGCACCGGGCCCAGCTTCCCGCACGCAAGGGCCGAAACTGGGGGGGAGGAGGGGGCAGGGGAAGAGTGAATGTGTGTGTGTACCCCAACAGCACAACCCACATGGCGGAGATGGAAAGCAGGCTCGCTGAGCCGCGCCGCGCCGCGCCGCCCCCCCCCCCGACACACACAGACACACACACTCTCCAGAAAGTGATAGGGAGATATAGCAGCGCCGTGGAGCACGCCACCGACTACCGCCGCCCTCCGACCCCATTTCAGGGCAACCCTGATTCCTCTCTAGGGAAGGCGCAGGCAGCCGCGGGGCCCGGCGGGCAGGCAGCCGCGGGGCCCGGCGGGCAGCCCGCCGCCTCAGCGAAAGGCGCTGACGGTTCCCTCCGCCCCAGCAAGCACCAAAGGGTGCGGCGGAGGCTCCCCGTGAGGAAAGGCCGTGGGAGAGGGGTGGGCGAGGGCCCCCCCCGCCGCGAGAGCGGTCAGTCGCGTCTTGGCCCGCGTCTTTCCCGCCGCCGCCTCTCTCCCTCCTCACCCGCAGCTCCTCGAAATCCGCCATTTTCTACCCGCTGGTGGTGCTGCCGCCGCCTCCGGACCCTACCGCCACCATCGTGCACCCTGTGCGCGCCCCCAGCACGTGACGGGGGAGGGGAGCTCTGGCGACGAGGGGGAGGGCGCTCCGCGCCTCCTCATGGCGGGCCACCTCTCCCGCCCTGAGTCAAATAGTGACAAGAAACCAGTCGTATTTAGTACGGACACACCCGCTGGTACCGGGCCAGGCCTCTCCACGCCCATCGCGGTTCCTAGCAGGCCCCAACCCGCAAGGTGGTAGGGAAGAGGCAGCTCCTCGGCCCCATGGAACTCCGGCAGCAGCTCCAGACCTGTCAGGAAAGCTGAGCACTCCGAGGACATGATCCCGGTGGGATCACAACCCTTGGGGCTGCCGCGTTCCCTCTCTCCAGGATTAACACCGCAGAGAACATACTCGGCTCTTAAACAGAATTGTTCCAGTCTTTAAAAAAAAAAAAAAGGAAAAACAATCCAGGCTTGTGCTTGAAGTGGATTCTTGCATCATTTTACAGCTTTCTTAGTTTTATCCATCTAATCAAGAGCATTTGTGTTCTAATTGAAAGTGATGCCCGAAAAGATAGGCCAAAGACAAAACCCGATAGACTGGTGTCTATTGAGTAGGTATTTGTTTATTACAGCGCCAGTGGTGAGGGGAATATTTCCACCTAACTCACTCACCTTTGTCATGTGTCGTGGCTTATTTATACAGTAGGTACTGCTGAATATCATTATGTCATTACAACATCATCACATATGTGCCGGAAATAATTTACATATTTTTATGGCATGGCTATAAATAGTTCTTTTTCACTGCACTTGCGCCTCCCCAATTTAGGTGGTCTTGGGGGTCTTCACTGAGGAAGGCTCAAGGTCTTCCTTGCATCTGAACTTTTCAACTTTGTCTTCAGAGCATGCACAGTTATGGTGAAATAGTCCTTTCTGGATCCAACTGGTCTGAATTCTTTCACTTTGTGGATAATTGGCTTTATCTCTGCCAGCTTTTCATCAGTTCGTCCTGTAGCTTTCTAGTATAGCTATACTTGACTAATTTATAGCTTTACTTGTCTATCTTGAAACTATCCACCTGGTGAGTTTCTGCTTATTTAAGCACTAAGCAACTAATTAATTACATACTGACTATTACATTGTATAGAAAGTTATAGGTATAAAAAGCTAATTCAGGTTATATAGGTATATAGGTATATTCAGGTTAGGTATATTCAGGTTATATAGGTATAAAAAAAGTTACAATTCAGATAGAAAGTTATAATTCAGGTTATATAAGCATCTTGTAACTTTGACACAGGTTATACAGACATCAGATAGGTGAAAGAAGCAATGGGAGGAACCATAAATTCTAGGGGAATTCCACTTGCTCACCCAAGGCCATGTTAAATTCCTGGACTTAGAGTGATGTCTATATAACCTGTGTCAAAGTTACAAGATGCTTATATAACCTGAATTATAACTTTCTATCTGAATTATAGCTTTTTATACCTGTATAACCTGAATATACCTATATACCTATATAACCTGAATTAGCTTTTTATACCTATATCATAACTTTCTATACAATGTAATAGTCAGTATGTAATTAATTAGTTGYTTAGTGCTTAAATAAGCAGAAACWCACCAGGTGGATAGTTTCAAGATAGACAARTAAAGCTATAAATTAGTCAAGTATAGCTATACTAGAAAGCTACAGGACGAACTGATGAAAAGCTGGCAGAGAGAAAGCAAATTATCCACAAACTGAAGGAATTCAGACCAGTTGGATCCAGAAAGGACTATTTCACCATAACTGTGCATGCTCTGAAGACAAAGTTGAAAAGTTCAGATGCAAGGAAGACCTTGAGCCTTCCTCAGTGAAGACCCCCAAGACCACCTAAATTGGGGAGGCGCAAGTGCAGTGAAAAAGAACTATTTATAGCCATGCCATAAAAATATGTAAATTATTTCCGGCACATATGTGATGATGTTGTAATGACATAATGATATTCAGCAGTACCTACTGTATAAATAAGCCACGACACATGACAAAGGTGAGTGAGTTAGGTGGAAATATCCCCCTCACCACTGGCGCTGTAATAAACAAATACCTACTCAATAGACACCAGTCTATCGGGTTTTGTCTTTGGCCTATCTTTTCAGGCATCAGAGAAAAAGAACAGAGATACAAAGAAAAAGGGGGGAGGGGGGTGCACATTAGAAGGGGATATGTATTAGGCAATTCGGGAAGTCTGTACCTCTCAAGAACCTCAGCCAATGGGGAAAGAGAGAGGGAAATGCGGCTGGGAAATTAGGATAAAAAAGGGGCTGCGTCTTTCAGCAATTTGAAAGACCCCATGGGAAATGCTCGTGACCTCTCCCTTTATTCGAATAAAGTTACGGGACTCCTCTGTCTCCTTTTTGGACATAAACCTTTGGCATCGTAAGTTTTCTTGACAAATTTGGGGGCTCGTCCTGGATCCTTCCACCGTCTGGGGTTGGCGGGCAGCGAACGGAGCTGGAGGCACCTCACCTACTTTCAGTGATCAGCTCCCTTCATTGGCGGTCGGCACCGGGCGATTGATTGGGTTCCCGAGGCTGTCCAGGAGACAGACGAGTGGCGGACCAGGAGGTTCTGTGAAGAGTCTGTAGGGAAGGACCACTGAAAACCTCACTGGTGAGTACAATGGGATCTTCGGGGAATAAACCTGAGAGGGCACCCACGGAGGGTAGCACAGGTGAAACAAGGTACCCATGGAAGGTAGCAAAAGGAAAGCTGGGAAGGGGTCCCGGCAAAAGGGATGACGATCCCGAAATATCTCTGAAGAGTCCCTTGGGAGAACGTTGAGGTAGTTTGCACATTCTCCCAGAGGTAATTAAGGACATGGACGCCCAAGGAGGGCAATAAGGGGAGTCGAGAAAGGGTCTCGGCAACAGGGGATGGATGGTGTTGGTATGTTGGGAAAGGATTGGTTGAAGGGGAGTGTGGAGGAACATGGTTAAGGCAAGTAGCAGCAGGAGGCATCTCTCCTCAAAATTTGCCAGCTGATCCAGGGCCAGCTGCAGGTTCTTTGTATCCCCGGCTTCCAGGACAGTGAAAACAAGGAAGTTATGATTTAAAGGTGTTTCTCTATAATGGGAAGCGGCAGGACTGGGAGCACGGGCTGGGGGCCTGTAGACAGACGCAGGGCTGGGCCGGGGCTGTGGGGCAGCCGGGGCTCAACGCCAGGCAGTGCCTGACCCCTGCAGGGGCGGCAGTGGCCCCCCCGGCCGCCTGCTCGTCCCCGTGGAGCTCCGGCCGTGCCCACCGGATGTGCCGGAGGGGGGGCCACGTTTGGACACTGCAGCAGAACGGGGACCGGCTCTGGTATACGGTGTATGGCGAGGATGAGCACAGGAAGAGGAGGAAGGAATATCTGGGAAATGCAGCTTGTACGTGGAATGATTAGGATTTTCTTTTAAGGATTTTGTTTGGGTCATTGGAGAAAAGAATGATTTTGCAGAATGCTTGGCAGCTGTGGGAGAATGAGAACCCACAGGCAGTAGTGGGGGGTGGGGCTGGATAAGCCCCTGGAGGAGTTGGTTAGAAAGATACAGCAAGTGTATGTAAGAAGGGATGAAGAAAAGGCTAAGGCAAAGCTGATGGCAGTCTTTACAGCCCTGGAGGGATGAACCGCAGGGCCCAAGGGGGCCCCCAGGACAGAGGGGACGGGGTCGGCCACGAGGACGTGGCAGAGGCATTGCCCTCCTCGGCAGGGGAGAGACGACCCAAACAGCAGCTGGGAAGGAATCAGTGTGCTATCTGCAGGGCAGAGGGACACTGGAAGCAGGAGTGTCTGCAGAGACAGGTGGATTCTCAGGAGAAGGAAGTCCAGCAGTTAATGGAGATGGATTGTTGGGGATGTCAGGGGCTCCCATTACACCAGGGACCCACCACACTGGAGCCCTTGATAACATTTAAGGTGGGTGCGAACCAAGAGGAGGTGTGTTTCCTGGTAGACATAGGGGCCTCTCGATCCACTTTGAATTGTATCCCTAAGGGGGTGTAATAAATAAGTGAATGATAATGTTGGCTTTCGCATATATGAATTTAACATTTACCAATAATAATGTGCTATGTAGAAATAGTAAAATATAGCGTGTAGAAATAATAAAATATAGTTAAGTAAAAACAAGACTAAAGTGAATAGTAACTTTGAAATAGTTGTAAGAGATACATGGTAATAAATATCCTTAAGCTAACAAAACATGGTAATAAATATCTTTAAGCTAAACAATTCAAGACAACAAAAGATAAACTGTGTACATCCTGGAGTTTGTTTTCTCACCAGAAAAATCAGGAAAGACACTTATTACACCAAAACTCCCAGAGGAAGGATCGATCACAAATCAAACAAGAAAAGACAGATACCTGAATTCCTGAAATAACACAAGACTACACAATGCTCAGACTGACGTCACCCTGGTGGAGAGGTGGGAAGGGGGGAAATGAGTGAAGTGTAAATTACCTTTTGAGCCTCATGAATATGCAACAGTCTAAAGATACTTAAACCACAGTAGAATGAATGAATTTTGCACCTCTGGCAAGATTTGCCAAGTGCCCAGCGCTGTTTGCCTTTGTTTTATTAATAAATATTCAATATTATGCTATTAAAATTTCGGCCTACGCATTCGTTTATAACAGGGGGGAAAATTGTCAAAAAGTTCTTTGATCATCCAAGGGGTAAGCAGCAAAGACGAGTGTGTGCGTTTTATTCAACCACTATTAGTAGATGTGGGGGATAGGTTTGAAATGCAAGAATTTGTTTGTTCCTAATTGTGATTATAATTTACTGGGAATGATGCTAGAGAGATGTTTTGCTTTTATACTTTTTATATTAGTAGCATTTTAGTTTTATACTTTCATATATTAGTAACCCTATAATCCTATAACCTCTACCCTGCAACCTTGTATCCCTTTCCTATAGACAAAATAGAACCAAGTTATCAGCCTTTAAGCATTCCAGAGTTGGACTTGATATCTGAACAATGAAGCTATTGAAGTAAGCAGAGAACTTCCAATAGAAACTTGCCACAAGGAATAGTGTGACAAAATTCTGCTTTTCATTGGAGAATATTTCAAAACTATGTTAATTCACTGAAACCCTATAATAGTAGAAGCACGTACCCTTTTTTACACCCCTTTTGTACCCTTTTTACCTTTGTATAACTTACACTTGCTGGACCCCACTTGGCAGGATTGGGCCCAAACCCTGCGCAGCAGTGGGTCCTGGGAATACCCCGGGAAAGCTTTGCTTTCTCCGAATCCTTTAATAAATTTTTACTTTTTACCCTCTTATTCAGCCTCAGCCTTTATTTTAAAACATATAAGGCATCAGGAAGAGATTTGATGGCTAAATTGGGAATGTAAATTAATATTGTAAAAGGTGATGCAGAAACTAACACTTATAACTTTGTGTAAAATGTCTGAGAAGGCCTATGCTGAAGTGAACCCAGAAGTGTGGGCAGTCTCCGGGAAATATGAAAAATTAGATATGGAGACTCTCCAAATTACTTTGAAGCAACCAGGACAAGTGGTGTCTAAAAAGCAATACCCCTTTTTCAAGGGAGGGAAGAAAGGGGTTACAGCCTGTTATTGAGTCTCTGTTAAAAGCAGGTTTGGTTTTGGTTTTTTGGTTTTATTTGGAGCCATGTATGTCTCTCTCCCTATAATACTCCTATCCTGCCAATTAAGAAACTGGATGAATGGACACCAGAAGGAAAGCAGAATTTTAAAGTGTTAAAAAGCAGATTAACTGGGGCTCCTGCCCTAGCCCTTCCAGACAGGGAAAAAGAATTTGAATTGTATGGGTGAGGGGGTGGCCTCCTCATCTGCAGAATTGTGCAACCACGGCTTTAATGGTAACTAAAGTCGGAAAACTGACAGTAGGAGAATCTCTTATTGTTAAAGTCTTGCATCAAGTTAAAGTTTTGTTAACAGAAAAAGCCTCTAAATGGATGCCCGGTGCTCGGTTATTACAGTATAAAATTTGTTTAATGAAACAGGAGGGTTTAGGATTGAGAAGCGGGGGAGGGTTTAACCCAACCTCCTGTTTGAATAGCCCCGAAGAAGGGGAGGGGGTGGGCGGGAAGAAACCCATGACTGCATTTAAGTGGTAAATCTCCAGACCTGGGCTAGGAAAGATTTACGAGACATTCCCTGGCCCAAGGGAGAAAATGTTTACTGATGAGTCTTCAGGGGTAGTAGAAGCCAAAAGAGTTACAAGATATACTATTATTATTAAGGAAAGGGAATTAGACAAAGGGCAGGTTACCACCCACATGGTCAGCTCAAACGGCAGAGCTTTAAATGCTTGTAAGAGCCTGTGAATTATACTGGAGAAAAGTAGTGAACATTTTTACTGATTCTAAGTATGCATGTGGAGTGGTACATGCGTTTGGAAAACTGTGGGAGGAAAGAGGTTTATTAACCTGCAGAAGGAAAACATTAGCTCATAAGAGCTTCATTACTCATCTATTGGAGGTGGTGAATTTACAAAAACGGGTGGCAATAATACATGTTAGAGGACACCAGGCAGGATGCTCAGAGGAGGCAATAGGTCTGGCAATAGGCAATAGAGGCTGGCAGATGAAGAGGCTCCAAAAGCAGCACTTTTGCCAGAAATCTCTAAGATCCTCCCCTTGCTCTCAGTAGTCCCACCACTGCCAGAAAAATTGTCATTTCCACCAGAGGAGCTTGAGATAATTAAAAATAGTGGAACAGAGGAAAGAGGGGATAATTGGTTTACAAGGAATGGTAAACAATAGATACCAAAAGCTCTGGCCCTACAAACATTAAAACGACTCCATGAAGGGAGTCATTGGAGTTCTTGAGGATTGGCAGAAGCCTTCCTCAAGACGTATGCTGCTTTAAATCTTTCCGTTCTGGCAAAATGAGATGTTGAAGTTTACTTGATTTGTGCAAAAGCCAATAACTGGGTTACAAAGAAAGTTGCCAGAGGAGGGAGGCCTTGGGCTGTATGTCCCTCCCAATGATGCCAGGTAGATTTTGCTGAAAAGCCCCAAGTGGGAAGGTTTAAATATCTTCTGGTAATAATATATCAGCTAACAGGGTGGCCAGAAGCATTCCAGACTGCTTCAGCAACTGCTGAATCAGTTATTAAGGTATTTTTAGAACAAATAATTCCAAGATATGGGATTGTGGAAGCAATAGACTCAAATAGGGGAACTAATTTTAGAGGAAAGATCCTTCAAGGGGTTATGGCTGCTTTAGGGATACAATGAGACCTCCATACCCCCTGGTACTCACAGAATTTGGGTCGGATAGAAAGAACAAATGGAGAAATAAAGAAACAACTTTTGAAGCTGGTGATAGAAACTAAGATGGGTTTTGCCATTAGTTTTGACAAGAATAAGAGCCAGACCCAGGGGAGATATTCAATTCTCCCTTTGAATTGATGGTTGGAATTTGTTACCCTAGTAATTCTCAACCTAGTAGGGGATGGAGATAAGTGATGTATATTTAAAACAATATGTGGCCAGGGTACTGTCTCTCGTGAAATCTCTTCAATAGGAAGCTCAGCTGGCACAGACCCTGCCTTTGGACTTTGCTGTTCACAACATCCAACCAGGAGATTGGGTCCTAGTTAAGGAGTGGAAAGAAGCAGCACTGGTGGCGAAGTGACGTGGCCCATTCCAAGTGTTACTGACCACAGAAACGGCCTCTGGACAGCTGAACACAGATGGACCCCTCACACTCGGGTCGAGGTCTCTAAAGCCCCGGAGATTTGGACATCTGAGCTGGAGGAGAAGGAGGGAAGACCATAACTGACACTCTGCAGGAGTGGACCGGAGCAGCAGCCAGTGTGTCAACATCGGGGGAAGCCCCGTGTGCCTACCCACAGATAATCTGCTGAAATAGTCTGTATGGGCATCCCTCCTTTCAGATCTCCAGTCATTGGGGGGCTAATACTTGCTATCATTGTTTTATGTTTTATGGTTTCTGTGCCTTCATTTGCCACAGGTGGTGCAGAAGGCAACGTGAGAATTAGAATGGGTAATTAGATTATGCCATTAGAATGTTTTTAGTCCTACTTTTATACTGTCAGTTAGGTTTGGGCCAGGGGTGGGAGAATCGATTCTTAGGAGAAGAAGCAACAAAATCTTTATTGATTTAGATTTTGTGTGTGTGTGTGTGTGTGTGGCTGTTAGTGATTGCAAAATGTTGGTATGGTGTTGCAGATAGGTAAAACCTTACAAAATGAAGGCCTTGTTACTCTTGTAAAATCATGGCTCACTCCTGTTACTTCGGCTAAGTAGAAAAGGGCTGGGAATGTCTCAGCTGAATTAGAGGTAGAAAAACAAGTTATATAACCATCACGTGTTCACATCGTGGTTTATGGCGGTTGGTTGAAATTATGTTTGTTGTATTTCAAAGGCATGTAACTCATAAGGCCTAACTGTTTAAAAAGGCCTGGTTTTTGCAATAAACGAACTCCCTTTTGCACCTGGTTGGAGATTCTATGTTGCTCTGCTCCCCTACAATTGGCACCCGAACTACAGGATATCGGATCGCAGTGAAGACTTGGACTGCAGCTGGGAACGAAGCCCCGCGGACCCAGAACAATGGGATATCAGATTCCAATGAAGAGATGCATTGCAACTCAGCCAGGCAGTCCTTATGACCCTGGACCCCTAGACTGCAAGCAGAAAGCAGAGCCCAGACCCTGCTACAATGACAGGGGACTTTATTTGTGAACCACAATCTGACGGAGAGCAAGATGCCGATGCAGCCTATAACGTTAGGTCAGTGGTATTTGCTGGACAAAGAACCACGGGACTGTGAGTATCCTGTGCCCGTGGGGATGTCCCAGTAGCATCGGTCCACCTTAAGGATATTGCAAAATATTCTCCACATTGGAGAAACTTTTATTATGGGTTAAAGAACCCTGTAACTGTTTCCTAGATGAGAGATGCCTTGATACTAAAAGCCCTGCATGTTGCTGCGGCAGGGACTGCTGGAAAGGCTACCGATAATGAACCCGGGCACAGATCCACGGACTGGATCCAGGGAATGGATCGATCCTCGGCTTGGAGTGATGGACTCAGAACGCGCGCAATGTTGCGGGCACTAGTGGTGTCCTCCCAGGAGCACAGGGCTCCCCCCGGAGTAGGGTGCCCCCCCAAAGCACAGCACTCCCCTCAGCCCTCCCGCAGCAGCTGCTCTGCAGGGCGCTTCTCTGGCCGCAGCTTCTCCCCCACAAGCGGCTTCTCCGCTGCTGACCACCCCAGCAGTGGCTCCTTCACTGGCTGCCCCCCCAACGCCAGCCCCCCCAGCCACTGCTTCATTAGTGGCGGCCCCCTCGACCCCTCTCAGCCCCCCCCGGACCCTCCAGGTCCCACCGGCCCCTTTCGACCCTTTGGGTCTCACCCACTCCTCTAGGTCCCCCGACCCAGCCGGCCCCCCCCAGCCCCCGCTCACCTAGGCAGTTTGCATCATTCCAGCCGACTCTATGGTCCAGCCGTTCCCTGAGGAGATGCTCCCTTTTGATAGCTATCCTGACTTGGGACCCATAATTCATGACCAGACAACAGATTTATGCCTTACAAGGAATGCTGATGCTACGGTACTTTGCTGTCAGGAATGCCAAGAGTCCGTGTTAAAATATGGAGATATTTCGGTTATTACTATGTGCCCAGTTATGAACCAGGTTGGCTACCCGCTTACAGACACTTTGCACTGCTGTCAGAGACCTGCGAATATTGATTACCGTGAGTCATGCATGGATCAGGCCGCAGCTTTGCAGAAAAGGCAACCTCCTGTCCTTGTCATTCAGTTAACAGGTGACGGTGCGTATGCAAACGCCAGAACGCAGACGGGCTATCCTCGCGATATTTATGACATCATTAACCAGATCTCTGTTAAAACTAACTTTGTATTTGTGGCGAGGCAGTCAAAACCCCCTTCCCCCTTCCTTCTCAGGTGAAGAAGGTTATCTGCTGTTTGCATAAATCAGATCTCCCCTTTTCCCATGGTCTTGCAGGACTCACTGACACCAGGCTGACATGACAATGAACAGCTGCTGTAAAGGGAGATTATGCTGGAATTTTTATGACTCATAGGCACTAAAGACTTTACAAACTATAAAAGACTCATTGTAACTTCCACAAATTGGAAAACCTCCTATGCATCCTCTAAGATGCGTGAGGAGGGGGACCCCTCAAACTATGGGACGCCCGGTTCGAGTGATCTTTCTCTTCTAGAAGTTGAGTGAAAAGAACCTCAACACACCACACCGTAATAATCCAGTCTGGTAAGTCATATGGGCTTCTAAGTTGTACTATTCCTTGGCTAGCCATAGTATTGGTATCTATATCGTGCACTGTATATTTATCTTGTAACTCACTAGTGATATTTCTTTATTACCCTGTATAGTTAGTAATTTGTTTTTCCAACATATTACTCACGGTAACAGTGTTTTACTAGTATTATTTCTTGTCTGACCTGTGTAGTATGTAGTTTTGTTTAGAATCTTATGTCTGTTGTTTTTGTGACGATTAAATAAATAATCCATTTTTAATAGACCTGATCAGCCATTATTAAAGAACTTACGAATGAGAGTGGGTCTTGGGGTGCTGGCCATCCTCAATAACACAACTGCCTGCTGCCAGAGGCCTGGGCAAAAGGCAGGGACTGATTTAAACCCACATCATCCATTCGTAACAGTATTTTCAGTGAGCTGTGGATTTTGACAGGACTGTTTATTGGAGAGATTTGGTGTTATCTCTATGTGAATGCGGCATGTTTCTGTATGCAGATGGCATTATGGGATTCCTTGCTTTAGTGCTGCTTGGGAGAAAAATTCAGAAGGTCCCTCCTTGGAAATGTTTAGAGTGGATACTAATGGACCGAAATGTGAACCACAGTAATTAACTTTAAAGCCTGATGTCAAAGCATTGCATGATTTACGACAGTTACTGGGTGCACTTAGCTAGGTGAGGCCCATGGTAGGCTTAGCCACTCATCGATCAAAGCATTTCTTTGCTCCCTTCCCCATTAACGTTATCTGCAGAAACTATTCAAAGTTTATATATAATTAGCTCATGACTCTCCACTGTAAAGGCAGGCAGAATTGTGCTAGCTTTACCTGTTCGTTTCTTACCCCACAGCTTTAATAAGGTAATTTTATTGTGATTCTTTCGCCATGAAGAAACATGTGACAGCATTTCAAATAGATACAGCTATTTAGTGATTCAAGTGTAGTTATTCTTCCTTGCCACTTATGAATTGAAATTGAACTTGATATCAAAACAGTTTAAGTACATTGATGGACCACAAGTGGAGTAAACATTAGCACACTTCTTTAGAATCATCTGAAACCATGACTTTGTAGCTGTTTATATATATGTGTCAGTCTTATACACCCACTGACCTGAGAGTTACATGTGCAAAACTAATGGCAGTATTATATAACTAGGTCCTTGATGTTTTATCCTTAAATATTTATATCTCATTAGCTTTAATTATCTAAGGTGAAATCTATTGTACTGACAATCACAAAAAGCCATCTGACCATCTGCGAACTGAGCAGGTTTTAAATGTAATTTGCCAAGGCATACAATGTTGTCATTTTTGGAGTACAGCTGCAGTTTGGAGACTCATGCAAAATTGTGCTTATACTAGAAAAGTCCTGACTGTGAACGGATATTTTCAATAATGTTTGCAGTTACCATGAGCTATTCTCACAACTAAATAATGTAAAATCACAATGTATTTGCCACACCTTTATAATCTCTCCAGTAAATCCATGTTGCTGCTATTTCGTTTACAGATCAGTTGTTTCCTTGCATATTGTTCATTGATGTTTAACTGTTGTATGACAAATTTTCAGTAGCTTTCTTGTAACAATGGAGTCAAGATGAGTTAAATTCTGTTGTATCTGAAAATTTAAAGGAACACTCAACTCTGACTTTAGTTTTGTTAAATTTAAGTGATGTTACTTTTAAGTTCTGTTAAGTTCTGTAAAGTTTAAATGATGTTGATTTTAAGTTCTGTTCAGTTTAAGTGTTGTTAAATTTAAGTGATGTTAGGTGTAAGTTCTGTTATTTTATGTTCTGTTAAGTTCTTTTAAGATTGATTTCTGTTCAGTCTCAGTGAAGTTACCTTTAAGCTCTGTTAGGTTTACTTTCTGTTACGTTTAAGTGACGTTAAGTTTGAGTGATGTTAAGTTTAAGTTCTATTGAAATTTAAATTGAAATTTCATTTAAATTGAAAGAGAATTCTTTTGTTAGAGATAAGATGGAACCGACTGAAGCAATTATAATGGAGAGTTGGTAAGAAACTATTTAAGAATACAAGATGATGAGTTGTGTAAAAATATGTGAAGCTGCAGTTTCTTAGATCCTTAATTTTCGTCAATAATTCTATGGGTATAAATGTTCTACATTGGCCACTTGAGATAATTATTCATAACACTCTGCTGTTTAATCTTCCATAGGTGACAGAAAAATGAGTAACAATTCCGAGTTATGGATATCATGAATTGTAAGCTGTTTAGTGCTTTCTTTCTTTCTTTTATTTTGCTTTATTGTCATATATGCATAGATGTGTGGAAAAATATAATCTCCACTTTTTAGAACAGTTACTGTTGCTGTGTTAACAATTCTGATTATGTTGTTAATGTCATAGCGTGAAGTCACTGACCTTTCATAACGGGCATTATCTCCACGATATTACTTGATGTTACACATATGCATTCTTTTGTTTGTTTGCAGTTTGTTCATGGCACCATTGACTACTTAGCTATAGATAAATGACAAAGCCGGCTGCTTTACAAACTTTCACATACTGTTGTGTAATTATCTGCAAGGACTGTATACTTTTAAGAAACTTTCTCAACTGCCATTGATACAGGCTTGTCTGTAGGATATGTTAGGGAAACCCTTCCAGTTAAGGCCTTGGCTCTGGCCAAGCCCTGGCCCTAGCTGGTTGGAAATATGCCAGCTGACCCAGGTGTTTCTGCACTAAAAATGTCATCAAGTCACTTTGACTTGCCAATCTGGCCTTCTAAAAGCTGGATCCCCTTTCGAGGTACCCTTGGAAGCCTTGCCTGGGAAGATTCTCCAGGTCCTCACTGTGAAACAGGGCTCACCAGCTATTGCAGACTCTGGGTGATGCTACAGTATTTAGGCAATTGATGGTGTATCGTTCTAAATCACTATTCTTTCTCTCGTGTGTTAATGATTACATGTATTACCTTGCTTATTTTTGCTCGGTGTGAGTTTCTTGCTTTATTACATGTATTGTCTTATGTTGCCTTCATGTTCATAGTAAGAGACACGCATGGTATAAAAAAAAAACAAAGAAGGGGGAATATGGCTCCTCAAGAACATTTACATAATGCAATAGTTAAAGTAAAGGTTTTGCAGGTAGATCATCAATTTTGACCCCCGGCAGAGCGATACTGCTCTGAAGATTTGCATGTGGGGAACCAATTTCTAAAAGTTTTACGTAAGGATCCACAATGGGGTGTGCAATGGCAAGGCCCAGCTGGTTTAGTAACCTCGGGGAGAAGGTACGCATGCGTTTTATTGCCAACAGGTCTAAAGTGGTTACCTGCTCGACTGGACAAACATCGATCGCTTCCGAGAAGATGAGACCCAGTGAGAGGAAAAATGATCTAATCACCATCCAGCCCTCGTAGCCAAGGCAGGAGCAGGGGTAGGACTGCCAGGAACATGGCTGTGCCTGGAAGCTTACAGAAGCAGCCTGCCAACAGAGGCCTTGTGTCCCACTGCACCCACCATTATGTTATTGTGTTCCTGCTGACCTCCTTCAGTTATTCCTTGTTCCATGCTTCCAGAAAGGCATTCAGTAATGTCAAAGTCAGCATTTCCAGCTAATGGACTCTCTCCTGCCTAAACAGCATGGCCCCTGAGCTCCAGCCATATGAGCTTTAGAACAGTAGCCATTTACTTCCAAGTGCAGAAGAAGCAGCTCTCTTCCTGGAGACACTGGACATTATCTTTTGTTTCCCTATGCTGTGGGTCTCTTTGTCAGTGGCACGGTTGTTTTTGATGGGTTTTTATTGATTGTGATCTGTATTCCATGTATCTTATCTTGTGTGCAACAAATGATCAATAATAGCCTTAATAAGATAATGGCTTTACATGTGCAGACTGTTTTGGCATTAGGGTACATGAACCCTTCACACAAAAAACAAAGAAAGGGGGAGATGTTGCGGATAGGTAAAATCTTACAAAATGAAGTCCTTGTTACTCTTGTAAAATCATGGTTCGCTCCTGTTACTTTGGCTAAGTAGAAAAGGACTCTGGGAACGTCTCAGCTGAATTAGAGGTAGAAAAACAAGTTATATAACCATCACGTGTTCATATCGTGGTTTACGGCAGTTGGTTGAAATTATGTTTGTTGTATTTCAAAGGCATGTAACTGATAAGGGCCTAACTGCTTAAAAAGGCCTGGTTTTTGCAATAAACTAACTCCCTTTTGCACCTGGTTGGAGATTCTATGTCGCTCTGCTTCAGTATGGATTTTACGAAGTTCACCTTTAGGTTGTATTTTGCAAAAGTAGAACAGCTTTAAAGGCTTGTCTTGGGGGGCCCACATGTGAGTCATCCCGAGAGAAGAGGCTGCAGTCCCAASCAGCCAGGAAAGGAGCTTTAAAGATGCAAATTAATGTGCCTGGGGAAGGTGCCAATGATATACTAGAGTCTTCTTGCCTGGGGGAGGAGTTGGGCCTCTCCAAACATGATGTAAAACCCCTTAGCCCTTGGGAAGGGGTTTGACGTAGCAGGGCCAAGTCCCTCTGCCCCTCCCCCCCAAGCTCTGCCTGCCTGCAAAGACAATTTGCATAGCTAAAGGCAGAGTCGATAGTGATGGTATCTCAGTCTGCAACAGAAATTGGTTAAGTTGCAAGAGAAAACTTGAAAACCAAGAATGTTGTGAAAACTTCACTAAAGGGGGAGGGTGGGAATCATCCCTCTCCCCACTCTTAACATTTGCTATCATTGTGTATGCTATATAGGGTATATTAGACCATTAAGGTTTTTCGCTACCACAAGTTTAGAGAAATCAGTTAGAAATCAAAGTATATGATGATTTAATCAGAGATAAATGGTCAATTAATGCATCCCTGGCTGAAGGCAGCTCCCAGAAATGGGGAAAAGATGAATGGCCACCAGAGTGAATCATACAACACTATGGACCAGCCACCTGGAATCCTAATGAATTAATATCAGGTGGCATAAAACCCATTTATAATTTGGATTGGAAAATTAGATTACAAGATGTCTTTGAAATAATAACTAACCAGACAGATATAGCTCTTGACCTTCTTGCCAAATCTATTAGCAGAAGAAGGAAGAATTTGTGGACTCAAACTGCTGTTTGCAAATAGTTGACGATGGAAACGTAATGAAACAGATAACCAAGGGAATAAGAAAGTAGCTCATGTACCAGCCCAAACATGGAAAGGATGGGAATGGGACATGTTTTTGTGGTTACCCAGTGGACTATGGGTTAAACGAATACTATTTCTCCTCTTATGTGCTATAGCAACTCTAATCTTTTTACCATGCATGATACCTTGTTTACTGCAACTATTCAACGTGATCAAGGGGATGCAGGTAGTAGCCATGCCTACTGTTTCAGAAATGGCTACAAAAGGGCAGAGAATGTTGTCACTGAAAATAATCACAAAACCCAAAAAGACCCAAGAAGACAAAATTAAATCAATGGTAACTAAAGTTTGTAAAGACAATTATTGAGAAAATAAGAAGAGGAGGGATTGAAAGGAATGAGAGAGATATGTCTTTACAAACAAACTGTCAAACTGTGAGCCTGCTTGTAGATAAAGCCAGATACTGATAGGTGACAGAAGCAATGGGAGGAACCATAAATTCTAGGGGAATTCCACTTGCTCACCCAAGGCCATGTTAAATTCCTGGACTTAGAGAAAAAGAACAGATACAAAGAAAAAGGGGAGAGGGAGGTGCACATTAGAAGGGGATATGTATTAGGCAATTCGGGAAGTCTGTATCTCTCAAGAACCTCAGCCAATGGGGAAAGAGAGAGGGAAATGTGGCTGGGAAATTAGGATAAAAAGGGGGCTGTGTCTTCCAGCAATTTGAGAGACCCCATGGGAAATGCCCGTGGCCTCTCCCTTTATTCGAATAAAGTTACAGGACTCCTCTGTCTCCTTTTTGGACATAAACTTCTGGTGTTGTGATTTTTTCTGGACATAATGATGATGTGACACATTTTATTAATAAAAAATGAAGCAAAAATGTCACTGGCAGTAAGCTTCAAAACTGAATAATGGGCTTCTGACTGTAAGGGAAATGTTGACACATTCATAGAAAAATAAACAAGGTGCTGCTAAAAATATTATTTTCAAATGCAGCCAGAGATCATTACCTAGTCACAATAATTACCTAGCCACGATATTAAGTTTCATTGGCAACTGGGCCCTTAAAACAAACAATTTATAGCAATAAAATAAAAAAAAAAGCAAAGACTGAGCTAACAAACAGGCAAGCAACCAAGCCAACCCAAAGGAGAAGCTGAAGAGGGACACTAGAAAAAAGTCTGAAATGCAAAATATATTTGCCCATATTAACCAAAATTTATGCACAATCAATGGATTCAAAGCAGTAACTACAACCATATGGCATCTCAGAACAAATATGAGTACACCAGGAGTGTACTGGCCAATAGATAGGCCACATCAGCAGCAAATTCTGCTAGGAGGGAGAGAACAAATAGCTGAGCTTTTCTATAGGGTACTGATGTCTGCCATACACGCTATGGTCACTTTAATACCACTATAAGATCTGGACACCAAGGAACTCAATAATTAACATTATTACCACTAATTTTGCAATAGATTTTTCAGGCAGGCTTTCCTTTTTATTTACTGTCAGCTAGTCCAAGATAAATCTTAGTTCTGCTAAAGTTTTTAACCACAACCACAGATAGCTAGTCCTCCTCTGCATAAACTGGTTCTGTGTTTGACCTCAGAACAGTAATTTTTGACAATTTAAACAGAAGGACTTTATTAATTTCAAACCCCTTCTGTTAGTCAAAAACAGGAATAATAAAATTGTTGAAAAATGTGGAACACGTAAAACTTTCTTAAGAAAAGATGTTTTTAATGTTTTATCTTTCAAGCCTAATCAACAAGGAAGGAGATTTAATCCATGAAACAGAGAGCAGCTAACAAGCTCTAAGTGATGTCCAGGTGTTAGAAAGACAAACTACTTCTTGGTAGAATTGCCTTGTTAAGGTTTAGGGCTCGACATGTTTCACTGATCTCAGATCTAGGGGGAGGTTAGCAATGCTTGGGAAGAAGTATGTACCACTGATAGTGAACACAAAGAATGCAGAATTTACAGGCCACAAGGACATTTGGCAGAACTCCCAAGATAAGGGAGAAACTAATAAAGCCAACTCAGCAACTGTGCTGAATCAGCTCCGACTGGGTAAAAGGTAATTCCAGCAAGGGGAGATCCCAAACAATGACTCACGGACCACTGATTCAAGAAACCCACTGACTCAAAAGAGGAGAAAGACTGAGCATGCAGAATAATTAGCATTAGAAGCAAGGGAATCATTAACCAATATAATGTCAGCGATTCCTAACATGGACCCTGCCTGGCGCAAGCAAAGCCACCCGGACTACGCTGTGCATGAACAAAATCAACTTTATTGAGAGAACATGCGGTTTATATACGTTCTTTCAGCCACCCGTCTCATTCCTTATATGGTATTCTTTCGGTCACCCAACCAATCACACATCTTCAGTCCTTATATGGGTCCCAGGGCTTCACATTCACCCGAACCAAAAGCCCGCCGCCACTACCAGCTGTAGCAGGGGCCCGTGGTCCCACATCTCCCCCTTTCTGTTTAACCATCATTATTTGCTTCATTGATCCATCAATCAGTCTCCGCACATATTGAATCAAACAAGGCAAACATATCATTATAATTAACAACACCCCCACAACATACATTCCCACTTTAATAACATTCTTAACCCAGCCAGAATTCCCCAGCCTCCAAAAGGGCTGTGGAGAGACATAAATGTTAAAAAGGCCATAACTATTTTAAATCATGTAAAACTTTCGAAAGGGGAGTATGGGTCCCCTATCCTCCCTCCAAGCTCCTTCCACATACAATGGCACGGGGACAGTCTATACTTCCATCCACACACTAAAGTTAACACGATACAGGTTCTTCTTCGCCGTCGCAGAGGGTCTGGTTGCGTCCGGCGACGGGGGTCGCGGGCGTCTCGGTCTCAGGGTCAGTCATCATTCAATGTGGATGACGAGATGCGCTCTTGCACTGGGCGGACGTATTGTGCAGGTACCCACTTAGGACCTGTATCTGTGGAAATAAAAGCATAACCTCTTCCCCACGTTACAAGGGTAGGGTCCTAGGATCTTACCGGTGTGGAGAGTTAGGGATATGCGTGCGGAAGATATCAGGCTGTAACGGTCAGCCAGGACCCCCTCCCCTCTCGCAGTCTGACCTTCGCTCCCTGCCCGGCTGCACCTAACCGGACGTGAGCAGAAGGAAGTGACACT
>JACAXG010000287.1:274136-295396 GCA_018881555.1 Amblyornis subalaris | reverse complement strand
ACACCAGTAAGGCAAAAACAATATCCCTTAAAATTAGAGGATCGCAGGGAATTAGCACCTATAATTGAGAAATTCCTTAAATTTGGGTTATTAGTGAAATGTGAATCTAGGTATAACACACCCATCCTGCCGGTTAAAAAGGCTGATGGCAGGAGTTATCGATTAGTGCAGGATTTGAGAGCAATTAACAAGGTAACAGAGGATATACATCCAGTTGTAGCAAATCCATACACCCTTTTATCCATACTCACAGACGAATTGGGGTGGTTCACTGTTTTAGATCTGAAAGATGCCTTCTTCTGTATCCCTGTGCATAAAAATTGCCAAGAACTTTTTGCTTTTGAGTGGGAAAATCCCGAGACTGGGAGAAAAATTCAACTAACTTGGACAGTGCTACCTCAGGGTTTTAAAAATAGCCCTACAATATTTGGAAATCAACTTGCAAAGGAATTGGAAGACTGGAAAAGACAGGAACCAGAAGGGGTGATTCTTCAATATGTTAATGATATCTTACTAGCTGCCAAATCACAATATAGCTGTATCCAGTTAACCATAAGCTTGCTAAACTTTTTGGGACTAAGTGGATACTGTGTCTCAAAAGCAAAAGCACAGGTTGCCACAGAAGCAGTGATTTATCTGGGGCTTGAGATCCTTCGTAGTCATCGACGGCTCAGCAGAGAACGAAAGGAAGCCATCTGTCGTCTTCCCGAGCCCCATACCGTGACAGAAATGCAAGCTTTCCTGGGAATGGTAGGTTGGTGTCGCCTGTGGATACCAAATTATGGACTCCTAGTCAAACCTCTTTATGGAGCCATAAAAGCAGCCGAAAAGAGAATTATTATATAGACAGAAAGTACAAAGGCTGCTTTTAAACAACTGAAGCACTCTCTCATGTTGGCCCCTGCTCTGGGGTTGCCGGACTTAACTAAACTGTTTGAACTTTTTACACATGAGCGACTAAATGTTGCCTTAGGGGTACTGGCACAACATCTCGTAAACCAGCGAAGGGCTGTAGCCTGTTTCTCAAAACAGCTGGACAATGTCAGCCAAGGGTGGCCTGGGTGCTTGAAAGCTGTGGCAGCAATGGTTAGCCTAATCCAAGAGGCCAGGAAACTCACCCTGGGACAACACATTGTAGTGTATGTACCCCATGCAGTAGCAGCTGTACTCCAACAAAAGGGGGGCCATTGGTTGTCTCCCAGCAAAATGCTCAAATATCAGGCTGTGTTATTAGAGCAAGATGATGTTACCCTAAAAACAACTTCTGTTGTTGACCCTGCCATGCTTCTGTCCTCAACCTCAATTGAAAATGTGCCTGAACATGACTGTTTACAAATGATTGAAGAAGTTTATTCCAGCAGACCAGACCTGAAGGACGTGCCCTTAGAAAATCCAGACTGGGAGCTGTTTACAGACAGGAGCAGCTTCATGAGAAACGGTAAGAAGGACAGATTATACAGTGACAATCCAGGACAAGGTGATCGAGGCAAAGGCCCTGCCAGCAGATGTATCATCACAGAAAACTGAGCTAATTGCACTGACGAGGGCCCTGGAACTGAGCGAAGGAAAGAAGATAAACRTATGRACAGACTCCAAATATGCTTTTAGTGTTGTCCATGCCCATGGAGCCATCTGGAAGGAGAGAGGACTGTTGAACGCTCAGGGTAATGAAATCAAACATGCTGAACAGATCCTTGCCCTCTTGGAGAGCATCAAGAAACCTACAGAAGTAGCTATCATGCATTGTAAGGGTCACCAGAAAGGGAAAACCAATCCAGAATTGGGAAATCACTTTGCTGATAAAGCAGCAAAAGGGGCTGCAGAAAAAGGCATCCTAGCAGTAATACCAAAGAAAGAAATAGACTTGTCAGGGTATAGTCCAAAGTATGACCAAGCAGATCACAAATTAATTAAATTTCTTAAAGCTGAAATCAAAGAAAGTGGGTGGGCTGTCACACCAGTAGGACAAGTTGTTGTCCCACCCCTGGTCCTTTGGGAAATAGTTCAGTGAGAACATGAGAGCACTCATTGGGGAACAGAAAACCTTTTGAAACACCTAGGAAAGGTAGTGATAGGAAAAGGAATGACTGATATTGTACAATCTGTAACAAGCAAATGTGAGATTTGCAGCTGCAATAACCCCGACACTACCAAAAGAGTTGTGTTAGGAGTCACAAAGGCAGAGGATCTTCCTGGAGATTACTGGCAAATAGATTTTGCGGAGTTACCACGCAAAGAGGGATACAGATACATACTCGTACTTGTGGACTCATTCAGTGGCTGGCCTGAAGCCTACCCCTGTCACACTAACACAGCTAAAGAGGTCGTGAAGGTTTTACTTAATCATATAATTCCAAGATTTGGGGTTCCTCTGGGAATGTCATCAGACAAGGGACCCCACTTTATTGCAACAGTGGTTGGGGAAGTTAGTCGAATTTTGGGAATTACTTAGGATTTATATACACCATATAGACCCCAAGCAAGTGGTAAAGTTGAGTGTATGAACGGGACCCTAAAAACACAAATTAGTAAAATCTGTCAAGAGATATCTATGACATGGCTTCAGGCCTTGCCTATAGCCTTACTGAGAATTTGTATTCAACCGAGACGGAGGGACAACATAAGTCCCTATGAAATACTGCATGGCAGGCCTTATCAAGTACCACATATTCCGAGAGAAATTCAAATGAGGGGGAAACTTGATTTGCAGAGATATTTAATTGCTTTAAGTTCTACTTTGCAGAAACTCCAGAGATTCATCATGTTATCTAGACCGATTGGACTGGACACACCTGCCCATCCGTTCCAGCCCGGAGACTGGGTCTACGTTAAGTGGTGGGACAGTGATCCTTTACAACCCAAGTAGAGAAGGCCGTTCCAAGTCCTGCTGACTACCCTCACCACAGTCAAGGTTGCTGGCAAAGGACTATGGATCCACTACTCCAGAGTTAAGAAAGCTTCTGCTCCTGAGACCGTCGAGAAGAAACCAGAGACTGCTGCAGACCAAGATGATGTGGTCTAAACTGTTCTTTTCATGTTTGCTATCCGCACATTTGGTAACCATGACTCAGGGTTGGCACCACGATTTGCATGGAAACCTAGTTAAAAGTGTATCCAAAGCCCTTAATAAGTATAACTGCTGGATTTGCACCCAGTTGCCTCCCTTAGATGGGAGTAACAACTGGCCACTAATTGGCATTTTAATGAATGCAAACCGCACCGAAAGGTAGGAACGAATCAGTAATAACACCATTCTACCTCCTATTCCCCTGAGCGGCCTAGTAGATCGTGAAAATTATACAGTTCCCTGTGCAATTGTAAATGCTACAGGAAAAGCCATTCTTCCCTCATATTGTGATAAGACCAGATTTATGGAAAGGATAAGCCCAAGAACAGTAAGAAAGACGGAATTGACATCATGGAAACTAGCTTTACCAGACAGGACGGGGTAGTATTGAATATGTGACAATAAGGCTTGGAAAGTCCTGCCCATAGACAAAGATCAGGCCTGTGCCCTTAGGGCTGTAGTTCCAAATATAACAATATATGACCATATTGAAAATCCAAATAGAAGGGTGGAGAGATCTATTAATCCCCTCGTTGAGCGTCCCACACTTTTCCATAGGATAGTCAGAGCTCTTATTCCCCCTCTAGGAGTGGTCGAGCTGGAGAGGGCAGTCGTAAACATCTCATCTGTTATAGAACATATTGAGTGACAATCTACGGATGCAATTTCAACCCTGCAGGAGGAAGTTCATAGCCTGGCTGGTATGGTTTTACAACATAGAATGGCTCTTAATTACGTATTCGCTGCTCAAGGAGGTGTATGTGCAATTATTAACACCACTTGTTCTTATGTGGACCAGAGTGGAAGAATCAGGAAGGATTTGAATGAAATTCAAAAGGAGACCSAAATTCTACATGAAGTAGGTCTCAGAAATAACACCTTAAATTTTGACTATATCTTTGACACCCTCACTTCATGGTTACCAACTTGGCCCTGGATAAAAGAAGTATTCATAGTAGTAGTAATTGTAATTATTTTCTGTATGATAGCTGGCTGTGTTAATCGATTCTGTTGCTTAATGTAGATGATAAAGACTCGACAAGGAAGACATCCTTGTCTAAGTCTTTAAAGGAGGGAAATGATGCCAGAGAGATTTTTTTGTTTTTATGCTTTTTAGATTGGTAGTATTTTAGTTTTATACTTTTATATATTAGTACCCCTATAATCCTATAACCTCTATCCTGTAACCTTGTATCCCTTTCCTATAGACAAAACAGAACCAAGTTATCAGCCTTTAAGCATTCCAGAGTTAGACTTGATATTAGACTCGATAAGCTATTGAAGTAAGCAGAGCACCTCCAATAGAAATTTGCCACAAGGAATAGTGTAACAAAATTCTGCTTTTCATTGGAGAATATTTCAAAACTATGTTACCCCTATAATAGTAGAAGCACGAACACCTTCACAGACTTTTTTACCCTTTTGTACCCTTTTTACCTTTGTATAACTTACACTTGCTGGAACCCCGCTCGGCAGGATTGGGCCCATAGCCTGTGCAGCGAGGGGTCCCGGGGTTATCCCTGGGAAGGCTTTGCTTTCTCCAAATCCTTTAATAAATTTTTACTTTTTACCCTCTTATTTCAGCCTCAGCCTTTATTTTCCAAAGATATAAGACATCACTCCAGCCTCTGGGGAAACAACTCCCTTGCCAGTATTTCCAGGTCTTTGTTTTTCTTTAACTGGGGGAATTGTCCTGGCTTCTGGGTTGGGCAAGTGATCTCTTTTGTCCTTAAGTATCGTCCATTCTTTGTGGTTAGCGTGGAATGCTGTTGGACAGACAACTCCCTTTTGTTCTTAAGTATCACCCATCAATTCCCGGCCAGCCCCTCCCCACCTACACAGCCTCCCTGGTACCTGAGGGAAAGGAAACAAGTTTTCATTTTTTTGTAACCCATAACACCACCTCACAGGGTTTGTCTCTTTCCTTATCCTGCTCAACACCCAGCTTGTAGCCTGAGGTGGCGGCTGTGCTCGCCTTCTACACCTGGGCGGTTACTTTGCACATCGGCAGCTTGCCCCCAAATGTTTGAGCCATCAGCATTCCAGTGTCTTTTCCACTATCACTTGTGGATACATTCTTCTCAGATTTGGCATGATTGGACAATAGTACCCCCTTTATCTTATCTCAAGTTCCAGTCACTGTCCAAATTCCAGTTAGTAGGCCTATTTGAGGAGGGGTGGGCTTCAGTAGTTGCAGGTGAACAGCTGCTTCTTTGCAGTTTGCTAGAGTGGGCAAAAGTCCTTCGATGATTTTAGCAATATTTAAGCCATTAACCATTTCAGTCTCTCACACTATGTTTAAAGGAAAGAACTTCTCCATTGTCTCTCCTATCCCATAGCCATTTACTTTTTAATTTAACAGTAAAAGTGGATGGCAAAAATGGGGTGGTGCTCAGTGCCCACACCTCTCATGTGTGAGGTCTAGAACTGTCAAAGCACAGAGGCTCACAGATCCCCTTAATTGTTCTGCCGCCGATGAAAATATGGGCTCTGATTACAAAACAAGATACTCCTAGTTGGATACTTTATTGGAAAGAAATTGTTCATGTGGGTGCTTTGTATCTGCACTTTCTGTGCAGCTAGTTGACAAAACAGCTTGGATAGGATATAATCTGTTATGTCAAGACAGCAATGTCAGATTCAGTAGATTTATTAATGTTTAGCAGAAAAAAATGCAAATTAGAAATCTAATTTATTCTTTAGTTTTTTATATTCTAATCACTTTTAATGATGAAATACATGTTAATTAGTTTTGCTTGCTGTCGGAGACTGAAATGGTTCATGCCTTAAATATTGTTATAAAGGAGTTTTGCCCATTATGCTGACTGGAACTTTGGACTGTGAGTTAAGCCACCTAGGTAAGATAAAGGGGAAACTATTGTTCGATCATCTCACGTCAAGGGAGAACTACACAAGGCTGAGGGAAAAGAATGCATCCACAAGAAAGCCAAACCCAGCAGCTGTGCTGAGAATCATCTCTGTCTGGGTTCGGGGTGGGGTAGGCCGTAGCCCACAAACCCATTTGCTGAGGACAGGTTTGTACAGACTCCCCCCCAAACTGAGGGGGGAGGACGAGGTTTCAGGTGTGTGGCGTAACCTCTGGTCAGAGGCAGTGAACCCATCCTGCCTCGCAAACTGGCTTGGCTATGAAACCCCCAACCCTGGGAAGGCTACATACGCAGGACATTCATGTGAGAGGCAGCTGAGGGGCAGTCATAATCCATCAAAGACCCCCTGAAGCACTCCCCAGAGGCCTTGCACCAGAGGACTGCACATGATGCAAAGTGATGTAACAAATCCAGAGTCTGTTGCAAGAGACAATGGCAAACCTGCTCCCCCTCCATCCTCGGGGGAGGTACCTGGGCATTCCAACCTGGCCTGATCCTATATTAATCCATGGGATTCTGTTTCTCAGGGGGACCCTCACCACCAAGAAGACCAGATAGAGAGGATCATTGGGATGCCAGTGGGATCCACGGAGTGGTGATATTTTCTACTTAATCTGTGTCTGTCACTATCTTTCTGTCCCCCCACCTTTTTTCTATTTCTTTCTCTTCCTTTTTCTCTCTCTCTCACATTTACTGTTAAATAAAACCCATACTATTGACTTTGGCATATGGTCTCATTTGCACCTTAATTCGGGCAGAGGAATTTCTAATAATTTTAATAACCAGACCATAACACTTGCCTGTCCTAACATACAAGGGTGATACACTGTCTTGGTTTAAGAAAATTTTAAGAGGTGGGCACTATAAAATGAGTTACCTCCCCTTAGTTTCAACTAATCCCTTTATATCAATAAGGAGAAAAGAAATATGAGTAGATATGAGTGAAGCCATGAGGTCATCTGCGGAGGGTGCCATCTTGGGGGAGGAGTTTCTCTGCCATTTTTAGTTTCTCTTTGTTCCCGGGTATCTCAGTTTTGAGACAAATTTAAGAGAGGACTCTCTGGACTGAGTCCTTCTCTCCAAAAGGGTTCCAAAAATCCCTTTCCATCAATAGGGAATGAATACTAATAGATGAAAGTGAAAAGAAAATGGTTTATTAACAAACAGAATGCCAACCCACAAAGCAAGGGGAAAAAAAGTAAATAACTTAAACAATAAACCATCAGAACCCACTTCCCCACACACACAGAGAAACAAAATCCTCCCCAAAAAAATGTCTGGAGGGTGGAGGCAGTGCTGGAGGAATACCCCTTTCCCAACACGTGCTCCGAGATGGCACCAGCTTTCAGGCTGAGGGGAGTAGAACTTCCACGGGGCAGTTCCAACAGCGAGGGGGAAAACCCAGTGGCTATCTGGTGTCGACCTCTTCTCCGACAGCAGTCACGGCGGACGAAACCGCTGGGCTGGAGCCTTTTGGTGTGCTTTCTCTCTCCAGTTTGGCTCCCTGGTCCCAAGCTTCGGTCAGAAAAAGCCACAGCAGTATGCAGCAGGCCAGGAGCCCTGCAAGAGGCAGCCCCAGTCTCACCTCTTAGCACAAGAGCAGCTGCAGCAGCAGATGGCAGGGCAGGGGTCCAGCAAGGAGTGACCTCGGTCCCGTGCTTAAGACAGGAGCAGCCGCAGCAGCAGAAGAAAAAATGGAGCAGGCGGACTGAAGCCAGTGAGCCGGATTACAGTATAGCAAAGCAGCCAACTGCTCCCGGCAGAAACACTGACTGTTCTCTGTTCCCAACTGGGCACAGACCAACCCACCCCCAGCTAAGAGACTGCTAAGTCACAATGTACTGTGGCGAGGCAGCCCCCCCAGGTCAAAAAGGCTATCTGGTCTTTTGCATAAACCAGAAAGATCTCTCCCTTTTCCATGGTCTCACAGACCCACAG
This sequence comes from Amblyornis subalaris, assembly GCA_018881555.1. Lineage (NCBI taxonomy): Eukaryota > Metazoa > Chordata > Aves > Passeriformes > Ptilonorhynchidae > Amblyornis > Amblyornis subalaris. Next base: position 287,503 of record JACAXG010000287.1, on the reverse strand, counting down.
ACGCCAGGCTGATATGACAGTGAACGACTGCTGTAAAGAGAGATTATGCTGGTATTTTTATGGCTCGTAGACACCATACTTTACAAGGTATAAAAGATTCACTCTAACACACACAAGTTGGAAAAAATCCTCTATACACCTCAAAGTGTGAGAGGGTTTGGACCCCTCAGGCTGGGACGCTGGCTTTGAGTAATTCTCTTCTGGAAGAAGCCTCAGCACACCATACCATTCAGGTTTGGTAAGTCATATGAGCTTCTAGTCTTTACTATTCCTTGACTAGTCATTGTATTAATCTATATTGTGCACTCTATAACTCACTAGTGAAACCTCTTGTTACCCTGTGTAGTTAGCAATTGACATATTTGAGCCTATTACTGATGGTGGCACAGTGCTTGTGTCACGGTCTGGACAAACTTAGGAGGAAGACTCGAAGAGCTTCCTCTGCAAAAGATAGGGTTCAAAACTTCCTTTCCCTCTCCTTAAGAATTTCTCAGAGGAAAGTGAAAAAAACCTGTTTATTTACCAAAACCCAGCTGCTGGGGGGGTGCACGCAGGCACCAGGGGAAGGGAAAAGAAAATAAAAATAAAAATGAATAATGTTAGATAATAAACCTCTCGTGAGGAGGATAACTTGAATGAATTAAAGTCCTGAGTCCTTGGCAGGTGTGGTCTTTTGCTCTGTTTCTAGTTAGCTGCTTGAGTACGGAGTAGGCCCTGTCCAGGCCCGGGGGGTGTAGGCCCTGGAGAGATGGTTTGTAGAACAGAGCTCAGTTGTCTGTTGTACAGTTCCAAATGAAAGAAGAAAAAGAAAATACAATCCCACAAAAAAAACTGTATTCTTCCAGTGCCTCAGGCAGAGGAGGGGAAAAACCAAAAACAAGTTTTAACTCCGTCCGAATATCCCTCCGCTGAGCTAAAAACCAGGCGAAAACTCACAAGAAAAAAGGTAAAGGTAAAAAAAGTGTCCCTTCCCCTCCAACTATAGAAAGCCACTGCCGAGATGTTCTCTCCTCAGAACTATAATATAGCGAGCTGATAAAGGTGAAAGAATGTAAATATCCTTCAAAGAAAACCAAAACATAGCTCCTGGCTTCTCGAGCCAGCTTAAAGACACAGAGTTAATACTTTTCATTAAGCAGGCGATTGGGATATATAGCATCATAAAGTCAGTCCAGGACAGCTTGTTACCCTGTGTATTTAGCAATTGGCATATTTGAGCCTGTTACTGATGGTGGCACAGTGTTTGTTACCCTGTGTAGTTAGCAATTGGTATATTTAAACCTATTACTGATGGTGGCACAGTGTTTATTAATATCCCTTTTGTTTTATCCCTGTGTAGTAATAGTCTGTTTTAAGTCTTAATGTCTGTTTTGTGTCTGTTAATAAATAATTCATTCTATAATAGACCAAATCAGTCATCATTAAAGAACCTATGAATGAGAGTGTGTCTTGGGGTGCTGGTCATCCTCAATAACATGACTGCCTGCTGCCAGAGGCCTGGGCAAAAGGCAGGAACTGATTTAACCCACATATTCCATTCGTAACAGACACACACAGATCTCCACACATGCGGTGCTGCTGCCTGATCCCCCGAACAGGAAGAGAGACCAAGTCCTGGCATCGCCCCCTGCCAGGATCTCAGCCAGGCTCCCCAAGCATCGTGATGCCCCCGAGCCAGGAAGAGGGGAGGGGGAAGAAAGAGACATTAATTTTGGGCACCCCCTAAATATGGCATAACGATCCCCAAGATATTCCACCCCTTATCCCATATCATTTGATAAATGCCCAAATTAATACATTTTGACTGCAAACACACATATCCATACATATAACTATAAACAAATACAACTCGATCCCTGATCATCCCTAGGATATGGATAGAGTTCACTGGGTCCATGACTGATATAACTGGAGCAGTCCACTTTCACTGTTCATGGTAGTTAAAGCAATGGCAGTGACATTCAGTAACCAGTGGTATACAGGAGTTCCATTATTACAGGCTGTTCTCACCCAAAATCAAATCCCCCTGAGGTATACATCGTGTTTCCCCATCCCTCTGCATTACCCACCAGGTGCAACCTGGTCCCTGAGCAAAAACAACCCCATGGATGGGTTTGTCTTTGCTTGAGGCAGAATTGATCCAGTCTTTCCTAACATACCCTTCATATGTACCACTGGAACCTTGTCTCTGTCTGCTGTACGGAGGTATTCGGATTGGGCCGGGCCAGCTCAGCTAGTGGAGCCTCGGATGTTGACCGACCAGGTGGCCTTGGCTAAATGCAGCTCCCAATTTTTGAAGGTCCCCCCCACCCAGTGTCTTCAAGGGGGTTTTTAGCAGTCTGTTTAACTGCTCAACTTTCCCAGCAGCTGGTGCATGATAAGGAATATGGTACACCGACTCAATACCATGTTCTCTAGCTATTTTTGAAATGAGTCCCATTGTGTGACTCAATTCTCTCAGGGGTACCATGTCTCCACAGGACTTGTTTTTCTAGGCCCAGGATGGTGTTCCAGGCAGTAGAGTGAGGCACAGGGTAGGTCTCCAGCCATCCAGTGGTTGCTTCTACCATTGTGAGTACATAGCGCTTGCCTTGGCGGGTTTGCGGCAGCATGATGTCATCAGTCTGCCAGGCCTCCCCATACTTATATTTGGACCACCTTCCCCCATACCACAAGGGTTTCACCCACTTGGCCTGCTTGATCACAGTGCACGTCTCACAATCATGGATAACCTGGGAGATACTGTCCATGGTCAAATCCACCCCTCGGTCTTGTGCCCACATATAGGTGGCATGTCTGCTTTGATGACCTGAGGAATCATGGGCCCATTGAGCTAGGAATAACTCCTCCTTATGTTGCCAATCCAAATCTATCTGTGACACCTCAATTTTGGCAGCCTGATATACTCGTTCACTGTTGCGGTGCTCCTCATTAGCCCAACTCTTTGGCACATGGGCATCCACATGGCGGACTTTCACAGTCAGTTTCTCTGCCCGAGTGGCAATGTCTTGCCATTCCCCAGCAGCCCAAATTGATTTTCCTCTACGCAGCCAAGTAGCCTTTTTCCACCTTACCAGCCACCCCCATGGAACATTGTCTACCATCCATGAGTCAGTGTAAAGGTAGAGCTTTGGCCCCTTCTCTTGTTCAGCAATGTCCAAGGCCAACTGGATGGCTTTGAGCTCTGAAATCTGACTTGATCCACCTTCTCCTTCAGTAGCTTCTGCAATCTGTCGTGTGGGGCTCCATACAGCTGCTGTTCACCCCCAGAATGCGACAGGAACCATCCGTGAAAAGAGCGTATCGGGTTTCCTCTGGTGGAAGGTGGTTGCATGGTGGGTGTCGCCCTGAGTTTTGCAGTTCTTCGATGTTTTTCATTTCTGTAACAGAGTTCTCAYGCACTTTCTGTAAACATAGCCATGTTTTGCTAACCTTCCTTTATTGTTTGCATTCCATTCTCCTARGCGGAGATGTTTGATGGATTTTTCCTTTGACCAGTGTGATTGAGGGGTGGTAACCTCACCCTCCAATCCACGGTGGTTTCTAAAAACATATAAATAAACAAGCTCGGGGTCGTCGGGCCCTTCTTGCTTCTTGTCTTGACAGAGCTGAGTCTGCGTGGTTCTTTCATGTCCAAGTGCGACAGGTGGGGCTTCTTCAGCACGTGTCACTTGTTCCTCTTTGTCTGCCAGATCAAAGTTCTTTCCTTCAGGCTAATTTGTGATTACTTCCAAGATCCCAGGGCGATTTGGATTTTTAATACAGGCACGCTGTGTGATTAGGGCAATCCACTTACTCTATGTGGCATCGGTGGCGTGGTGAGTAGAGGGAACCTTTCCTTTAAACATCTACCCCAGCACCGGTAGTCAGGGTGCCAGGAGAAGTTGTGCCTCTGTGCAAATCACTTCTGAGGAAGCCTGAACTCCTTCATAGGCAGCCAGGATTTCCTTCTCTGTTGGGGTGTGTTGGAACCCTAAATTTCAATCTTTCATTGTTGTAATTAAAAAGCAACTTGTTATATCACTAGGTGAAATATGTAGGGATGTAGAAAATTAGATTTATGAGTTATTAGTAATGTATTAGTAGCAAGATGGAGGATTTTGGGTGTGGGTTTTTCTTCCTTCTTCTTCACAAGTCTGAGTAGTTTAATCATTGGTACAGAAAGCCCGCAACGCGGATGCTAAATGAACAATCACTGTTTTATAAGTAAAAACATGTTAGTTGGCAGTCTATAATTGGATAAATTAGACTTTAAATAACCTTGGAACTCACGGTTCGAAGCCATTTTCCACCTTCCTAACTTAGAGAACACTCTGTGCTACTATGCTATAGATAAGAACTTAATAAACAACCTGATTAGAAGGACATCTCAGCGCCTCCTGTGTTTCATTCCGAACTCTAAACAAAGAACTCTTGAAATAATAAAGGTAGAAACAGCACCAAATTCTATCAGGGGTGTAGTTGGCTTTGGACCCTCTGTAATTTTGGCTCCAGAATCCAAGCCGTTGGCCTCGAGTCTCACCATATGCTTTCTGCCAGAGGCTCCAGGAAAGACCATTGTTCCTGGCTGCAGAGTAAAGCACATTCTTCACCTCTGGCCCTGTCTTGACTGGGCCAAGGGCTACCACATGAGGAATCTCCTGCTTGATCTGGGTGAAGGGTTGTTGCTGTTCAGGCCCCCAGTGGAAATTGTTCTTCTTGTGGGTCACCAGATAAAGAGGGCTCACAATCTGCCTGTACTTGGGAATGTGCATCCTCCAGAAACCTATAGCGCCAAGGAAAGCTTGTGTTTCCTTCTTGCTGGTCTTTGAAGACATCACTGTGGTCTTATTGATGTCCTTGGTGGGTATCTGACGCCGTCCGTCTTGCCACTTCACTCCCAGGTACCGGATGTCTCGGGCAGGTCCCTTGACTTTACTCTTTTTGATTGCAAGGCTGGCTTGGAGGAGAATCTGGATGTTTTTTTCCCCTATCTCAAACACTTCCATTGCTGTGTTCCCCCACACAATGATGTCATCTATGTACTGCAAATGCTCTGGAGCTTCACCCTTTTCTAGTGCAGTCTGGATCAGTCCATGGCAAATGGTGGGACTGTGCTTCCACCCCTGGGGCAATTGGTTCCAGGTGTACTGCACGCCCCTCCAGGTGAAGGCAAACTGAGGCCTACACTCTGCTGCCAGAGGAATGGAGAAGCACGCATTAGCAATGTCAATAGTGGCATAGCACTTCACTGCCTTGGACTCCAGTTCATACTGAAGCTCCAGCATGTCTGTCAGAGCAGCGCTAAACAGTGGGGTAACTTCATTCAAGCCACGATAGCCCACTGTCAGTCTCCATTCCCCATCAGACTTGCGCACAGGTCAGATGGGACTGTTGAAGGGTGAGTGGGCCTTGATGACCACCCCTTGGTTCTCCAGTGTGGGAGAACAGAAACGGGCTGCAGGCAGCCCGGCCTTGAAGAGTTAAAGTTGCATCCTTTAACAGGGCAGATAAACAGCCCTGAGAGAGAAAAAGTTTAGAATGTGGATATGTGTTGACATTTTTATAGCAAGAAGCAGAGAAATGTACGGCCAATTAGAAAAGGGTCAGATGCGCATGGACAGAGAGTATTAACCAAATGAAAGGTAAAAAAGGGGGTGTGCCAAGCATGTGATTAAAAGAAAAAGTATAAAGAGTTGTGTAGTCTAAAAATAAAGTGCTGATGCTGTTACCAACATGGAGTGTCAGTCTTGTGTCCTCCGTCACTCCAGCTCACTGATCATCTTGTGGATGGGGATCACGGCATCTCAATTAGTTCGATACTGCCGGCAATGCACTGTCGAGGTGGTGATTGATACTCGTTCCTCCACCCTCAGGAGTCCTACTGCAGAAGGAAGTTTTGACAGTACAGGCAAGGTGTTCATTTGGTTAATGCCCTCTGTCTCCACAGCAGCTATCCCAAAAGCCTACCTGAGTCCTTTTGGGTCTGAAATAACCACTCCGGAGGAAATCTATGCCCAGAATACACGGGGCCTCTGGACCAGTCACAACAGGGTGTTTCTTCCACTCTTTCCCAGTCAAGCTCACCTCAGCTTCCAGCAGGGTCAACTGCTGCAATCCCACTGTCACCCCAGCAATAGAAACAGGTTCTGCCCCCACATGTCCCAATGGGATTCAAGTGCACTGCGCACCAGTGTCCACCAAAGCCTGGTATTTTTGTGGTTCTGATGTGCCAGGCCATCGGATCCACACTGTCCAAAAGACACGATTTTCCCGTGCCTCTACATGGCTAGAGGAAGGGCCCCTCTAGTCCTGGCTATCATTCACGCCCTGGGCATAAACTCTGGAGGTCCCTTCAAGCGGATCAGATATGTCATCCTCCCTTCTGTTATTCCTGGCAGCTTGGCTCTGGGAAACGAGCTACATTCCTTCTGGTGGAACTCCCTCTATTAGTAGTTCCCTCCTTCAGTTCATGCACCCGTTCTGCCAGGACAGAATCGGGCTTTCCATCCCACCTTCTCATACCTTCCCCATGGTCACACGGTGTTTTGGTTTGAAGGACAGGTGTCTGTCAAGGAAGGTGAGAAACTTCTTTTGAGCACAGGAATGACCCCCCTCCCTCTTCTAAATTACTGTACTTTTGAAATTACGGGCCTCTCAGGCAAAGATGTGGTAAAAAGAATAACAGTTCTTTACTAGGGTTATATAAATATATATATATAAAAAACAAGACGGTTAAACGGCAACTATAAGAGAACAGACAAACTTCTTATTAGTTTTTTGTGTGTTGTTGAGAAAATCCTCCGTTGGGGCAGAGAGGCTGCGGTGACTCCTCCGCGGCTGCAGGGGGCGCTGTGGCGCGAGCGCGACGACTCTCACGTGGCAATGGCAGCTCTAGTGAACAGGAAAAGAGGGGGGTCGCCCCCGGTGCGAACCCACGGGGCAGCAGCCCGGCTCCACCAACCTCGGCAGCGGACAACGCAGGCAGGCAGGGTTGACTGGGGAGTGATGGATCTCGGTATCACTTACCGGCAGACCAGCAGAAGGCAGGAAACAGCAGAGACAAACAGCTCCGGCTGGAGGTTGGTTACAGCGTAACTCTGAACCTTGTGCCGCCGCGGGACCCTCAGAGATGTCACAGTGTATCCGTGCTCTGGAGCCAGCCAGCGGAGGCGTCGCAGTGTAGCAGTGTTCCCGGAGCGAAACTGGCACTCGCTGCAGACACGACCGCCCTCACCGAACGCAGAGCGGGGAGTGAGGCAAGCTCCGGTCTCTACCTACTTCTCGCCCAAGCTTCGGGCAGTTCTCTCGAGATGTTCTAGCCTCTGGGGAAATATCCCCCTTGTCAGTATTTCCAAGTTTTTGGTTTTCTTTAATTGAGGAAATTGTCCTGGCTTCTGGGCTGGGTAAGTGATCCCTTTTGTCTTTAAGTACTGTTTATTCTGTGTCATTAACGTGGAATGCAGCTGAACAGATAACTCTCTTGTTCTTAAGTATCGCCTATCAATTCCCGGCCAGCCCCTCTCTAACTACACAGCCTCCCTGGTACCCCAGGGGAAAGGAAACAAATTTTCATTTCCTTTTTTTTTTTTTACCCATAACACACAGGAAGAACCACATATCAGCTCGTGGGGTGTACCCTCTTTCCCTAGCTGGGGGACATCTGCTTCTATTAGTAGGGCCTCTGGTCTGTACTGACAAGATGTGGAGAAGGTTCTCTTCTAGCTCCTTCCTGAGTTTCTGATGGGTCTCTTCAGTCCTGTCTTCCATTTTCTGTATACACTCTGTCAGGTTTTTTTCCACAGCTGAGATTTTTGCTTATGCTGGGCCGTGAACAGTGTCTTCATACACCCAGAGCCTCTTTGTCATAGCACCCACTGTCTCGTCCCCCTCATTCCACTGCATCATCGCTAGGACAGGGACGTACTCTCATGGCCCGAGTCGTGCAAGTTTTAGCCACATCACTGATGTGCATTTTACCATATCCAGACTTCTAGGGAATTGGTCATCATCTGAGAAAATGGTCTCTATCACAGCCAGTTCTCTCAAGCATTGAATTCCTTGCTCCATGGTCTTCCAAAGGCTTAGCTGCGGCTGGAGATCTCGGCACAGGTATCTTTCTTTCACGCTTGTTAAGAGCCGTGTCCAGAGGCTGAGAGGTTTAGGCCACCTTGGCATCCCCTGGTCGATACCCACATTACGTGACAGGGATCCCAAGTGCCTCGCTTCATTGCCATCCAAAATTATGCCATCACCTGCGGTGTCCCAGATTTGGACAAACCAACTTACAATAGACTCATCAAGCAATTGGGTAAGATCTTTCCTTAGATTGTGAAGGCTTTCTATGGACAGGGACTCAGTAATGATTTCTGGTTCTGATTCCTCTGCTGGCCGTGAGGGTCCTGGCTCCCCATCATCATCAACTCAGCAAATGGATTTGGTTTTGTATTTCCTTCTCTGGACAGGGGCAACTGCTATTGGCTTAGGCTCCCTGTCTGGTTTAACTGCAGCCTGAGTGACTAGGGTGTCTGCTGATCTATTGTTCTGCCCCTCTGGCTGTACCTGCTGCCCTACACTATTGAGCAGCATGCGATAAGCATTAGCCAGGGCCCAACAAATTGCAATGAGCTGCTTCTCTTTAGACTTGTCATTGCAGTTTTCTTTCAGATATTTCCCCACCTCAGCTGGATTCTGAATTTGTTCAGGGGAAAATTCCAAGCTATCAGCGCAGAGAATTCCTTCAGGGTTTGGCCTATGTCCTCCCACATCCCACGCCACTCAGAATTTTCCTCGACTGGGGCAGATGTCTGAACAACCTCTCTGGAAATTTCAGCCCTTATTCTAGACATGCTGCAGACCATATAGAGGAGTCCTAACAGATGTAACAACAAAAAGGTGGTATCTTTAACATCCAGGGGGAGCTGAACATTCGCAAATGGTGACGTGCCAGATCTGAGGGGGAACAAGGAGGTAAAAGGCTGGGAAAAACTCACCCCCTACTTCTCCCCTAACAGACTGGATGTAATTATTAATAAACTCCCAGAAAAGGCTGCCGAGATCAGGAGGGGGAAACAGCAGAGAACACACATCCCAAATAACTCTCATTATACCTGATGTTATCATTTGATAAATTATTGGCACAGGGCCTATCAATGCAGCAATCCTGATTCATGTCCCTGATATGTAAAAGACATGCCACAGCCACAATTGCCAATATATATGGATAAGCACATATGTGTAGGTGCCAGAAAGACATAGAAGCAAGCAGCATGATGACCACTGAGTGCTGTACCCGATACAAAGTGTTTTACACAAGAATGTAATTTTTTTTCACTTTCTCTTGCCCCTTAATTTGAGTGCCAAATTTTGTCTCAGTTGTGAGACAAATTTAAGAGAGGACTCTCTGGACTGAGTCCTTCTTTCCAAAAGGGTTCCAAAAATCCCTTTCCATCAATAGGGAATGAATACTAATAGAATGAATACTAATAGATGAAAGTGAAAAAACCCATTTTATTAACAAACAGAATGCCCACCCACAAGGCAAGGGGAAAAAAGTAAATAGCTGTTAAGCAATAAACCGTCAGAACCCACTTCCCCCACACACACATAGAGGAACAAAGACCCAGAAAATGTCCAGAGAAATGGGGCCAGTGTTGGAGGAATACCCCTTTTGTGACACGTGGTCTAAGATTGTGCCAGCTTTCATGCTGAGGGGAGTAGAACTTCCATGGGGAAGTTCCAACAGCGAGGGGGAAAACCCAGTGGCTACCTGGTGTCAACCTCTTCTCCAACAGCAGTCACGGCAGATGAAACTGCTGGGCTGGAGCCTTTTGGTGTGCTTTCTCTCTCCAGCTTGGATCCCTGGTCCCAGGCTCCAGGCAGGAGCAGCCGTGGCAGCAGAAGAAAAAATGGAGCAGGCGGACTGAAGTCGACGAGCTGGGTTACAGTGTAGCAAAGCAGCTGACTGCTCCCAGCAGAAACGCCGACTGTTCTTTGTTCCCAACCGGGCACAGACCGACCCACCCCCAGCTAAGAGACTGCTAAGTCACAATGTAGCAGTACCCCGGCAGGATACACACAGACCTCCACACACGCGGTGCTGCTGCCCGATCCCCCGAACAGGAAGAGAGATCAACTCCTGGCCCCGCCCCCTGCCAGGATCTCAGCCAGGCTCCCTAAGCATTGCGATGCACCCGAGCCAGGAAGAGGGGAGGGGGAAGAAAGAGAAACATTAATTTTGGGCACCCTCTAAATATGGCATAACGATCCCCAAGACACCGGGGAGTCCATGAGATTTCAGCAACTTTGTAGCTAGTGATTATTACAGTTGTTTTTGTCTCCTGTTGCTATTTTACTTTTTATAGTAAACTGTTATTTTTTCACTTTTATCTACTGGGATTGGTTAAAACTGAAGAGGAGGTAACTCATTCTGGAGTGTCCACCCCTTAAATTGTCTTAAACCAAGACACTTATACAGTTGTTCTTATGGCTTCCTTAAGAACCAGTTACGAAGAGCTTGAATGATACAGATTTAGATTGGACATTAGGGAACCTAAATGATTCTTTGATTATCTGCATGAAAAATAGATTTATGTCCCAAACTTTTTTATTGGTGTTAATACAAAGAGAAACAGTCTTGCAGGACAAAACCAATGGGATTTATTCTGAATCAAGAAGGAAAATGTATTTGTCTTGGTTTAAGAATGGTATTGTCCAATTTAGTACTCCCACTAAAACCATGTGCCTCTCACTCCCCCCTCCCCTGCAGTGGGCTTGTCTTGGTTTAAGACAATTTAAGAAGTGGAGGCTCCAAAATTAGTTACCTCCCCTTTAGTTTTAACCAATCCCTTTCCACCAATAAGGAGAGAGAAATACAAGTAGATATAAGTGAAAAAATAAGAGTTTACTAAAAAAATGTGTCAAAAATATTTTTGAAGGGGACAAAAAAAGTAAAATTGTCTTTTTTTATATTCTTATTTTCCATTTTAATATTAATTTTGTCACAGCAGAAAATAAACAACAGCTGTGAACTGGGGGAAGACCAAGAAGGTAAGAGAAATGTGTGAGGTTTTTTTCTGGGCAGAAAATTTTCCCATAAAAGCCATATGCAGCATGACTAAAATAACGTTGTGATACCATAGGATACTAAAGCCTAGAGTCATGCTGCTCACTGTGGGGTGCATTTTTCTGTATCTGTTAGAGGAAAATACAGACTTATTTCCCTAATGGAGTTGCAGACTATTTACCTCTAGAGTTTCTGTAGTGTGGATAAGGTGGGGTAGGGTGTTTGAAAGCAATACGTACTGAATTCTGCTGTGATTGAAATTGATGCCTTCATTGGGAGCAAAGTTAGCCCAAAACTGCTTTATTCAAAAAATCTGCCTTTTAGTTTTTTGGCATTTTGAAGGAAAATAGTTGTGAAAGCCTTTTGTTATTTTTTTCATTTTAGAGCAGCAAGCTCTTTTGAGAATCTACCAATGCTCAAACAACAGACAGTGCAATGACCTTTGTCAAAAACTTCACCTGGGAGTACAACAGAATTTAAATCATCCACCAAGGAGAGCCTCAAACAGATTTAAATGTGTTTTATCTTGGCAGCATTGCATTTGAAATTAGAGTGATTTTATTTTTTAGAGTCTATAGTGATAAGGACAGTAGATCAGAACAGCATTTTACTCTTACCACATAAAGGGAACAATGTAGCCTTGGAGAAGTAGATAAAGGATGTAACTTGGGCAAGCAGGGTGCTAGCTCAGCTCTGTGTACCTAGATAAGGCTGACAAAGCAGAATATTGGGAAACTGGACATTGAAAACCACCGAAGAAGACCCCAAAAGACCATATAAGGACTTCTGATAAGGGGTGTGACTATGTAAAATAAAGTAATACATATACATCAAGTAAGCAGGGATAGCTAATTAATATGTAATCAGTGTGTATGATAAAAACTGTTTACCTGATGTTCAGGGCACTTGATTAGAGGAAGAATCCTGAGTGATCAGCATGCTGTAATAAAGAATGTCTGCTTTCTAAAACTAAAAACTGCATTAGAAAGTTTCTATCTGACCAATTTCAGTATCAATAGGCAGAAAGAGGATGGGAGTTAAATGATTAATAATTGTGAAAATAATGGGCTTTACTGATTATGTAATTTAAGGATTATAGATGCAAGACTTCAGGAGAATGTTTCCTGACTGTGAGTTGGGAGGCAAGTCACAGGCAAAAATTACTGAAACACTGAAAGCAACCAGAGTTTTTACATTAATACCAGTAGACTCATCCTTTAGATCCATGAAGCAAGACAAACAAACCAAGTAGAAAGTCTGGTGTCAGTTGTAAGCATCTTCACAGTGCATAAGGTGTTTGGGGGAGTAATTTGGCTCTTTAATTTTCAGTTTTATGACTGTAATTTTGGCTTTCACCACTGCTGTCACCAATCAGATGAAGTCTAACTAAATGTACAGTGGTGTTTGTCTGACAATTATGGGATCACTCTTGCAACTTCCAATGTTCCATACAGTTCGTCTGAGCATATATGAAGAGGTGGCATGATACCTATAATGGAGTATCTGCAATTCATCTACTTGGCGACACATCTGTGTTAAAACTGATTTTTCTTTAGAATAATGACAGTGCAGTTAGTCTGGAGAAATCTCACTTTGGCTTAAGCATATCAGCAATCAGCAAAACCAGAGGAGACAACGCTCACCCAAGAAGGGTGTGTGGAAACCTAGTATGTGATTTATGGAAGCAATACGTCTGCAGAAAAAAACACATTAAAGTTTTTCACAAATATCAAATGCAAGCTTTTTGTGTCTATTTTTATATAAAATGTTCCTGTACAATTAGATGAAGGGTCAATTTTATGATTTGGGCAATAGATCTTTGCATAGGAGGCTCTGTTTGCATTAAATAGTATTTCAAACATACTCAAGAAAGAAGAATATTTCTGTTTTTAAAACCCAGCAGTTATAGCTAAAATTGAAGATACATTTTGAATTCCTGAATGAGATGATAAGAGACTCTGCAGTTAAATTGAAGCAATGACTGAGATGTGTGTTCTTTTTCCATTTCTACCACAGATTCTGTGGTCAGTTTTTGCCGTATTTAGAACTGTATATGCAGTAAGGAAACCCATTGCTATAATGGTGAGCAAAATTTGGTCCAATGTAGTTTTAACAATAGAGTAGCCATCATGGTAAAGCCTATTACATTATTTTCTCCTTTAGGGCAAAGTAATTGCCTTCCATGGGATGCTTCAGGATGCTGTCAAAGTATCATCAAATGTAATAGTCTTGAACAGCCTTAATTGTGATCCAGATCCATCAGTAAGTGTTTCTGTTCATATTTCCATCCAATGAATATGAACATCAGTTTTACATAACCAGG
>JACAXG010000287.1:219266-247518 GCA_018881555.1 Amblyornis subalaris | reverse complement strand
AAATTCACCCCAAGACACCATCCATACAGCAATTCATAGGGACTTAGTTTTTGACCCCAGTTGAATTCTGACTCACAAAAGAGCCAGATGAAGGGGCTGTGGCCATTTTAAGGAAGTTTCTTGGCACATTTTACTAATTTGTTGCTTCAAAGTCTGATTCATCCTTTCCTCTTTCCCATTCAACTCTGGTCACCAAGGGGTGTGTAAGTCCCATTTTATATCCAGGGTTTTGCTCAGCTGTTGCACCACATCTGCTATAAAATGTGGGCCTCTATCCGAAGACATCCCAAGTGGCACCCCAAATCTCAGTATGATTTCTTTAAGCAAAGGTTTTACCACTTCCCTAGCTTTATTGGTGTGACAGGGAAAGGCCTCTGGCCATCCGGAAAATGTATCTACCTATACCCATTTTGTCTGGGTAATTCAGAGAAATCTATCTGCCAATAATCTCCCAGTGAATTTCCCTGTTTAACTGTTCCAGGAGGTGGCCTTTTCCTATTTATGGGATTGTTTTTTTAAACAAAATGGACATTTTACTATTATTGATTTTGCTATTTCAGTCATTCCAATACTAAGTACAGAGTTTTGGAGACTAGATATCACGGACTCAATTCCCCAGTGGATGTTGTTATGTTCTTTTTCCATTATTTTCCTCATTACAGGAGGTGGAACTATAACCTGTTGGCTGTCTTTTACCCACCATCCGTCCTGATTCTTAGTGGCTTTTAATATTGTAGCAGGGCATCTTTCCTCAGAAGAACTTATCTGTTGCTTGTTAGCTGCTGAAGTAACTCAGGGCATCTCGTCCCACACAAGAGCTTGCTAATTGGTGAAATAATCAGGATAGCTTGTCTTGTAGTGAGTTATTTGGGTGCCATGCGAGTAATTCTTTCAGCTGACAATAGACATCTTGCTGTGAAAGTGAGATCTGGAAAGATAAGGTGGAATTTCTGACTGACAGACACTTCACTTTGCAAACTATGAAAGCTACACCATACTTTCACAAAGCAGAAATCTTCTGCATGTTCCCTGGAAATGTGTGGGGCTTTCTTCCCAAAGGTGGGACGCCTACTTTGTGGTTACTCTCCTTGGAGTTGAGTGAAAGGACTATGTACACTGTCATTTTGGTGGTGTTACATTGACTCCTAATCTATACTATTTCTTTGCTAGCTTTAATATAGGTACCTTGATACCATGCACTGTTTTATATAATCTCCTAGTAGTTCTTTTAGTTTTTTACTGTGTATTAACTCTGTTTAAGATCTTTTGTCTGTTATCTCCTGTCTATTCAATAAATAACTTATTTTATAGTAGACCTGATCTACCATCCTTAGAACTTGTGGGCCGGAGTGATTTAAGTGCAGGCCACCTAAATTTAAGTTGCTGCCAAAAATCTGAGGCTAAGGCAGGGCTTGTCTGAAGCTCCCACTTGATCCATAACATTATTGGTGTAGTCGAAAGGCAGAATGGCAAATAATTTAGAGAAACAGACCAAAGGCTTAGCAGATTACCTACGGAGGCACAGTGTTCGTATTTTTTGATACAGATCACCCTTGGCCAGTAGATAACTGGTTTGAGTGGGGAAAAATACGAAAGAAAATAGATGAAAAATGGGGATTGCTGAAAGATAAAAAAGGAAAAGGTATTATTTGTCCTGCACTTGCACTATGCTTAAAATCTGCTTGGCAATGGAGAGAACAGATGATAAAAGAAAATGATAATTTGAGAAATGAAGTAAAGGAAAGAAAACATATAGAATTGTCTCTACAATACAAAAAAGACAAATTGAAACAACAGCTGAAAGAATCTAAGGAAAAAACAAAAGCTTTGGAAGAAAAATTAGAATTGACATTATTAAAAAACCCCAAATCTTTGGATGTTAAAAAAAATCGAAAATTGAAAATATCACCCAAAGATTGGGATGGTGATATTTGGGAAAGCCCTGATGAAATTAGTGATGAAAATGTTGAATGGGATTCTGATGAAAGCACAGAACCTCCACCTCTTAAAGAGGAAGAAGTTCCAGAATTTAAAATGAAAACCATAATTAAGACCGAACTTTCTGAAGGACCCCAAGAAGGTCAGAGGAGGAACATGGTAAAAACTACTCCCTGTGATCCCCTGAAATTGGCAAACCTTCAAGAAAAATATGGATGAAGGGCAGAGGAGACAGAAACTGACTATCTGGAGAGTTTGTCTCACTGTGGGAGATTGGATATTATTGGATGAGGTGGAGAGTTTCGGGTTCTGGGGCACAGGTGTTCTTTGGCACCTTGGACCAGACCCTCCTGATGAACCCCATTCAATAACCAGCAGAATTGCATATAACTTTTAAAGTCTTTTAAATTTTGCTTCAGGAGTGCCTCTCCGGCACTCCTGGTTATCCCGTCGGATTTTCTCAATCAGAGAGGTGGGACAGAAGCAACTTTAACAATTTATTGCTAAAATAACAAGAAGTCATCAGTCTCAGTCTAGCGTGAGATTTTAACAACACATTGTAAAATGACAAATGTCACAGGATTCAGCATTACATGACAATTTATAACTTTCTAGACCAATAAGCCGCTAAAATGACTATTGTTTTGATTTATTAACCTATCTTTGCAGAAGCTGTCACCTGCAATGCGGCTGTGTTTCGACCAACCACTCATCATGTCACGTACTCATGGACACTTCTATTGTAACATCTAAATTCTTAACTTAACTTAACTTAAACTGTAAAGTTACATTATACTTAGAACCCTTCACCATAAACACCGAAAACATGCTTCTTGCTTATCACTATAAAAACACAGAATTGTAACCCTCCTGCTTAAAGCCATAAATCACTGTCAATTAAGCCAGCCCAAGTTTCTTCCAAGGTTGTAAATCAAAGCCACTATTAGCTTTTACTTCTCTGTTTCCTACAATTGCATATGGGGCAGGAGGAATAAATATTATGGAGAGAGGGGAACCTGCCTCGATCCCTATGTAGTCAGTTGATGACATCTCTACTGCTGTTGTAAAAGCTGCCTGTTTGCAGGCAATGCACAGACATGCAGAGGGAGATATACCAATCTCTGCAGAGGTAGATTCTGAACTGTTAAGACCTCTGATAAGAGGAACTCCAACTATACTAAAAGGTTATTTGGTGAGGAGACAAGACGCAATCAAAAGAGATGTAATGCATAATGAAACTTTACACCATCCACAAGTCCAGAGGAGACTGATTCCTACATGGGTAGGTCTCTTGTATGATATAGTAAACCTTGGGAGAGAAATAGGCTAGGAAAACCAGGAAAAGAGCCCAAGTACTGAAATGCAGAAACCCCCTGAGAGACAGGTGAGAATTGTTATACATAACCCACCTGAGAGAAAAGAAAAACCTAGCCAACCTAGCCCTCTCTGAGAGCAGAGAAATGATTTATGGAGAACTGCCTTGGCTTTGGGAATACCCAAAGCTGCTCTAAGAAAACAACCTAACAATGTAATAGAGTTAATCCAAGTTGTAGAGAGTCGGGGGGTTGAAAAGCAGTGGATTTAAACCCAAGCACTGCACAGGAAAAAAGGATTGCTTCCAATCCTTTTACAACACAGCAGGAAAAAAAACCCTAAGTGCTGGATGACCTTTGGGCTGGCTCCCTCAGCACATTCCTGCATTTCAATGGATTTCTGATAAGAATGGTCCCTATGTCTACTTGGCTGTAGGAGCAAAGACACAACCTTTGAAATTCTTAATTGATACTGGAGCCCAATCTCCTTGATTATGCCAACAGAAGCTGAGAAACTAAACTTAAGTTTTAAAAATAAAAAGGTTTGTTTAACTGGATTTAATGGAAAAAGTACTATCTGTTATGCTGCCAAAGTCCATTTATGGTTACCTAGGGAAAAGCTAATGACTTCACATACATTTGCAACTGCAGATCATGAAGAAAACATTTTAGGATATGCCATCCTTCAAGGACAAATTTGGCAATTACCAAATGGGGATGTTTGGTCCTTTGGACCCACAAAAGCCCCCTGCTGTAATCTTTCTGGGAAAGAGAGGAAAATCAATCTCTTAAAAATGGCTCCGGTGCTGCCTGCTTCTACTGTAACTAATATCAAACAATACCCTATACCTCCTGCAGCCAAACAAGGGATAAATTAAGTAATTAAAAATTTAGAACAAAGAAGCATTATATTTAGGATGCATTCTGCTTACAATTCTCCTGTTTGGCTGGTGAAAAAAGCAGACAGGAGCTGGTGTTTAACAATGGATTATCAAAGGCTTAATGCTAACATGGGACCACTCACTGCAGCCATCCCAAACATTGCAAACCTCACCGCTATGCTGCAGGCATTTGCACATAAATGGATGGCAGTTTTGGATATAAAAGACATGTTTTTTATGGTCCCAATTCAGGAAGAAGATAAACCCAAATTTCCATTCACCTGGGAATGAACACAATACACTTTCAATTGCCTACCCCAGGGATGTAAGCACTCACCCATGATAGCACATAATGCTTTAGCTGAACTCCTTCAACAAATAAAAATCCAGGAAGGAGTACAGATTTATCAATACACTGATGATGTGTGGTAGGAGGTGAGGAGGAAAGTGCAGTAAGAACAACAGCACAAGATATATGGAATAGATTAAATGAAGAGGGGATAGAAGTGCCTTCAGCTAAGTGCCAAGGTCCCTCTAAGAAGGTAAAATTCCTGGGAAACTGGTAGGTGTTATGAATGGATGATGTGGGTTTAAATCAGTCCCTGCCTTTTGCCCAGGCCTCTGGCAGCAGGCAATCGCGTTATCGAGGATGGCCAGCACCCCCAAGACCCACTCTCATTCGTAAGTTCTTTAATAATGGCTGATTCAGTCTATTATAGAATGAATTATTTATTAATAGACATAAAACTAACAGACATAAGACTTAGACTATTACTACACAGGGATAAAACAAAAGGGAACACTAGTATAATACACGCAGAGTTAAAGGTACCATTAAATTTACAGTTAGCTAAGAAATAGTATAACAGGATCCAATGTTTCTTACCACCARTTATTGATGGAGCACACATCGAAAAATCCTTTCTCTCAATTCCTGGGAAAGTAACCTCGAAGTTGCGTCCAAGCTTTGGGGAGAAATCTTCTCACACGTTCCCAAGGAGTGTGTAAGAGACTTCAGGTTCTGTGATAATTTGTGTGGGCTTTTATAGACATAAGAACCGTGTTTTTTGGTCACCGATGTTTATTTTCCTTTATCTCTTTGTGGTATCTGCTCTCATACTAAGATGTGTATTCGGGGCTTGGGCTCAGACTCTCAGGAGCCTGGAGGTGACCTCCTGCTGGGTTCTCTGACTTCTCGCTAGGCTTTTAATCTGGCCTGAGTTCTCTCTTCTAAATGCCCCAGCCATGAGAGTGGGGGGACATTCTGCCACAGTAGGTAGCAGGCCAAGCTGTAATTCCTTATGAAACCATCACAAAACTAGATGCTATATCTACCCCCACTACTAAAAAGGAACTTCAAAAGATCATGGGTACTTTGGGATACTGGAGAAATCATGTTCCTGGATTTTCTATAATAGCAAGACCCTTGTACAAACTAATGAGAAAAAAACAACTGGGAATGGCTTGAGATCCACAAACAGGCTTTGCAAATGCTGATAGAAGAATTGAAAACATATCAATCACTTGGGCCAGTTCATCCCAGTGATCCTATAATAGCTGAATGGGGTTTTGCTGAACATGGGACTTACTGTAATATGTTTCAGAAAGGCCCACATGGACCAAAACGACCAATAGGATTCAGTTTCAAAGCATTAAAAGATACTGAAAAGAGACACCGATTGGGAAAAGGGATTATTACCTCTGACCTGAGCTCTTAAACAAGTAGAAAAAAAATACAACAGCAGCAGCCTGTAAAAATCCAAGGACCTTTCCATCTGTTAGCCAGCATTAAGAAAGGCAGTGCTCCCCCAGAGGGAGTTGCACAGACTGACAGTGCACAAATGGTGTGCATATATCTCAGGAGTCACAGAACAAATGGATGTCACTGAAGAGCAACAAAACCTACAGAGTTACAGATAACTGTGACTCCAGACACGTTAGCTTTACAACAGACATGTAAACTTAGTCCTATATTGGATGCTCCTGTATTCACTTCAGACTCTGAAGTTGGAGGTGTATGGTTCACTGATCCCTCAGCCAAACGCATTGATGGTAAATGGAAGTACAGAGCAGTTGCTCTCAACATTGAAACAGGAATGGAAGTAGTAGAAGAAAGAATGAGAAGTGCACAGGTGGGAGAGCTGAAAGCTGTATTGCTGGCAGTAAAGGAGAAAGCAAAGATGGTGTGATTCTTATGCAGTCTGGGCTGGTGCCACACTGGTTGTGTCAGTGGAAAGTGTTAAATCGGCAAGTGAATGTAAAAGAGGTTTGACAGAAGGAAGATTGGAAATGGTTGTTGTTACAGGCTCAGTCCCGACAAATCCACATAGGATGGGTCAAAGCTCATGCAAATGACCAAGCTTTACAAAATTATTGGAGCAACAAGGTGGATCATCTGACAAAAATTAAAAAGATAAAAATTGATCAGTTGGAAGATCCACAACACTGGTATCAATTTGGTGAAGGGTTCACTGTAAATTAGGGCATACTGGACAAGAAGCTCTATTTTTTGCAGCACAAAGCAGAGGCTGGCCATTGACCAGGAAGATGCATAAAGGCATTCTCACATAGTGTCCCCAGTGCCAATTGAGACTTGGACAAAATCATCCATAGTGGCACCGCCTTTACATATCAAAAGTAACAAAACACTCTGGTCCACTTGGCAAATAGATTATATTGGACCTCTGAAGACATCTAATGGTTACAAGTACATACTAACAGGTGTGGAAGTTGTATCTGGACTGCTAGTCACCACCAAGAGCAGGCATGCTCATGCCGAAGCTACTATTTTGGGACTCAGTAACTGGTTTTCCAGTCTCCCTGTCCCAGACTCTATACAGAGTGACAATGGATCACACTCCATCAGTGTGATGGTACAAGATTGGGCCAAAAAGGAAGGTATTAAATGGGTTTTTCATACACCTGATTATCCCCAAGCAAATGTGCCGATGGTTTGCTAAAGTGCTACCTTAGGCCACACGAATCTGGATGGGGTAAAAGGTTACCCTCAGTGTTATATCAGATAAACAACCAATATGGACCAATGAGTAGTCCTGTTTCATGACATTTCCTGAGCCCTATGTCTCCTGAAACAGCTCCAAATTATAAAATTGAAACTTTTCAGGGCAACCTAAAGGTGGGCCAATGTAGAGGTAGCTGAACCTGCAGCAGAAAGTGCTGCAGTGTTTGAGCCAGCTGCAGGAGTGACCAAGCAGCCTATTATTCCTTGTTCCCTTATAAGGTTCAGTTCTAGGGTGTTCTGCCTTACTCAGCATCCCATTTATTCCTGTACCCCACTCCTCCCCTCGTTTGCCCCTATTGGTTGAAGTTGTATTACCCTGCCTTCTCTCTGCCCCCTGACCCTCAAACCATTGGTCCCTGTTGTCTCTCCGCCCCCACTGCCCCTGGGATAAAACCCTGATCCCTCCATTGTTCTGTGTTCTCTCCTTCCCTGACGATTCATGGAATAAACTTATTTCACGGAACACACGGGGAGAACCCCTCCGACTCTTTGCCTCAACTAAGTACGCGTTTGTGTGTGTGTGTGTGCACCGCCGAACGTGTCACGGCACCGCTGGACAAACGCCACGCTTTCAGGAAGACTGCAAGGGACCCTAAAACTCATCCAGAAGGATTATTATTATTATTATATTTTTTTATTAATAACAACAGGCCAATGAGTCATCATCAAGTTACCCCAAAATGGGATTGTACCTATGACTCTGATGGACAATTGAGGACCGGTGGCCTGGATGGCTATTGATTCTAATGGCCACCAACACAGAATCTGTTCCCGATGGGGATTGCCTACATTTTAAACTGCTCTTGTCTCTGTACAAGATTGTTTTATGCTCTGAACAAAACCAAAGTTTCTCAGTGAAGCCTCGCAAACTGCTCTTACACTGCTTCCGTGTGGCGGTAGAGAGTATAGTGCTGTGTTTGCAACTAGAGGCCAGAGATGGCATTGCTGCAGCAACTCTGTGGAAAAAAACCCAACTTTATAATTACATAAGTGTCGCCAGCGTGCTGGATGGTGGGGTGTGGCGACCTTCCAAAAGCGTCTCCAGCAAAGCCATTCAGCAGGGCAAACACTCTCACACAAACACACTCACACCGGATAGCTTCTTTTATAAGCTGAATCAACGGCAAAGAGGCAGGAAGGGTCTTCGTATGAGGTTTCACGAGAGAAGTTTATTGCAGAGACGTGAAGGTTCCCAGTGACGAAAGACGGGCCGCATGGCAGGGTCCAGGGTTATATATGGGGTTGGCAGGGGCGGGAAGAGCATTGGGGACCAATAATCTGAGGGTATGGGGGCGGTACATAGGCAGGACTAGGGTGTGGGAGCCAATGGGAAAGACTGGGGGAGTGGTGAGGGAGTAGGGGCCAATGGGGGAACGGGAAAAGGAGAACCCTCTGGAACTGGGACATATAGGGTAGAAAGGGGCAGGGAGGCCAACGGGCCAACTGGGGAAACAGCACCGAGGTACATTAACATAGTGAAACAAAGCGTCCTGGGAGAGGCTTTTTCAGTCACCCTAACCTGGGGAGCTACTAAAGGTTCCTCCCTCCAGGGGACCCTTGTGGTCCCTTTGTAAGCAGGCTCACCGGCCTCCACACATAAGTTGTGTTGTTTTACTTTCCCTAGTAACCTTAGATGTTCAAGTATACCCTCACCAGGCAGAAGACTAGGTGTGTATCCAGACATGAGACAAGGAGCCGCTCAAGCAAGAGTGGGAAGGACTGTTGGCTACCTACATGGCTGTGAAGGCTACAAATGGAGACTCCTGGACTCCTATAATCAAATAAAGCCAGTTCTAGACACAGAGGAACCATATTGGACAGCACAGTAACTAATAAATCTGCTGTAGCTAAAAGCTTCAACAGAATCAGAAACTCTAAGATGACAATCATTGTATGGTTTACGTTTTTATGTTTACAGGTCAATGTTTTCAATACTGTAGCATGGCTGCTCACTCCTGGATTAGTCAGCCATCCCAACAAAACCTTGCAACTAACAATTTTAAAAGAAAGAAAAGAGAGCAATATTGTTTTTCCTAATGGCCACTCTAATATAACACACATAGAACTGTCGTGGGTTGATACTGGCCCAATGCCAGGCACCCATGAAAGCCGCTCACTCATTCCCCTCTGCAAACTGGACAGTGGAGAGAAAATTTAATGAAGGGTTCATGGGTTGAGAAAAGGGCCAGGAGACATGGCTTGTCAAATACCATCATGGGCAAAACAGGCTCAGCTTGGAGATATGAAGTGAATTTATTACTAACAAAATCAGAGCAGGATAATGAGAAGTAAAATAAGCCCTTAAAAACACCTTCCCTCCACCCCTCCCTCCTCCCAGCTCTACGTCCTCCCCAGCAGTGCAAGGAAACAGGGAATGGGAGTTATGGTCAGTTCATCAGCCATGGCTTCATCCCGCTGCTCAGGGAGAGTTGTTCCCCTGCTGCATCATGGGGTCCCTCCCACAGGAGACAGTTTTCCATGAACTTCTCCAATGTGAGTCCATCCCACAGGCAACAGTCCTCCTCCAACTGCTGCAGCATGGGTCACTCTTCCACAGGGTGCAGTCCTTCAAGGACAGGCTGCTCCAGCATTGGAGCAGTCCCTCTATCCATGGGTCTCCCATGGGCTCACAGCCTCCTCTAGGCATCCACCTGCTCCGACATGGGGCTCCTCCATGGGCTGTAGGTGGATCTCTGCATCCCCATGGACTTCCATGGGCTGCAGGGGTACAGCTGCTTCACCATGGTCCTCACCACGGGCTGCAGAGGAATCCCAGCTCCGGTGCCTGGAACATCTCCCTCTCCCTTCTCCACTGACCTTGGTGTCTGCATAGTTGTTCCTCTCACATATTCTCACTCCACTCTTCTCTGGCTGAAATTAAAACTTTTTTTTTATCTTTCTTCTTAAATATGTTATCACAGAGGCGTTACCATCATCTCTAATTGGCCCAGCCTTGGCCAGCGGCATGTCCATCTTTGGAGCCACCAGGGATTGGCTCTGCTGGACATGGAAGAAGCTTCTAGCAGCTTCTCAAATGAGCCACCCCTGTAGCCCCCCCCCACTACCAAAAACCAGGCCATGCAAAACCAACACAAGAACAAATGTTACCTGACCCTTGGAAGAGAAATTCACACCTAAGGCTAATGCAAGCTATGACACTGATAACAAACCACAGCAACTGCTGGATTTGTTCTCAGTTTCCCACTCATTCAGATGAAAGTACTCAGATGATGGTGATGCCAAAGAGATTTTTGCTTTTATACTTTTTATATTAGTAGGATTTTTGCTTTTATACTTTTTATATATTAGTAGCCCTGTAGCCCTGTAGCCTTTTACTCCATAACCTTGTAGATTCTTAGCTAGCAGTTTCCCTACCCTTTAAACAAAACAAGATTCCTGAATCACTTTATCAATGCTAGTGTTCTGGGGACCAGGGACGTTTCTCTGTCCCATGTCTCCTAAAAGCCTAAACAACAGTAGAGCTAGAACTTTTAGGGGGGGACTTCAATAGGAGGCTGAACCAAGGGGGGGATTACCTCATTAACCGTATTTCTAATTGGGAGATTTTGGTCAATTATGTTAATTTGCTAAACTTATAAAAGTGTTGGAGTCCATTGGAGAGGTGTCAGATCATTGTGCTTTGCTGGGGACAGACGGGCTTTGGCATGCATTTTGTACCCTTAGAGGACCTCCAAATAAAGGTAACCACTTTCCTTATCCTCTTAACATCATCCAGCTTCTGATTTTAGGTAGAAAAAGGCAACAGTGGGAATTTCAACACCAAACATTTTCCAATGGTCTTCCTCCACCTGGAGTGATGCTCCTTCTGGAAGGAAAAACAGCCCAAACCTCCATAGATCAACAAATCCTGACAGTAGAAATAGCAGCCATTGAGACTTCCTGTGTTCACAGATACCTAAAGGGACCAGGAGTGGCTTTACACCAAAAAATGAAGTTACCTGAGTGTAACCAAGGAATAATGGTAGGGGATTATTCCAAGTATCGCTCATATTTGGATGTAACAGGATTAGGCATTTTAGACACACCTTGGTGGCCTATTCCAGACAATATGGGATATTACTGGCTTTGCGGAAATCAAGCTAGAAAAGCTCTGCCCCCTAAATGGCAAGGAATATGCACCATTGGAACTGTAGTGCCAGAAATAAAGAGCATAGATAAATCGGAATTCCCCAGAGGACACCTATGATCTTTTATAACAAGACAAAAAAGAAATTTAAATCCCTTTGTTGAGAGATCCTCTGGATTCCACAAGTTTATGAGAGGATTCTTACCATGGTTAGGAGTGCCTGAAATGGAAAAGGCTCTAGTGAACATATCTGGAGTTATTGAACAAATGGAAAATCAGACAAACGATGCAATCAGTGCCTTGCAACAAGAAGTTACCAGCCTTTCAAAGGTAGTTAAACAAAATCAAATGGCTTTGGATTTGCTTTTGGCTTCCAAAGATGGTGTGTGCACAGTAATCAACACCAGTTGCTGTGTATACATAGATCAGACTCAGAATACAGACGAATCTGGAAGAAATCAGAGAGAATACCAGAATTTTTCATGAAATACAAAAAAATCAAGGGGAAGATATATTTGATTGGATAACCTCATAGATTCCAAATTTAAATGTGACAGTAAGAAAACTGATTGGCATAATTTTTGTAGTCCTGACATTAATGGCTGGTATATGGATTCTGTTCCAAATTTGCAAAGTTGGATATAACAAGATGTGTAAATATGACAAAAACCATTTTTTCTAAAGGGTCCCAGAAGGATGGATGACTATTCTGTTGAAGTTTGCTTACATAGTATTAAAAATCTTGATTAGTACTGTTAATGTACTAGATAATTTGATAGTTTTTAATTGTTTTGATTAATATTTGTATGTTTTGCAGTTTTCTGCAAGTATTGCTTTAGAATGCTTGTGTCTTTGGTTGTCACAGTGGGTGGAAAAGATTTCTCCCTGAATGTAACTTGAATTTTCATATTGATGCCAAATTAAGTTTTTACCTTTTTCTCTTATATATTCTTTGTTAATTTTAACACATATAGCTGTAGTTTGCACTTTATTTTCCTAGTACTGTTCCCTGCCCTGATAGGCAGGAAGACCTAACACATTTCAAGGCCCTATCCTATCTTGGTTCTCTGGTGTCGAGACCAGCTCTTCAAGACATTTTTATAAACAAAGTGAGCTCTCATCTGAGGGGGGGGTTTAGAAGGGATTAGACTGAGGGGGAAATTACCTCACAAATTACAATTCTAACTGGTGATTCTTGTCAGATATGCTAATTTGCAAAATCTATAAAAATTGTATACACATCACATGGGGGGGCTTTTTCTGCATTTCCACCTGACGAATTGTGCCCCTAAGGATCCTTATAAAGGTAAACCCTTTTTATCACCCTAACCATGTCTGGCTTGTGATTGATTTTTTTAGGGTCTGACCAGGAGATAAAGGCATCAATATGATTGTGGAATCAGTTTTGTGTACCTCTTCCTGCCTTCTCAGGGTAAGGTATAAAATTCCCAACTGGCGAAATATGCTGAGTAGGTAGAAACAATTTGAGTTTCATTACACCTTTGATTCCCCTGAAACAAACCAGATTATTATATAGTACATGTATATATGTTTGGATTATTGTAGAATTGTCTAACACTTGATATGTTGAGCAAGGAATATGTGAAATGCTGAACTTCACTTAAGAACAACACTGAACTAAGAAGCGTGAATGGAAGTGAAAGGAGTTGCTGAGCCATCTATTGAGCTCCTCCAATCACTGTAACCAAGAGACTAACTCCATTAACTTTTCTTTGTTCCTGATTTGCATCTCATCTTTCTATGATTTTAAGACTCAAGGGGTGGGGAACATCCTGATCTCCACAGACTGGTAACAACACAAGTAAAATTACTTGTTTGTATTGTCCCCAACTACCATGAACACTCTGGATTTAATGTTATATCTTGTCATTATAACTTCATTTCTATTTTTATTGGTAATCATTTTATAGATATATATGTGTGTTACATAATCTAATACATGAAAATACTACCAATTTTGGAAATACATAAACTGAAGCAACAGCATGTGCTTCTTACCAAAATCAATAACAGTTAACACCTTTTTCTTTTAAGAAAGTAGTAAAGCTTAGGAGATCAATGTGTATCAAAACACTTAGCGATGGTGTGCACATATGCAGTGGATGCAATTTTGTAGCATGGAGACAAGAGGTACCTGCATTACCACTTCATGAGGTAAAGTGAGTGACTGCAGTCAAGGGGTGAAATGTAGCAGGGCATCTCACCCCTCAGAAGAGCTTATCTGTTGCTTGTTAGCTGGTGAAATAACTCAGGGCATCTCGTCCCACACATGACCTTTGTTGCCTTCCGGCGCAATTTAAAGCTTTATTCGTTTTCGCTTTAAATTGCATCAGCTCTGCTTCTTCTGATTCCGTGTCCCCGTCAGTCTCCGATAACTCAATAGAGCTAGCGGAGCTGCTGTCGGACTCAGAGCCGGAAGTCGACTGCCAGAGCACTTCCGGGATTCTGTGCCTTTTCTTGCGGCTTCGGCCCCGCTCCTCCCCTTGGGGGTGGTGCCGATCCCRCCCCCTGGGCTTGCCCTGCCTCCCGCAGGGGGAGGTCTCTCCCTTAAATGGTAGCAGCATTGAGCACGGCTCTTGACTGGGCATGCGCTCTCTGCCGCCCTCCTGCGCACGCGCGTTTGCAGCTCCCTCTTCCCGCGCGTGCGCAGCAGCGAACACCCGCAGTCTTTGTTCGTTCCCGCCGCTGAAACCCTGGCCCCGCCCATCTCCTTGGTCGCCGGCGCCATTTTTTGCATAGGGCGGGGGGGGGCCACCCTTGCCTCCTCTCTAGCTGTCCTCTCGGTTTCCCTGGCTTCGTCTGTTAATTCCTCCCAAAAAGATCGCGCGTATTGCTGCGCTTCCAGCGTTGGATCGCTAACCGGCGGCGGAGAGACAGATGGAGAAACCGCGGACGTTTGGGAAGTTTCTGCGGGGGGGGGGTGGACCCGGCGGGCTCGGCAGGAGGGTCGGGAAGTTTTCCGGGGGCCCCGGGGCGTTTGGATTCGGGTTCGGGGAGGAGGGAAGCGCGCCCGGTCCCCGCGTATCTCCGCTCTCAGATAGACCGCTCTCGGGGTCGGTCTGTGTTATTGCCCCTACCCCTAGCTTAGGGGTAGCTAATAAACACGCACGCGCGGCAYTCCAAGTCYCCTGYTGTTCCAGCGCTTGGYGTAAAGCBGTTTCTACTTTCCCCCAYGCTTTGAGACTTTTGCCASTGCCTGASGACTTAGTATCCTCTGCTAAAACGTTGGTGCATTTCTCCCACACCTCBGGATGTAATATTTCTACGGGGCGTTCAATTGCCCCGAGCTCCAGGAGTCTTGCGATAGCAAGATAAAAATCCTTGAGCTTACACTTAATTCCCCATTGTTTATAGAGTGAACTCACGACCTTTGCGACCACTTCCATGGTGACCGTGGGTCCTCTTGGGAACGTCTTCCCCGCCTGAAGTCAGCTTCGCTGCTTCGGCCGCTATCTCTTGTCCAGGTGAACCCCGTTACCCGAGCTTTTTCTTCTTTTTCTTCTTCTTCCTCTTCCCGGGTTTTGGCACCAGTATGTTGCCTTCTGCTAGGAAGACAATGCGACCTGGTTCAAGAGGCTAGCACGGCAGCCCGGCCCAACCCGTGGCCACTCGGGCCATGGACACACAGACACCAATGTGGTGGATGGTCAAATGGCGTTTATTATCTTATCTCATGAGGTTAAATAGTCGAGGGGCTTCACTACATCAGGAAAGGGGGACTGTGGGATAGCTAGAGTTAGTAAGAAGTGGAAAACTACTGAGGTTAGGGGGGTTTGCATGCTCTTATCACAAAGGAATGAAGGGAGGAAGATTCCATGCTGCTCCTGCTTTCCGTCACATCGCGTGATCTTCCGTCCGCCTGTCCCTCTCTACCACAGACCTTCACATGAGCTTGCTAAATGGTGAAATAATCAGGATAGCTTGTCTTGTAGTGAGTTATTTGGGTGCCATGCGAGTAATTCTTTCAGCTGACAATAGACATCTTGCTGTGAAAGTGAGATCTGGAAAGATAAGGTGGAATTTCTGACTGACAGACACTTCACTTTGCAAACTATGAAAGCTACACCATACTTTCACAAAGCAGAAATCTTCTGCATGTTCCCTGGAAATGTGTGGGGCTTTCTCCCCAAAGGTGGGACGCCTACTTTGTGGTTACTCTCCTTGGAGTTGAGTGAAAGGACTCTATGTACACTATCGTCATTTTGGTGGTAAGTTACATTGACTCCTGTGTTGGTTTTGCAGGGCCTGGTTTTTGGTAGTGGGGGGCCATAGATGTGGCTTCTGTGAGAAGCTGCTAGAAACTTCCACCATGTCCAGCAGAGCAAACCCCTGATGGCTCTGAGAATGGACGTGCTGCTGGCCAAAGCTGGGCCAATTAGAGATGATGGTAATGCCTCTGCGATAACATATTTAAGAAGAAATCAAAACAAAGTTTGAGGGGGTAGTTGTAATTTTCCAGCCAGAGAAGAGTAGGAGTGAGAATATGTGAGAGAAACAACAATGGAGGCACCAAAGTCCGTGCAGAAGGAGGGGGAGGAGGTGCTCCAGGCGCCAGAGCTGAGATGCCCCTGCAGCCTGTGGTGAGGACCATGGTGGGGCAGGTTGTCCCCCTGCAGCCCATAGAGGTCCACGGGGGATGCAGAGATCTACCTGCAGCCTGTGGGGGAGGTGCCCACGCCGGAGCGGGTGGATACCAGGACACTGTGGTGCGGCAGGAGTCCCATGGAGAGAGAGACCTTGCTTCCAGGCTGGAGCAGCCGTCCTTGGAGGACTGCACCCCGTGACAGTGACCCACACCGCAACAGTTTTGGGAGGACTGTCTGCCCGTGGGATGGACTCACGTTGCAGCAGTTTTGGGAGGGCTGCTGCTTGTAAGAGTGGACCCATGCTGGGGAAATTCGTGGAGAACTGTCTCCCATGGGAGGAGACCCCACGGTGCAGCAGGGAAATGACTCCTCTCCCTGAGCAGCAGAAAGAAGATCTTGGGTGATGAACTGACCAAAACCCCCACCCCGTCTCCCTGCACCGTTGGTGGGAAGGAGGGAGAGGTTGAGGGGAGGAAAGGGTGTTCTTAAGGGCTTATTTTACTTCTCATTCTCCTACTTCGATCTTGTTAGTAATAAATTCACTTTATATCATTAAGTAGAGCCTGTTTTGCCCTTGAAGTGTTTTCTCCCAGTCCTTATCTCAACTCATTAACCCTTTGTTAAATTTTCTCTCCTCTGTCCAGTTGCAGAGCAGAGGAGAGTGAGTGAGAGGGCTTTTTGTGGGTGCCTGGTGTTTGGCCAGTGTCAAACCATGACAACTCCTAATCTATACTATTTCTTTGCTATCTTTGATACAGGTACCTTGATACTGTGCACTATTTTATTTAGTCTACTAGTAGTTCTTTTTGTTTTATGCTATGTAGTAACTCACTCTGTGTATTGGATCTGACTGAGATAGGGGTCATTTTTTTTCCTTAGCAGCCCTCACAGTGCTGTGCTTTGCATTGGTTGTTGGAAGGGTGTTGATAACACACCAGTGTTTTGGCTACTGCTGAGCAGCGCTGTCCCTCTAACATTCCTTCCCCCCATCAAGGGGCTAGGAGTGGGCAAGATCCTGGGAGGGGACACAACCAGGCCAGCTGACCCAAATTCACCAAAGGGATATTCCATATCATATGACGTCAGCTCAGATATAAAAGCTAAGGGAGAGAGGAGGAATGGGGTGCATTCATTAGTCTGCAGTGTTTGTCTTCCAGAGCAACCACCACACGTGCTGAGGCCTTGCTTCCCAGGAAGTGTCCAAACATCTCTCAATGATGGGAAGTAAAGATTAACTTTTCCCTTTGCTTATGCACGAGCAAACTTTTGCTTGGTTTTTTCCTTTGCTTTAGTAAGCTGCCTTATCTCAACGTACTAGTCATTTTCCATCTTATTGTCTCCTCTGTCCCACCAGGAAGGGGAGTAATAGAGCAGCTTAGTAGGCACCTGGCACCCAGCCAAAATCAAACCACTACACTGTGTTTAAGGCCTTTTGTCTGTTATCTCCTGTCTATTCAATAAATAACTCATTTTATAATAGACCTGATCTGCCATCCTTAGAATTTGAGGACTGGAGCGATTTTAGGGGTGGGCCACCTAAATTTAAGCTGCTGCCAAAAATCTGAGGCTAAGGCAGGGCTTGTCTGAAGCTCTCATTCAATCTGTAACAAATATATTTGCTAAGCATTGATCCTCACTGTCATAAATAGGCTTAAATTCCAATATGTCCATTTGGTTTTGTGGCACTAATGCTTGGATGCCTTTTTCAGCTACTCCTCAAGCTGCTTTGTCTGCCCGTCGGTTTCCCACTATAACATTAGTTTGTCCAGATTGCTGTGCTTTGCAATGCAACACTGCCACCTCCTTTGGGTTTTGAATTTCTTCCAAAAATCGTAAAATTTCTTCTTTGTGTTTAATAGATGAGCCTTGAGCTGATAGCAGTCCTCTTTCCTTCCGTATAGTTCCATGGGCATGAATCACACCTAATGCATATCTAGAATCAGTCCAAATATTCACTCTTTTGCCCACTGCCAAATTCAATGCTTGTTTTAGTGCTGTTATCTCTGCTTTTTGGGCTGTGATAATTGGTAAAGATCGAGCTTCTAATATCTCAGTAGCAGTCACCACTGCATATCCTGCCATCTGTCTTCCATCTTTTATGAAACTGCTGCCATCTGTAAATAATTCTAAATCAGGATTCTCCATTGGTTAATCCTGCAAATCAGTTCTGCTGGAATATACCTGTTTGATGGTTTGGAGACAATCATGTGTAAGGGCTCCCTCATCCACTGCCTTTGGATCAAGAAACACGCCTGGATTTGTGACTGCTGCCATCTTTAATTCCACATCATCCTGTTCCAAAAGCACAACTTGGTATTTGAGCATCCTGCTGGGGGATAGCCAATGCCTCCCCTTTTGCTCTAATAGGGATATCACCATGTGAGGGAAAAAAACAGTTGTGTGCTGTCCAGTCGTGAGCTTCCTGGCCTCTTGGATCAGTAGAACAGTTGCACCAACCGCATGCAAGCATCCCTGCCATCCTTGGCTCACGTTGTCCAGCTATTTGGAGAAACAGCTGTTGTGAGTTTAGGTTTCTCAGTGAATTTTTTCCCATTTGTCATCTGAAAGGCACTGAGAGAAGGAGGGGGTGACACCCTGGGGATGGATGGCAAGGTGATTGAGTTAACAAAAGCAATGGCTGATTGCTCTGGCATACCACCAGAATTGTTTGGGGGAGGGAAGGGGAATAGGGGTTTGGCAGTTTTTAACTGGATGTCGGCAGTCTTTTCCATGCTGGGAGCGGGGACAGTCGTGTGGTACCACCAGGTGTCTTGAGTTTTCATCCTGGACTTTCCTGTGCAGCAGCTCAGCACTGCTGTGGAGTTCTCCTACCACCTGCCTGTGCCCACTGCTTAGGAGAGAGAGCGGGTCCCAGCTGCCCCCGTTGACTGAGACTTTGGCAACTGCCAGAACCAGGAGACCAGCGCTACCCATGTGAGTGTTCAAGGGAATCACCCCCTTCCTCCCTCTCATCCGAGGCTGCCATCACCCTTGCCCCCTGCATCGGCTCGCCCCCTGCCAGCTGCAATTGAGTCACTGTATCATTCACCTTGCCAGAGCCGCTAGCACCTCCTGCCAGTTGTGGTCATAACTACATCAAAGGGGAAAAATAGTACTTAGCAGGTAGGAAACTTCTGTTATTGTGTTGTTTGTTCTGTTCTGTTATATATATATTTTCTAGTAAAGAACTGTTATTCCTTTTTTCTACATTTTTGCTTGAAAGCCCTATAATTTCGAAGTTAGAATAATTTGGAGGATGGGGTCTTCTTTCGATTCCAGGAAGGTTCCCACCTTCCTTGGCAGGCATTTGTCTTTTAAACCAAGACAATAGCCCACAGCTCTCCTCCATGTTCCCAACTTCTGCGTCGGGACCCCCAGGGCTAAATGTTGCCTCATGTACAAACAGTTCAAAGGGCTTGGTTAAATCAGGAAGCCCTAATGCAGATGCCATCATTAATGCCCTTTTCAGTTCTTGGAAGGCAGTTTGGCACTTGGGATTCCACACCAATCGTCCTGCCTTTGTCTCTTTTAGAGCTTCATAGAGGGGCTTCACTAAAATTCCATAGTTTAAGTTTAATATCCACAACTGCCACCACCCAACCACTCCTAGAAAGCCTTGTAATTCTCGGATGTTCCATGGTTCTGGAGTTTGGCAGATTGCTTCCTTTCTGTCAGGGCCAAGAATTCTCTGCCCTTGAGTGCTCTTGAAGCCCAAACAGCACAGAGTTGCCTTTCCTATTTGAGCTTTTCTTTTAGTTACTCTGGAACCATTTGTTGTGGTTTGACACTGGCCAGATGCCAGGCACCCACAAAAAGGTGCTCACTCACCCTCCCCTGGTGTGCAGCTGGACAGAGGAGAGAAAATTTAATGAAGAGTTCATGAGTTGAGATAAGGACCGGGAGAAAACACTCCTCAATTACCATCAAGGGCAAAACAGGCTCAGCTTAATGATATAAAGTGAATTTATTACTACCAAGATCAGAGCAGAAGAATGAGAAGTAAAATAAGCCCTTAAAAACACACTTTTTCCCCCCACCCCTTCCCTCCTTCCCACTGATGGCGAAGGGAGGCGGGGTGAGGATTTTGGTCAGTTCGTCACCCGAGATTTTCTTCTGCTGCTTAGGGAAAGAAGTCATTTCCCTGCTGCACCGTGGGGTCCGCTCCCCTGGGAGACAGTTCTCCGCAAACCTCTTCAGCATGGGTCCACTCTCACAAGCAGCAGCCCTCCCAAAACTGCTGCAACGTGAGTCCATCCCACGGGCAGACAGTCCTCCCAAAACTGCTGTGGCATGGGTCACTGCCACAGGGTGCAGTCCTCCAAGGACAGGCTGCTCCAATCTGGGAGGAATGCCTCTCTCTCCATGGGACTCCCACTGGATCACAGCCTCCTCTTGGTATCCACCCGCTCCGTCATGGGCACCTCCCCCACGGGCTGCAAGTAGATCTCTGCATCCCCCATGGACCTCCATGGGCTGCAGAGGGACAACCTGCTTCACCATGCTCCTCACCTACGGGCTGCAGGGGCATCTCAGCTCCGGTGCCTGAAGCACCTCGTCCCCCTCCTTCTTCACTGACCTTGGTGTCTCCATTGTTGTTTCTCTCACATGTTCTCACCTCCTCTTCTCTGGCTGAAATTAAACCTTTGTTTTGATTTCTTCTTAATTATGTTATCACAGACGCATTACCATCATCTCTAATTGGCCCAGCCTTGGCCAGCGGCACGTCCATTCTCAGAGCCATCAGGGATTGGCTCTGCTGGACATGGTGAAAGTTTCTAGCAACTTCTCACAGAAGCCACGTCTATGGCCCCCCCACTACCAAGAAACAGATCGTGCAAAAACAACACGCCATTCTGTCCCAGGAAGTTCAACAGACTTATGGTCCTTTGTAGGCATTGTTCTTGGGTCTCTGCTGCCAGCAGAATGTCATCCACATCCATTAAAACTGCTCTTTCAGTGTTATTTTTCTTCCATTGTTCTAATTCTTTTGGTAGTTGATTTCCAAATATTGTTGGACTATTCTTAAATCCTTGCGGTAGGACAGTCCAGGTTAACTGAATGTGGAGATACATAGCAGGCCTACCAGCCTTGCTAGCTCCAAAACAGATCTTAGTGCGATACGCTTGTATCCATGAGAAACAAGAGCTAGAACTGTAAACAATAGAGAAAGAATTTAACGATAAGTTTGCACCTGGTGTTTTTCTGGATGCTTGGGCACTGACGCTATGGGTGACTAATAATAGAATGTTGTAGTTAATATAGCCAATGAGTATATTGTATTGATTTAGTAGCCAATTGATAGGTAACACGAACCATAACATTTTAAGAGTATATAAGACGTGTGTACTTTGAATAATCGCCTTTTTCTCTTCCCCTAACCTTCTCGTGAGTT
This sequence comes from Amblyornis subalaris, assembly GCA_018881555.1. Classification (NCBI taxonomy): domain Eukaryota; kingdom Metazoa; phylum Chordata; class Aves; order Passeriformes; family Ptilonorhynchidae; genus Amblyornis; species Amblyornis subalaris. The sequence goes on along the minus strand of JACAXG010000287.1, from coordinate 226,278 downwards.
TGTACGTGTCGTGTTCGTCTCAACAGCGACATCTGGTGACCGCGATGCAATATTGCAACTAAAAGTGCTAAGTGCTATTATCACAATTGTAAAAGAAAAATAGTTAATAACTTTAATATAGCGGAGAGAGCTTAGAGCTCGGCAACGGCATGGTGAGCTGCTGTGGGGACGAATGCCTGGTGTAGTGGAGAGAGCAGAGAGGACTTCTGCCAAAGACCCGGGTCACAGTTTTCAGTACCTTGAGGAGCTTTTCAAGGTAAGCCACCAGGAAAAAGAAAAAATTAAAATGGGAAGTAATCTATCGAAGGATGAAAAAACTGTAGCGTCAACTTGGAAGGCACTCATAAAGCAAAAGGGCGTTAAAACCACAGACTTTGCCCTTCAGAGCATCTTACTATGGGCGAGGTCCCAAGACTTCCCCGCAGACGCCAGTGTAGCATTCAGTGTATCTACGTGGAAGGCGGTTGGAGAAAAGCTTTGGGACGAGATTTCTAAGGGAGACAGGAATGCCGCGGGTTTAGCTCCAACCTGGCGGCTGCTATATGAAATGCTGGAGGAATGGAAAAGCGAACAAGATCAGCAGGACAGGGAGGCGGCGGCAGCAGCAGGGGCAGCCAGGCCGGGCGCAGTGGAGGCGGCACCGGGCGGGGTGATAGAGGTTGCGCAGGTGGCCGCTGATGCAGAAGGGGATGTGCTAATGGCGGAATCGGAGGAGGAGGAAACCTCAGCGGGCGGCACGGCCGGCCCCACAGGCAGGGCGGCCAGCCCCGTGGGGGGCGGGGCCGGCCCAGGCACCACGGCTGCCGCAGAAGTAAAAAAGAATTCCAGTGCGTCCCCCACATATCCATCTCCGAGGGACTACGCTAAGCCCACATATCCATCCCCTGCCGAATATGTTAAACCGAAGTATCCTTCCCCCCCCTGAACAACTGGCAGAGCTTTCGCTGAGAGACCGTGGGGGCATGGCCTTGGTTGTGCCCTCCGCTCCACCGCCCCTGCTCCCTTTGGACCAGGGTGGTGGCCTCCTGCTGCGGGGGGAGGGACTTTATCCCCTGTTGCCTTGCAGCTCTGAGAGTGAGAGCGATTCAGACGAATCTGTCGCAGCTGCAGTGAAAGAATATCAGCAGAAACAGACAGCTAGCAACCGCCGCTCTTTAAGTAGACCGAAAGCAGCTCAGCCCTGGACACTGCCCCCTTGTCAGGTGACTGTACAACCCTGACAGCCTCTCCGGTTTTGGGATCACGTGAGACGGAAGGCTGCAGAAGTTGGAGACTGGGATTTGATTGAGAAGATTGGAATGCCTAGATCCAGTGCTGAAGTGACTGTCAGGGGGGTAGTTGAAGGGACAAGTGAACAGATGGCATATCCAGTTTTTAAAGCAGCCCCAAATACAGGTCAAATTGATGAGCATCATGTTATTGCATGGAAGGTTGTGCAGGATTTACAAACAAAGGTGGCTATGTATGGCATTAACTCTGCAGAGGTAATGCAGGTGATTCAGGTTATTAACACTGACCTCCTTGCACCTTATGACATTACCCACTTAGCACAAGTCTTATTCCAACCAGTGCAGTTCACTGTCTTTCAAAACATCTGGAGGCAGCTTGCTGAGAGAACTGCATTGGACAATATGCAGCTCCCTCAGCAAGATCCACGACATGCTGTGGGCGTGGATGCTTTGATGGGCACTCATATGTTTGCTAACCCTCAAATGCAGGCTCACTGGGATCCTGCTGTGTTGGAGCAGTGTCAGCAAATTGGCATAGCAGCATTAATAACCATGAAACTGGGGTCCCGAAAGCCACGATACGTTACAATAAGGCAAGGGACGAAAGAGCCTTTTCTGCAGTTTGTGGAAAAGGTTGCTGCTGCCCTCGAAAGGCAGGTGGAGGATTAAAATTTGCAATAAATCCTCTGCAGACAATTGGCTAAAAACAATGCAAATGAAGATTGCAGGAATATTATTGAAGCGCTGCCAGGGGATCCTAGTCTAGCTGATATGGTCACAGCATGTTCTAAAGTTGGGTCAGTAGAACATGAAATGTCAGCTTTAGCTGCCGTCCTGCGCCCACCTCAGACATGTTATACATGTGGACAACAGGGACATACCAGAGCTAACTGCAAACAGGAATAGACTGGGCAAAAGCAAAAGGGGAATGGAAATACTGGAGCTTTTCTTTGTAACCGTTGTGGAAAGCCTGGTCATTATGCGAGATATTGCAAATCGAAGTATCATGTTAATGGTCAGCCTCTGAAGGAATCGGGAAACGGGAAAAGGAGCGTGAGGGGGAGGGGCGCGAGGACACAAACACTTCCCCAGGGAATGTTACCAGTGCAGGCCGTGTTACCAGTGCAGGCCTTTTCGACCAACTCCGTGGGAGCACCGAGGGAGAAGCCGGAGTGGATGTTTCCACCGCAGCAACACTAACTTTAGATTCTTGCCAGGTGTACAAAGTCCCCTTGAATGTGTATGGGCCTTTGGGCCAGGGATTGAGTGCATTGCTTTTGGGAAGATCTAGTGCCACTTTGCAGGGAATATTTGTGCACCCTGGACTTATTGATGCTGATTACATGGGCCAAATTTGCGCTATGGTTTCCACTCCCACGCCCCCTGTTACTATTCCAGAGAAGACTCGCATTGCTCAACTTGTACCTTTTAAGTCATGTGTTCCCAGAACAGATTGACGGATTCGTGGAGATGGAGGTTTTGGATCCACTGGGGTGCCACAGGTTTTTTGGGCCAGAGATATTACAGGACGAAGACCATGCATGACCTGTACCCTGATTCTGCCTGGAGCCAGTCCGTCGTACATCCAGCTACAAGCTTTGATTGATACCGGTGCTGACGTGTCTATCATTTCCTCCTCTGCATGGCCTCCTATGTGGCCTTTAACATCCGTAGGACCAGCCATTACAGGATTGGGGGGAGCAGCTCAAAGTTATTTGATCAAGTAATCTTTGCTGGTTAAAAATGACGTAGGGCAAGTAGTCTCAATTAAACCTTATGTTGTCGCAGCACCTGTGATTCTTTGGGGAAGGGATGTGTTGGTGGCCTGGGGGGTGAAAATTGGCACAGATTTTTGATAGGGGTCACTGTGCAGAAGGGCGCACAGTACCTGACACTGCCTTTGCAGTGGCTCACCAAACAGCTGGTCTGGAAAGACCAGTGGCCCCTATCAAAAGAGAAATTAGCCGCCCTTCAGGAATTGGTTCAGGAACAATTACAGCAGGGACACATTGAGCCATCTACGAGTCCCTGGAACACACCTGTTTTCGTGATCAAAAAGAAATCAGGGAAATGGAGGTTACTTCAGGATTGACGTCAAATTAACGCTGTGATAGAGCCCATGGGGGCCTTGCAACCAGGGATGCCATCGCCAACAATGATACCTAGAGGGTGGGACATTTTGATTATTGATTTGAAGGATTGTTTTTTCACCATTCCTTTGCATCCTAAAGATGTGCCAAAGTTTGCTTTTACAGTACCTTCAATCAATAATGCTGAACCTGTAAAGCCATATCAATGGAAGGTTTTGCCTCAAGGTATGAAGAATAGTCCAACAATTTGTCAGTGGTATGTTGCACAAGCCTTGTCTGGAATTCGTGAACAGTTTCCTGGTGCATATTGCTATCACTATATGGATGATATACTGGTAGCAACGTCAGCCAAGGAGGATCTGCTGAGGATTAAGCCTCAATTGCTTGCTGCATTGCAGTCATACGGGCTGCAAGTGGCCCCAGAGAAGGTGCAGCAACATCCTCCTTGGAAATACTTAGGAGTCAAGATTCTTGAACGAAACATACAACATCAAGATGTGCAGGTCCAAAATTGAATTAAAACTCTGAATGATGCTCAGAAATTGCCAGGTACCATCAATTGGTTACGTCCTTCTTTAGGGCTAACCATAGCTCAATTGTCTCCATTGTTTGATACATTGAAAGGAGACCCAGATTTAAAATCACCACGAACCTTGACTCCTGAAGCACGACAGGCATTAGACGAGGTTCAATGTGCCGTTTCCACTCATCAAGTATATCGAGTGGATCTTTCCATTGATGTTGTTTTTATTGTCATTCCAGATCTCCATCCTACAGGCATCATTGGACAGTGGAATGAACAATGGCCTGTCGCCTTGCACATCCTGGAATGGGTCTTTCTGCCTCACCAGCCTAAGAAAACAGCACCTGTGCTGTTTGAGCTAGTTGTCCAACTGATTATTAAATGTCGGCAGAGGTGCCTGCAATTGATGGCTGAGGACCCCGCAAAAATCATACTTCCTGTTCCACAAGAGTATTTCGAATGGTGTTTTGCAAACAGTGCTCCTTTACAGAGTGCACTGCAAAACTTCCTAGGGCAGATTACTTATCATCTGCCTAGTCACAAATTGCTACATTTGGCAAAATCAACCAATCTGTCTTTGCGGCCAAAGAACAGTCGTGTGCCTTTGCAAGGACTCACAGTTTTTACTGATGGATCAGGTAAAATGGGAAAGGCCATTGTCACCTGGAAGGATGAGGCTTGGTGGCAGGTGCTGGAAGGCCAAAAGTCAGGCTCTGCCCAACTTGTAGAATTAAGGGCCGTGGCCATGGCATTCCAGCGTTTTTCTCACGTACCACTGAACCTTATTCCTGATTCTGCTTATGTTGCAGACATTACACAGCGCCTTGATTGCTCATTCTTAAAGGAAGTTAACAATGCCACACTTTTCTTGCTGTTGAAAACCTTCTGGTGTGCGATTCAGAACCGAATCCATCCCTACTACATTTTGCACAAAAGAAGTCACACCACTTTGCCAGGATTCATAGCTGAGGGTAATGTCAGAGCTGATAAGCTAGTCAACCTTGTGTGGGTAACGCTTCAACCTAATAAAATAGCACAAGCCAAAGCATCACACGATTTTTTCCATCAGAGTGCACGTACGTTGCAAAAGCAATTTCTGCTAATGCCTACTGAAGCTCACAACATTGTCAATTCCTGTTCCGACTGTCAGGGGTTCACTGCACCTTTACCAGCAGGTGCCAACCCCAGAGGCCTACAGGCCTTGCAGATTTGGCAGACAGATGTCACTCATATTGCCGAGTTTGGTCATCTCAAGTATGTGCATGTCTCTATTGATACTTTCTCTTCTGCCATGTGGGCAACCGCACACACAGGGGAAAAGAGTTGTGATGCTATCGCACATTGGCGGCTGGCTTTTGCTGTTTTGGGCATATCTTCCTCTGTGAAAACTGATAATGGTCCTGCGTACGTCTCTGAGAAGACATGACAGTTTTTACAAATGTGGGATGTGACACATAAATTTGGTATTCCCCATTCTCCCACTGGTCAAGCTATTGTGGAGCGTGCTCATGGTCTTTTAAAACGTGTTTTGCAAAAACAAAAAGGGGGAATGCTTGGAGAAACTCCACAGAGCTGATTGGCAAAAGCTCTATACATAATTACCCATCTTACAGTACCACCAAATTCTGATAATCCTGTCCTTTTGAATCATTTTTTCTCATTGCAGTCTACAGGCAAGACGCACCTGCCCCGAGCGAAAGTATTGGTACGAGATTTAATTACTAACAAGTGGGAAGGCCCGTGGGACCTTATCACTTGGGGACGCGGGTATGCTTGTGTTTCCACAGATACTGGCGTGCGTTGGATACCTGCACGGTGTGTTCGCCCTGATCTGTGACAACAAAAGAATCAGCAGACCAACCAGCAGCCCCCAGAAGATGACAACGGTGTGGACCAACAAGCCAGCAAGCACCCTACAGAGAATGATGATGGTGTGGATCATCGGTTGGATGATTCTGCTTCAGGTTGAGATAGAGCAGGGGTTTGCCATGTTACCCCCGATGCCAGAGGACAATGGTGACCCTTGCTCATGCCCTGAACCAATCGTCCTTGTGTTTGTCTCTTGCAACACCACAATCGCCTTTTCACACGTTTGGTGGGAGTACCGGTTGAACCTTCTGTAATAGTTCAGAAGGTCAATAGCCGTGTTCTTAAAATTGCTTGTCATACTACCATGAAAAAATGTCTTCAGAGCATTGACACATGGGATATTGCACTCCCTATCGCCCTTGAGCCGCAAGAAATAGATATTATGGGATCAATAAGAGCGCCAGCATGTGTCTCTTTTAACTACACACTATCTTGGTGCCGGGAGAATTCTCATTGTCCTAGCCCTCAAGACGTGACACCCACAAATCCTGTATTTCAGAATGCTTCAGCCTAGTGTGATTGGACAGTTTTAAATCGGGATGGTGTTACATATTACCAGGCTGCTTCTGACAATGCTCTGCACAAATTACCTCGAGGAGTGTTCTTGATTTGCGGAGATTGCGCATGGCCTGCGTTGCCTTCACGTGCTGTTGGTGGACCATGTACTATTGGCCGCCTTACTGTAATTGATCCAAATTCAACTATGCCTATAAAGTATACTCACGCAACTCGTGACAAACGGTCCTTGCATTCTTTTGCAAGAGACTGAGATGATACTCTCGAATTCTGGAATTTAGCAGAACGTGTTTCGTCTTCCCTTTTTATCCCAGGGTTAGCAGCAGGAAAGGCATTGGGATTGTTAAATCAGTTAGACTGTTGCCTTGCTAAACAAACTAATGCTACATCACTTGCTCTGTCGGGATTGTTAACTGATGAAGATTCTATTAGACACACCACTCTTCAAAATCGGGCAGCCATTGACTTTTTGCTGTTAGGACATGGACATGGCTGTGAAGAATTTAGTGGTATGTGCTGCATGAATCTCTCTGATCACTCTAAATCGGTGTTTCCTAATGTGAAAGAACTACAAATAAGTGTTTCAAAGTTAAGGGTAGTGTGGTAGAAAGGGACAGGCGGACGGAAGATCACGCGATGTGACGGAAAGCAGGAGCAGCAAGGAATCTACCTCCCTTCATTCCTTTGTGATAAGAGCATGCAGACCCCTCTAACCCCAGTAGTTTTCCACTCCTTACTAACTCCAGCTATCCCACAGTCCCCCTTTTCCTGACGTAGTAAAGCTC
>JACAXG010000287.1:174705-192923 GCA_018881555.1 Amblyornis subalaris | reverse complement strand
AGTTTCTTAAATTTAAGTGATGTTGATTTCAAGTTCTGCTAAGTTTCAGTTTTGTAAAGTTTAGGTGATGTTAAGGCTAAGTTCTGCTAAGTTTAACTGTTGTTAAATTTAAGTCGTCAAGTTTAAATTCTGTCAATTTAAGATTCTGTTACATTTAAAGTTCTGTTAGTTTAAGGTTCTGTTGAGTTTAATTTCTGACAATTTTAAGTGCTCTTAAGTTTCAAGTTTGTGTGTTCAGTTTAAGTTCTGTTATTTTAACTTCTGTTAAGTTGAAGTTTTAGTCTGATTTCTGTTCAGTTTCAATGGTGTTAACTTTAGGTTCTGATTTACTCTGCTACGTTTAAGTGACAAGGTTGAGTGAAGTTTAACTTCTGCTGTAATATGCTCATTTAAATTGAAAGATACAGTTCTTTTGTTATACAGATAAGATGGAACCAATTGAAACAATTATGATGAAGAATTGGTAAGCAACTCTTTAAAAATATAAGATAATAAGTTGTAAAAATATATGAAGATTCGGTTTGCTAGATCCTTAAATTCACTGAAAGTTCCATGGGTATAAATGTTCTGTATTGGTCAATTAAGATAATTATTCATAACAATCTTTGCTATTTTATCTTTCACAGGTAGCAGAGAGGGATGAGTAACAATTCCAAGTTATGGATATTGTTGACTAATAAGTTACTGGAGATGTATGACTGATCCTGAATATGTTCTTAATATTATAACATGAATTCACCGATTCTTTGTAAGTGAGACACGAAATTTTAAGAATTAGGGGTTTAGCTTGAGGCTAGCTTTGCTGAAATTAGTTAAAGCGAGTGTAATGAGTAAATTCAGCTGGAGTTAATTAAGAAGTTAATAATTGTCTAAGGAGTTAAGCTTGGAATGGGGTTTTTGATGTATTACTTGTCGTCTTGTATTTGTTCCGCTGTGCTTAGTTAATAGATCTAAAGAAAACGTAGACAATAACTAATCTTTCCATTTGAAAAATCTATTCAGAGATAATGAAAGGAGGGACTGGAGGTCCTCCAAGGTTAAGAACTATTACAAAAACTCAAAAGACGAAAAGGGCAAAGCGAGGAAGACAAGTTTTACTTCATCTTTATGAAGACCCCTCCCCAAATATAAGACCACTGACTCATTTGAAGAACAAACCACACATGCTTAATGACTATTCGGCTAATTATCATGTGAAGTGGAGAATGGGAGATGTTTATGTTATAAATATGCATTTATATTTTGAATATTTAGAACTTCTGTAGATAAATAGACTCTGTATTGTCTTGTGATTTGGCACTGCGTTTTAGGGAATTATCCCACGCAGCTGCCCGGCGCCTAAATAAACATACACTTTCTAACCATCTTGTTAGAGAGTCTTTGTCCATTGTAGTTGGATATCAATATTAGATCGATATCCATATTTTGGTAAATCATAAGAGGCATTATCCGTAAGATATTATTCGATGTTACACATATGCATTTCTTTGTTTGCAGTTCATGTATGGTACCATTGACTACTTAGCTAAGGATAAATGACAACGTCAGCTGCTTTACAGACTTTCACGTACCGTTGTGTTGTTATCTGCAAGACATATGTAATTTTAAAGAAACTTTTCCAACTGCTATTAATAGAGGCTTGTTTTTAGGATATGTTAGGGAAACCCTTCCAGTTAAGGCCTTGGCTCTGGCCAAGCCCTGGCCCTACCTGGTCAGGAGGCATGCCAGCAGACCCAGGTGTTTCTGCACTAAAAATGTACCTGAGTCACTTTGACTTGCTGATTTGGATTTATCACAGCTGGACCCCCTTTCGAGGTACACTTGTGAACCTTGCCCGGGAAGGTTCTCCAGGTCCTCATTGTGGAACGGGGCTCACTAGCTACTGCAGACTCTGGGTAATGGTACAGTATTTAGGCAATTGAAAATGTATTGTTTTAAATCACTATTTTTTTGTCATGTGTTACTGATCACTTCTTACCTTGCTTACTTCTGCTCAGTGCCTGGTTACTAACCTAGGGGAGAAGATACGCATGTGTCTTATTGCCGACAGGTCTAAAGCGGTTACCTGATCAACTGGATGAACATCGATCGCCTCTGAGAAAACAAGGCCCCATACGAGGAAAAATGACTTAATCAGCATCCAGCCCTCGTAGACGAGAAGGACATTCGGGTAACATAAAGTCAACACTTCCAACTAATGAACTTCTTCCTGCCTAAACAGCACGACCCCTGGACTCCGACCATATGAGCTTTAAGACAGTAGCCAGTGACTTCCAAGTGCGGAAGCAGCAGCTCCCTTTCTGAGGACATTGAACACTATTTTGGTTATCACCAGATATTTTTATTATTGAGTTTCACCAAAGCGCAAAGGTTTTACACAAACAATTTGGAATATCGCTGCAGAATGCTCAAGGGATCATCTCAACCTGTCCACAATGTCAGGGTATGATTGGTGGATTGGGTCCTGGGGTTAATCCTCGTGGCCTAGGGCCTCTGCAATTATGGCAAACTGATGTAACTATCTATGCCCCTTTTGGTCGCTTCAAATGCCTTCATGTAACCATAGATATCTTTTCTGCCATGGTTTGGGCCACTCCTATGACAAGTGAAGGATCTCGTTTTGTCATTCGACACTGGCAAGGCTGTTTTGCTGTAATGGCCTTGCCTCAGGAAATCAAAACAGATAATGGGTCAGGTTATATAGCCCAACGAACCCAAGATTTCTTGGCTCTTTGGGGAGTGAGGCATAGCACAGGCATTCCAGGTAACTCTACCGGACAAGCCATAATTGAAAGAACACATCAGGTACTGAAAGGGCTACTTGATAAACAAAAAACGGGGGAGGATGGGCTGAGCCCACAGGACAGAGTACTGAAAGCAGTTTATGTTATGAATCATCTACGGTTAGTAGGTACTCGCAGTGACCCACCAGCATTAACACATTACTCAGGTGCAGGAGCTCAGGACTTCTGAACAACGAATCAATATGATTTCGCAGAAGACGCTTTATTGTTTACATAACACTCTACTTATACATTTTACAACTACTGTACACGCGATCACGCATTACTTGATTGGTCCCTCTATCTTGTCCACGCGCTCTGCATACACCTTCCAGAAAATATGATTGGTTCTAGTCCAATGCAGCACAGTCTTTCTTTATCTATTTCTTGCTGTCTTGATATTCTGTTCTTCAGCTTTTTCTTTCCCAATTTAGCGCAGTTTACATTTCAGTAACCTTGATGAATTCCTGAGGGCTCTGATAAGAATAACTGAGGATGGTTTGGCTGGGGCACATTTCATGGCTCAAATACCTTACAACACTCAGGTTTGCAGCAAGATTCTGAATTGATACAGCACCGATCAAAAGTTCGTTTTAAAAAAAAAAATCCTATGTCAGGGTCATGGGAAGGACCTGTGGAGTTATTAATGGGGAGAAGGGGTTATGCTTGTGTCATTACAGATAAAGGACCCCAATGGATACCAGCGAAATGGGTTCGCCCCTGGCTTGAGAAGGACACTCCGATCCCTAATATCACCAATAAATAAACATTGGGGGTTTTTTTTGTTGTCGTTGTTTTTTCTTTTTTACCTTAGGTGTTGCTACTGCTCCAACTCTGGTTACGCTTAATAAGTTGAGATATTGGACAGTTAAATTAGATCTTCACTGATGTAGATAGTATTAATCACAGTACATTGCAGAATAGAACTGCTATAGATTTTTGTTATTGGCACATGGCAGCTTCATAAATACTATTAGCCATAACTGTATTTCTCTGTGTTATTTTATATATAATGAAATTGGCGATCTGTTTTCTGGGAAACATAGTAGAAAGAGTTTGGCTGGTGCAAGAAGAAAAAGGGGGGAATTGTTGTAAGGTATTTGAGCCCTGAAGTGTGCCCCAGCCAAACCATCTTTAGTTATTCTTATCAGAGCCCTCAGGAATTCATCAAGGTTACTGAAATGTAAACTGCGCTAAATTGGGAAAGAAAAAGCTGAAGAACAGAATATCAAGACAGCAAGAAATAGATAAAGAAAGACTGTGCTGCATTGGACTAGAACCAATCATATTTTCTGGAAGGTGTATGCAGAGCGCGTGGACAAGACAGAGGGACCAATCAAGTAATGCGTGATCGCGTGTACAGTAGTTGTAAAATGTATAAGTAGAGTGTTATGTAAACAATAAAGCGTCTTCTGCGAAATCATATTGATTTGTTGTTCAGAAGTCCTGAGCTCTCGCAAAGCAGAGAATCACAGATTTCATTTGCCTGGAGAAACGTGTTAGATTCACAGAGATAACTCCAAATCTCTCCAATAAATAAACCTGTCAAAATCCGTAGCTCACTGAGAATACAAAGTTAGTTTAAACAGGGATACAGTCAAAAATGCCTTAAATATAGGAAAGATAGTCCATGTGCATTCCAGGTCTTGCGTACACACACCATCACCTGTTAGCTGAATGACAAACACAGGAGGTTGCATTTGTTTTAAAGTACACTGAAATATCTCTGTATTTTAACATTGACTCTTGGCATTTTTTATAGCAAACAATGCGTCAGCATTCCTCGTGAGTCCTGAGTCAGGATGGCTATCCATGGCCAGCTGCGTCTGGGCAAACGGGCTGGCAGGGCTGGCCCAGGCGGGGGGCTTAAAGAGGCCAAGGGTGGGGGGGCCGCTGCTAGTGAAGCAACAGCTGGGCAGGGCCAGAATCGCAGCCGGCAAAGGAACCATTGCCGGGGGAGCTGGCAGCACAGAAAGCATTTGCGGGCGAGAGGCCGCAGCCGGAGAAGCGCGCTGCAGGGCAGCTGCTATGAGGGGGGCCAAGGGGGAAAGCTGTGCTCCGAAGGAGGGGCCTACTCTGAGGGGGAGCACCTTGCTCCGAGAGGGGGGGCCTTGCTCAGAGGGGGGCCGTTGCCCGGGGGTTGCACCGAAGGAGACTGGGGGCACCGAAACTGCTGGGGCCGCCAATAGGAGCTGTGGGTGGCAGGGAGGCATCGCTAGTGCCCGTAATGTCACACGTGTTGTGAGTTCGTTAGTCCAAATTGAGGATCGATCCTTTCCCTGGATCCAGTTCTTGGATTTGTGCCCAGGTTCGTTATCGGTAGCCCGTCCAGCAGTTCCTGGAGCAGCTAGGCATGGGGTTTGTAATATCAAAGCGGTTCTCATGTCGGAGACAGACACAGGGTTGTCTAACTCGTAATAAAAGTCTCTCCAATGTGGAGAATGTTTTTGCAATATCCTTAAGGTGGACTGATGCTACTGGGATACCCACCGGGGTCTGGCCTACTCACGGTCCCGTGGTTCTTTGTCCAGCAAATACCAGTGATCTGACCTTGTAGGCTGTGCTGACATTTTGCTCTCCATCGGACTGTAGTTCGCAGATAAAAGTCCTCTGTTGTAGCATGGCCTGGACTCTGCTTTCTGCTTGCAGTGTAGGGGTCCAGGATCATAGGGATCGCTTGGCTGGGTTGCAGTGCATTTCTTCATTGGAATCTGATGTCCCATTGTTCTGGGTCCGTGATGCTTTGTCCCTGGAGGCAGTCCAAGCCTTCACGGTGATCCGATGTTCCGATGTCCCTGTTTAGGCGCAAGATGTGTCAATTGAGCGATACAGAGTTCCCAGGCAGGTGCAAAGGAGAGCTCTTTATTACAAAAAACCAAGCCTTTTTAAGCAGTTAGCCATTATCAGAATACATACCACTGAAACATAACAAACCGTAATTCAACCAGTCACCATAAGCCACGAGGTGATCATGTGAAAGTTATGTAACTTGTTTTCTCTACTTCTAAGTTAGCTGAGCTCATTCCAGAGGCCTTTTTACTTAGCCAAAGTAACAGACCTGAACCATGATTTTACAAGGGTAACAAGGCCTTCATTTTGCAGTTTTACCTATCCGCAACAGATGTGGATTTGCAAAAGAAACGGAGCCAGTCCCTGCAGAGAAATCATCATCCATTGTGAAGTTATCACCTGTGATAAGACCCTGAAGACACCACCCGTTGTGAAGACATCTGCTGTTATCAGGGGTGCTTATAACACAAAGGCCTGAGGGCAAGAAAAACATTTGGCTTACCTAGGCTCTGATAAGAAAGCTAACAAGGTTTACTGGAACTGGCTTTTGAAGTTCTGCTGAACATAGCAGGTTTTGCTGTATAAGTATCGTGTTAGTTCTGAAAAATACAGATTCACAGATTCACTCTCAGCCTCTGTGTCTCGCATTTCATACGCCACAGAAAATCATCTTTTGGACTGTGTGAATCCCATGGCCTGGCACGTCAGAACCACAAAAATACCAGGCTTTGGTGGACACTGGTGCGCAGTGCACTTGAATCCCATCAGGACATGTTGGGGCAGAACCTGTTTCTATTGCTGGGGTGACAGTGGGATCGCAGCAGTTGACCCTGCTGGAAGCTGAGATGAGCTTGACTGGGAAAGAGTGGAAGAAACACCCTATTGTGACTGGTCCAGAGGCCCTGTGTATTCTTGGCACAGATTTTCTCCGGAGCGGTTATTTCAGACCCAAAAGGACTCAGGTAGGCTTTTGGGATAGCTGCTGTGGAGACAGAGGGCATTAATCAATTGAACACCTTGCCTGTACTGTCAAAACTTCCTTCTGCAGTAGGACTCCTGAGGGTGGAGGAACAACGAGTATCAATCGCCACCTCGACAGTGCATCGCCGGCAGTATCGAACGAATTGAGATGCCGTGATCCCCATCCACAAGATGATCTGTGAGCTGGAGAACCAAGGGATGGTCAGCAAGGCCCACTCACCCTTCAATAGTCCCATCTGACCTGTGCACAAGTCTGATGGAGAATGGAGACTGACAGTGGACTATCGTGGCTTGAATGAAGTTACCCCACCACTGAGTGCTGCTGTGCCAGACATGCTGGAGCTTCAGTATGAACTGGAGTCCAAGGCAGAAAAGTGGTATGCCACTACTGACATTGCTAATTCGTTTTCCTCCTTTCTTCTGGCAGCAGAGTGCAGGCCCCAGTTTGCCTTCACATGGAGGGGCGTGCAGTACACTTGGCATTGACTGCCCCAAGGGTGGAAACACAATCCCACCATTTTCCATGGACTGATCCAGACTGCACTGGAAAAGGGTGATGCTCCAGAGCATTTGATGTACATAGATGACATCATCGTGTGTGGGAACACAGCAGCAGAAGTGTTTGAGACAGGGGAAAAAAATCATCCAGATTCTCCTGGAAGCTGGCTTTGCAATCAAAAAGAGTCAAGGGACCTGCCCAAAAGATCCAGTGTTTGGGAGTGAAGTGGAAAGATGGACGGCGTCAGATTCCCACCGAATTCATCAACGAGATAGCAGCGATGTCTCTGCCGACCAGCAAGAAAGAAACGCAAGTTTTCCTGGGCTCCATAGGTTTCCAGAGGATGCACATTCCTGAGTACAGCCGGATTGTGAGCCCTCTACCTGGTGACCCACAAGAACAATGATTTCCCCTGGGTCCCTGAAGAGCAACAGGCCTTCACCCAGATCAAGCAAGAGATTGCTCATGCGGTAACCCTTGGCCCAGTCAGGACAGGACCAGAAGTGAAGAACCTACTCTACTCTGCAGCCGGGAACAATGGTCTTTCCTGGAGCCTTTGGGGGAAGGTGCCTGGTGAGACTCGAGGCTGACCACTGGGATTCTGGAGCCAGTTAGAGGGTCCAAAGCCAACTACACCCCAACAGAGAAGGAAATCCTGGCCGCCTATGAAGGAGTTCAGTGTCTTGGTTTGAAAGACAGGTGTCTGTCATGGAAGGTGGGAAACCTTCCTTGGATAGAGGATGACCCCCATCCCTCCTCCGAATTACTATACCCTTGAAATTACAGGGCTCTCAGGCAAAGATGTGGGAAAAAATAAGTTCTTTACTAGGATTATATATCTATATATATATAACAAGACAGATAAACAGCAACAATAAGAGAACAGACAAACCCAGTAACAGTCCTTTCTCTGTCGTTGGGTGAGTTTCTGTTGGGGCAGAGAGGCTGCGGTGACTCCCCCGCGGCTGCAGGGGGCCCTGTGGTGCGAGCGTGGAGACCTCTCCACATGGCAATGGTGGCTCCGGCGAGTAGGAGAGAAAGAGGGGAGACCGCTCCCCGTGCAAAGTCACAGGGCAGCAGTCCGTCTCAGCATCAACCTCGGCAGCGGGCAGCAAGCAGCACAGGCAGGCAGGGTTGACTGGGGAGTGATGGACCTCTGTATCACCCACCAAGGGGCCAGCAGAAGGCAGGAACAGCAGAGACGAGCAGACCCCAGCGCCGACCCATGTGGAGCAGAAAACGCAGGCTGGTGGCAGAGACGGCAGAGGCGAGCAGCTCCGAGCGGCGACCGGTTACAGCATAACTCTGTACCCTCTGTCGCGGCGGGACCCTAGCGGAGAAGTCACAGTGTATCTGTGCTCTGGAGTGAGCAGGCGGAGATGTCGCAATGTAGTGGTGTTCCTGGAGCAAAACCGGCACTCCGCTGCAGACATGACTGTTCTCTCTGAACACTGAGCCCAGAAGCAAACAGCGAGCCCAGTCTCTGCCCCCCTCTCTCCAAAGTCTTCAACAGTCCCCCTTCACCTCTTGCGATGATAAGCTCCAGCCTCTGGGGAAACAACCTCCTTGCTGACATTTCCAGCTCTTGTTTCTTTAATTGGGGAAATTGTCCTGGCCTCTGGGTTGGGCAAGTGATCCCTTTTGTCCTTAAGTATCATCCATTCTGGGTGATCAGTGAGGAATGCGGGTGGATAGACAACTTTCTTTATTCTTAAGTATCGCTCATTAGTTCCTGGCCAGCCCCTCCCTACCTACACAGTCTCCCTGCTAGATGGGGGAAGAAAAAACCAAAATTTTTATTTGTGGAACCCATAACATTCAGGCTCCCTCAGAGGTGATTGGCACAGAGGCACAACTTCTCCTGGCACCCTGACTCCTGGTGCTGGGGTGGCTGTTTAAAGGAAATGTTCTTTCTACCCATCACGCCATCGACGCTACATGGAGTAAGTGGATTGCCCTGATTACACAGTGCGCCCATACTGGATACCCAGAAAGACCTGGGATCTTGGAAATAATTACAAATTGGCCTGAAGGTGAGAACTTTGGTCTGGCGGATGAAGAGGACCAGCAACAGGTGACGCATGCTGAAGAAGCCCCACCATAAAACCAGCTGCCACCAGAGGAAACCCGATGTGCTCTTGTCACGATCCGCTAATACGAGCTAGAATCGTGATGGTTCTATCACCGATCTCAGGAGTGCAAAAGACACAACGGGGATTTCAATTTTAATCAACAGTGCACTTTTATTGAGTGCCAACAACACGATTATGCGATAGAGGGAAGAGATATAAAGAAACAAAGTAAAGAAGAGAGAGAGAGAGAGAAGGGGGGGAATAGCTACCAACAGATGAGACGAAGTCCTCGTGGTCCTCTGCCAATACTCGTCGTCGTCCATGGGGAGATCTCATTGTGGTAAATTCAGAGAGTCCCTTTATAGTCTTTTTCGAAAACGGGGGGAATAGGGGGGCAACTGGCCAGGAGGTGAGGAAATCCTCAGGAATGCCCTCAGCAGGCGCACCCACAAGGGGGGAGAAGGCAACTGGCCAGGAGGTGAGGAAATCCATAGGGGGTGTACAGGACAGATTATGACGATCTGTACTAGCTTCCTCAGGAATGCATACCAGTCCTCAGCGGCTGCACCCACAGGGGGAAAGGGGGAACCAGTCCTCAGTGGGCGCACCCACAGGCAACACTTGGCAAACATCCCACCTCGGCCAGGTCAGGTCCTCCCCTCCTTTTTAGGGTTTTAAGTCTCTGTCCTTGTCGATGATCGTGAGGCAGATGAGGGATTTTCGGACCGTCTCTTACAGCTCTATTCCTGTCACATTGTGGGGGCAAACCGAAAATGGAAAGCAGCTGTATGGAGCCCCACATGAAAAGTTGCAGAAGCTACCGAAGGAGAAGGTGGATTGAGCCAGTTTGCAGAGCTCAAAGCCCTCCAGTTGGCCCCAGAGATTGCTGAACAAGAGAAGTGGCCAAAGCTCTACCTTTACACTGACTCATGGATGGTAGCCAATGCTCTGTGGGGTTGGTTGGGAAGGTGGAAAAAGGCTACTTGGCTGCATAGGGGTAAAACGATCTGGGCTGCTGGGGAATGGCAAGACATTGCCACTTGGATAGAGAAGCTAACTGTGAAAGTCTGCCATATGGATGCCCATGTGCCAAAGAGTTGGGCTAATGAAGAGCACCACAACAATGAACAGGTAGATCAGGCTGCAAAAACCGAGGTGTCACAGATAGATTTGGATTGGCAACATAAGGGGGAGTTATTCCTAGCTCAATGGACCCATGATTCCTCAGGTCATCCAAGCAGACATGCCACCTATATGTGGGCACGAGACCGAGGGGTGAATTTAACCATGGACAGTATCTCCCAGGTTATCCATGATTGTGAAATGTGCGCTGCAATCAAGCAGGCCAAGTGGGTGAAACCCTTGTGGTACGGGAGAAGGTGGTCCAAATATAAGTATGGGGAGGCCTGGCAGATTATATCACACTGCCTCAAACATGCCAAGGTAAGTACCACGTGCTCATAATGGTAGAAGCAACCACTGGATGGCTGGAGACCTACTCTATTCCTCACGCTAGTGCCCAGAACACAATCCTGGGCCTTGAAAAGCAAGTCCTGTGGAGGCATGGTACCCCTGAGAGAATTGAGTCAGACAATGGGACTCATTTCAAAAATAGCCTCAGACACCTGGGCTAGAGAACATGGTATTGAATGGGTGTATCATATTCCTTATCGTGCACCAGCTTCTGGGAAAGTTGAGCAGTTAAACAGACTGCTAAAAACCACCTTAAAAGCACTGGGTGGGGGGACCTTCAAAAATTGGGAGCTGCATTTAGTGAAGGCCACCTGGTTGGTCAACATCCGAGGCTCCACTAACCGAGCTGGCCCTTCCCAATCCAAACACCTCCGTACAGCAGACGGAGACAAGGTTCCAGTGGTACATATGAGGGGTATGTTAGGGAAGACTGTTTGGATTAAGTCTACCTCAAGCAAAGACAAACCCATCCATGGGGTTGTTTTTGCTCAGGGACCTGGTTGCACTTGGTGGGTAATGCAGAGGGATGGGGAAACACGTTGTCTACCTAAGGGGGATTTTATTTTGGGTGAGAACAGCTTGTAATGTTGGAATGCCTATGTACCACTGACTGCTGAATGTCACTCCCACTATTTGTATATAGTTATATGTATATATGTTTAGATATGTCTGTTTAGATTTAAAATGTATTAATTTGGTCATTAAGCAGATGACATGAAGTAAGGGGTGGAATGTCTTGGAGTGATTTATTATCATAGTCTATTCCATGATCCTCTACTTACACCCAAATATGGTTTCTGCACCTTTAAATCTGGAGACCAGGGGGCAAGTGGGGGAGGCCAAGTGCGGGGGGGAGGCTTGTTGCCACAGCTGCGCGGGGGCTTTGAAGCTTGACTGCCCAGGCTTTCCGCGGTTCTGTGCAACGTGGTTTCTCTGCTTGGCTGACTTGGGTTTTTGCCCAGGCAAATAAACTTTTACCTTTCCTGGCTTGGAAAAACCGGACTAGCAAATTTTTTGGCTGCTTTGAGCTGAACTGAATGGGCTGCTGCTCCAAGATCGGCAGGACCAGGACCCAGGGGGAAGTGGGGCTGCTCTGTTCCAGCCCCAAGCCTCGGGAAGCCAAGCTGGGGAGACAAAGCACACCAAAAGTCTCCAGCCCAGCTGTTTCATCTGCCGTGATTGCCATGGAGAAGAGGTCGACACCAGGTAGCCGCTGGGTTTTCCCCCCCCACTGCTGGAACTGCCCCGTGGAAGTTCTACTCCCCTCAGTGTGAGAGCCGACACTATCTTGGAGCAGGTGCCAGGAAAGGCGTATTCCTCCAACACTGGCTTCATTTCTCCAGACATTTTCTGGGTCTTTGTTCCTCTGTGTGTGTGTGGAGGGAAGTGGGTTCTGATGGTTTAGTGCTTAACAGTTATTTACTTTGTTTCCCTTGCCTTGCGGGTGGGCATTCTGTTTGTTAATAAAATGGGTTTTTTTCACTTTCATCTATTAGTATTCATTCCCTATTGGTGGAAAGGGATTTTTGGAACCCTTTTGGACAGAAGGACTCAGTCCTGTCGTCGGCGTGCTGGATGGTGGGGTGCGGCGACCTTCCAAAAGCGTCTCCAGAGAAGCCGCTCGGCAGGGCAAACACACTCACACAAACACACTCACACCGGATAGCTTCTTTTATAAGCTGAATCGACGGCAAAGAGGCAGGAAGGGTCTCTGTATGAGGTTCCACGAGAGAAGTTTATTGCAGAGACGTGAAGGTTCCCAGTGACGAAAGATGGGCCGCATGGCAGGGTCCAGGGTTATATATGGGGTTGGCAGGGGCAGGGAGAGCATCAGAGACCAATAATCTGAGGGTATGGGGGCGGTACATAGGCGGGACTAGGGTGTGGGAGCCACTGGGAAAGACTGGGGGAGTGGCGAGGGAGCAAGGGCCAATGGGGAAATAGGAAAGGGAGAACCCTCTGGAATAGGGACATATAGGGTAGAAAGGGGCAGGGAGGCCAACGGGCCAACTGGGGAAACAGCACTGAGGTATATTAACATAGTGAAACAAAGCGTCCTGGGAGAGGCTTTTTCAGTCACCCTAACCTGGGGAGCTACCTAAGTTTCCTCCCTCCAAGGGACCCTTGTGGTCCCTCTGTAAGCAGGCTCACTGGCCTCCACACAGTCCAGAGGGTCTTCTCTTAAATTTGTCTCAAAACTGAGACACTGGAGTACTATGTCACCATAAGGTTTGCTTTCCAAGTCCCAGGACAGTGTTCTGGGCAGTGGTGTAGGGCACAGGATATGTTTCCAGTCGTCTGGTGGTTGCTTCCACCATCCATAAGCACACAGTATTGCCGTCACAGGTTTGGGGGAGTGTGATATAGTCAGTCTGCCAGGCCTCCCCATACTTATATTTCAGCCATCGTCCCCCATTCCAAAGAGGCTTTAACCACTTGGCACATGTTTCACATTCATGGATAACCTGTGCAGTAGTATCCGTGGTTAAGTCCACCCCTGGATCATGATCCCACCTATATGTTGCATCTCTTCCTTAATGGCCCAAGGTGTCATGGGCCCACCGAGCTAGAAATAATTCACCCTTTTGTTGCCAATCCAAACCCACCTGAGCCACTTCAACCCTAGCAGCCTGATCCACCTGCTGGTTGTCCTGATATTTTTCAGTGGCCCAACTCTTGGGTACATGAGCATCTACATGATGTACTTTCACAACCAGTTTCTGCACCCGGGCAGCAATATCTTGCAACAATGCAGCAGCCCAGATGGGTTTACCCCTGTGCTGCCAGTTATTCTGCTTCCATTGCTGCAACCACCCCCAGAGGGCATTTGCCACCATCCATGAATCAGTGCAGAGGTAAAGTCTCAGCCATTTCTCTTGTTCAGCAATGTCTAAAGCCAACTGGATTGCTTTCACCTCTGCAAAGTGACCCAATTCACCTACTTCTTCAGCAGTTTCTGTGACTTGTAGGGGACTCCATACAGCTGCTTTCCATCTCCGATGCTTTCCCTCAAGATGGCAGGACCCACCAATAAACAAAGCATATTGCTTCTCACTTTCTGGTAATTTATTATATAGTGGGGCCTCTTCAGCATGTATTACCTCCTCCTCTGGTGACATTCCAAAATCTTTGTCTTCTGGCCAGTCCATGATCACTTCCAAGATTTCTGAATGACTGGGGTTTCCTATCTGAGCTGCTTGTATGATCAGTGTGACTCACTCTATGTAGCATCAGTTGCATGATGTGTAGAGGAGACCCTCCCTTTGAAAATCCAACACCCATAATCTGGGTGCCCGGAGCTGTGCTTCAGTACCAACAACCTCTCAAGTGGCTTGAACCGCTTCATAATATGCCAGCATCTCTTTTTTAGTTGAACCATAGCAGGCTTCAGATCCTCTGTATCCCCAACTCCAAAAACCTAGAGGTCGACCTTGAGTCTCCCCTGGTGTTTTCTGCCATAGACTCCAGGTAGGGTCATTCTCCACAGCTGCAGTATAGAGCACATTTTTTACATCTTGCCCTGTTTGGACTGGCCCAAGGGCTACTGCATGAACTATCTCCTGCTTGATTTGTTCAAAGACTTGCCATTGCTCAGGGCCTCATTGGAAACCATTCTTCTTCCGGGCCACTTGATAGAGAGGGCTGAAAATCAGACTCTAAATTGGAATGTGCATTCTTCAAAATCCCATGACACCTAAAAAAGCTTGTGTTTCCTTCTTGTTAGTTGGTGGGGACATTGCTGTTATCTTATTAATAACATCCATTGGGATCTGACAATGTCCATCTTGCCATTTTATACCTAAAAGCTGGATCTCCTGTGCAGGTCCCTTGACCGACCTTTGTTTTATGGCAAAACCAGCTTTCAGAAGGATTCAGATTATTTTCTTCCCTTTCTCAAAAACTACTTCTGCTGTATTGCCCCACACAATGATATCATCAATGTATTGCAGGTGTTCCAGAGCTTCACCCTGTTCCAGTGCAGTCTGGATCAGTCCATGGCAGATGGTTGGGCTGTGTTCCTACCCCTGGGGCAGTCGATTCCAGGTGTACTGGACACCCCTCCAAGTGAAAGCAAACTGACTTAGAAGCTGTTACACTAGATTAGTTTTGGCTCTTCTGGAAGATCTTCTTTTTAATGTGGATTAGTCCCCTTGAGAACAGCTTGCATATCCTTTGTCCTGCACTGCTCCTGATGAGCATGACTGTTTTTACATGACAGTGCCACCTCCAAACAGAACCAGCAATGGAAGCAGAGTAGCATTGCCAGGAGAAACAGGACTAAGAGAGTTTTATTTATGACGTCATCAGCTGCATCCTGCACTTGCTGGGGGTTTTGTTCTGCCTTCACACAGCGTATCCTCTACACCTTTACTGGGACAACTAGAACTCCTGGGTCTCCAGTGTGTTATCACAGCCTGCTGGCTGATGTCCCCTGATGCACATCCTCCAGTTAGCTCAGCCAGCAAAATGTACACTCCGAGATGCCATGTGGATTTGTGACACCACCCAGAAGCATCTGGGTCCTTTAATCAAGAATATATTACAGTCACCCATCTGTGACCAACTTTATAGAGAGATGAGGGAAGAATAGCTCAATAGCAGCCATTAACAGGAATTTAAAGCATTCTCCATTGTACATAAATGTTTCAAGAGCAGCACTGAATGTGAACCAAACTGCTTGTAGCAAAAAGAAACAAAACAATTAATTCCAGACCCAAGCAATACAGATAATGTACCCCACTGATACCTCTGTCTGTACAGTCTTTTACAAAATTAGCATCAGATACTGTAAAACTGATGGAAAGATCCCAAATACATGGAAATTAAACTTATTTAAATACTTTCAGCGAAAGAACTCCTGTCTCTGTTGTTTTTGACCCAAGAAAGCCTACCCAGGAATACAGAGAAATACAGAATTTTGCTGGGGGTGTATACAATGTTATATTGTGTAGAACAGATTTTCAGATTTCATTGCTCTCAGAGCCCATAGAGGTTTTTCTTCTGAACACTTATCTATCTGATTACTGACTAGACTATGTGTTGCGGCGACCTGGTCCGAGTCCGGCACGGCAGCCCTATCCCTGGGCCACTCGGTCCATATGCTCCTGGACACYAATGTGGTGGACAGCAAATGGCGTTTATTGCAGGGTCACAAGGGTTTTTATGGCTTGGGCAGTCAGTGTCACTTCCTTCTGCTCACGTCCGGTTAGGTGCGGCCGGGCAGGGAGCGAAGGTCAGACTGCGAGAGGGGAGGGGGTCCTGGCTGACCGTTACAGCCCGATATCTTCCGCACGCATATCCCTAACTCTCCACATTTCCCCCCTCCCTCATGATTAGTAAAAAATCGTGGAAAATTATAAAATGTAGACATTATAAAATTTCATGGGTTAGTAAAGTTAGTATAAAATTGCAAGTGTGTTAGTAACAGGCACGCCTTAGAGTAATTGTCGGCGTTCTACAAACATAATGTTAACTGCTTCTAAACGCTTTTTAACGAATAGCACTAATTTGTTTAATATGCAAGGCCCGAAGATTAGTGTTAGTAAGATTATAGTGACTGGGCCTATTAGGGTAGAAATTAGGGTGGTGAGCCATGGGGAYCGGTTGAACCATGATTCGAACCARCCCTGTTGAGCTTCTCTGTTCATTTTCCTTAGATTTAGTBGGYTTNTCAGTTYGGCYATGGAGTCTTTAAYRACTTCRGTGTGGTTYRCATAGAAGCAGMRTTCYTCTTTYAAGGYRGCACAYAGGCCTCCTTGCTGCATGAGCAAAAGGTCCAGTCCTCGCCTGTTTTGGAGGACGACCTCTGAGAGTGAGGAAAGGGATTTTTCTAGGAAAGAAATGGATTTCTCGGTCCTCTGCAAGTCCTCATCGACTGTCATCTGCAGTTGGGCCAGTCCTTGGTGTTGCGTCGCCAGGGCAGAGACGCCTGTGGCTGCGCCGGTAGCTCCTAAACCGAGGAGCATCGCGATGGTGATGCCCGTTATCACTTCTCGCTTGTGGAGCCAGTCGGGTTCCTCGAACAAGCGGTACACTTCTTCTTCTTGGCGATACAGGACTCTGGGGACAATTAAAAGTTGGACACAAAAGTCGTTAGAATGATCGAATTTGTTAATGGGTACGCATGGGCTTACCCCGGATTGTTGACAGACCCACATTCCCGATGCAGCTGGGATCACCCACTGGAATTTCCCTCCTTTAAGTTTGACGACTTCTCGGCAGACGTTGCCCATCCGCTCTGCCAAGGTTGCATTGCCAAGGCATTTGCCTTGGCCCGTAACCTGGCTTAAGGTAACGCCTCTCCGAGGGGTGTCCCATCTGCATTGGCGAGGATTGTGTGACTTTGAGAAGATGAATGGGAGATCGAGGGCAACGCCTTCGTAAAACGGCGGCTGTGCATCATAGCATAACCAGCATGATTCTGTGAGGTTCRGGTTGGATTGGTTTAACGATAAAAAGGTGGCATTTAACACACTTAAGAACGGATTGGAGAAGGATGGTTTGGCTAAGAGATCGGATGGGGAGGAGGTAGATTTTAGCATCTGTGTTTTGCGGCTAGAGCTACGGTTAGCTGAGATCTCCTCCCGGGGTCTACTCATTACAAGAAATGGATTGGGTCCGACTGATTGGGATATTGGGGGTGGGAATTTGATAATTTGTATGTTCGCCCAGATGCGGCGAGAATGATGAACAAACGCTGTCCACACTTTGCCTGTGGCCCAGCCATCATGGGTCGGCTGTAGGATTGTCATTACATAGCCTGTGCAGGTGTGYTGTTTCCTGCCTTGGGGCATGATCACGTACTTATCCATAGCAAATTTCGGTTCGCGACAGCCGTGGGGAGTATACTTAATTTGTAGGAATTTGTCAGGCTGTTGTGGTTTCCATCTATCGCTTGTCACAATGGTTTCACACCCCCAATATCCACAATATCCATACCCTGGGTACTTACAGCAGCTTTTTCCTGGGTTGGAAGCGGGGCACCAATAGGTCTGAAGCAATGTTGTTTCCTCAAATTTGGGGAACCCCGTATGCRAGGGAAAAATGTCTTTTAACTTGAACTCGAAAGATGGGGTGTCGGCTGTAACAAGTTCTTTGATGGCTCTCTCACTTGAGAGATGGCGTAGAACCCACCTGAACGGCTGGTGAGGGTAATACTTTGTGTCTGCCTGTCCTCCGCTTACTAACCCTAGGAACAAGATAACACAGAGATACCGTTGCTGCTTTGATTTTGATGATGCGAGCTTTTCAGGCGATGTCGGGTTGCTCGGTGGTCTCTCTCTCTTTCCTGGTAGTGAGGCGTACGGGTTGTGGGGGCGTCCGATGATCCAGTCCTGCAAACAAAGTCTCACAATTCTCATTAGCTCCACTCTGAAGCTCTGGTTTGATAGATTTAAGGGGACACCATCTAATGTCCCCATCTTTTTTAACGGCCGCATACCCCCGCCCCATGAGCACGAGTCTCCAACCTTGTTCCCACTCCCCTAGTTCATTTGTGATCACAACTCGTGGGCCTTTCTCTAGTGCTCGAGTGGCCCAGTGTCTCTGGGCAGGACTGTTTGTTTCATCCCCCCTAGGGAATTGATTTAACGCTAGCAGCGCAGTTGCTAGTATGCGCGC
>JACAXG010000287.1:146908-171127 GCA_018881555.1 Amblyornis subalaris | reverse complement strand
AATGCTGCCTGAAGGCGGTCCACAAACTGAGTGAAGCTCTCACTCTCACTCTGCTTTATAGAAGACCATGGCGATGGCTTGGCGATTACTTTGGAAGCGGCACGAATGGCTTCTCGGGCAGCACGGGTTGTTGTCATGACCTCATGGGTCCGCATGCCCTCTGCCTGTGCCTGTGGGGTGATCATGGTTGGGTCTGTGCCCATTAGCCTCTGTATGCTGGAGCCGTGCAGTGGATGATCTGCCCCCGTTACTAAGGCTAGTTGTCTAACACAATTGTCTTCCCATTCTTGTTTAAAAACAATCATTCCCGCCCCATCGAAGATTAGCCTGCAAGTTTGTTTGATGTCAAACGGGAGCATGTCATCGCTACCAAACACGCTATCAATGAGTGTGGAGACCATAGCAGAATTAATCCCCTTATCCGCAATCGCTTTAACAATTCCTTGCACATCCTTCGGGTTTACTGGCGAGTAAGTCCTTTGATTGCCTCCTGGCCCCCCCACCCGGACCGGGAACACCAGCGTGGCAGYCGGGGTCCATTCCGCGCAAGCTATTTTTATTTTCTTCCAGTCTGTAAGCGGGGTTCGRTCTTTCTCTGATATCCCCTTAACCCACGCAGGAGCATTGCAGCTAGTGATTTTATATGCCGCTGCTCCCTTTTTGATAAAGCCCGTTTCGATATCAGAGTCGCTCTCTGACCAGCTGTCCGGTGGCTTGTCAGAGCTCGAGTCAGAGTCCGAGCCGGAAGTCGACTGACTGGAGGTTTCCGGGCTGCTAAGCGTTTTTCTCGGGCTCCGACCCCGCCCCTTCTTCCAGGGGTCGGGCCGTTCCCTCCCCCTGGGCTCCCCCTGCCTCCTGGGGGAGGTCTTTACCTTATAGGGACCTGAGTTAAAGTGCGCCCTTTGATTGGTTTTGGGCTCCTCGGGGGCCGCTCCTCCCCCTTGCTCGCCTGCGCCCACTCCGCCCAGTGAGCCTTCTGCACACCCGCCCCCCACATCGCTGTTCCACCCCCCCTCACACGCTCCGGCGCCATTTTCAAACTTATACGGAGGTGGCGCCGTTTTATTAATCGCTTCGAGTTCTGATCTCACTGCCGCGCTCCGCGCCTCCTCTGCTAGCCCCTGCCAAAACGCCTGCGTGCGCTCTCCCCCCTCCAGTGGTGGTGAGTCCGGTCCCGGGGGTCGCGGGTCGGGGTCCGGAGCCCGCATGTCCGCGCTTTCGACCGGTTCAATTTCCTCCCCGGTCTGCGTTGTCGCCCCGATACCAAGCTGCGGCGCGGCTAGCAGACAAGTCCGCGCGGCTCTCCAGGTCTCTTGCTCCGTCTGAGCCTTTTGCAGAGCCTGCATGACTCTACCCCATGCTTTGAGAGTTTTTCCCGAGCCTGAGGCCATAGTTTCTTCAGCCAGAGCATTAGTACATTTATTCCATATTTCTGGATGAAGTATATCTACTGGGCTGTCTACCACGCCCATTTTTATCAGTCTCTGCATAGCGAGAAATAAATCTTTAAGCTTACAATCGATACYCCACTGTGCGTGGATCTCACTTACGACCTTCGCGAYAGCGTCCATGCTCCTCGCTGGTCCGGGGACGTCTCCCCCGCTGCACTAGWCCAGCTGTGCAGCCGCCGGTGTCCGTCCAGGCGATCCCTGAATCCCGGGCTGTACTTGGTTCCCGGGTTTCGGCACCAATTTGTTGCGGCGACCTGGTCCGAGTCCGGCACGGCAGCCCTACCCCTGGGCCACTCGGTCCATATGCTCCTGGACACCAATGTGGTGGACAGCAAATGGCGTTTATTGCAGGGTCACAAGGGTTTTTATGGCTTGGGCAGTGAGTGTCACTTCCTTCTGCTCACGTCCGGTTAGGTGCGGCCGGGCAGGGAGCGAAGGTCAGACTGCGAGAGGGGAGGGGGTCCTGGCTGACCATTACAGCCCGATATCTTCCGCACGCATATCCCTAACTCTCCACAACTATGACACTAAAATTTTACAGGAAATATCTAGCTCCTAACAAGATTAGAACCTACTTAAATTATGCAGCCATAAGGATTTCAGTTCATAAGGCAAGGGGCAGGGAGCAGTGGTAAGCCATCCACATTTTCGCTGCCTTGACTTTAACCTAAAGACTGAATATACAATTTACAGTTCAACTCTGAATATTTTAAAAACATGGGTATCTTCACTACTCTTGAAACAACAATGTGGTTAAGTCAAGGACTAACTGTCCTAGCTTCAGGCATCTGCCAGATATGTCCAAGTTAGAATATATCATCTTCTGCTCTTATTGTTGATGGATGGAAATGGAAACAACTGAAAGTAAAGCAGGTTTTAACCAGGTCTTTAGAGATGACAATCTAGAAAAGCCAGGGCAATGAATCTTCTGTCATCAATTAAGGTATCCAAGTACACAGAGTCAGACCTAGATGTTCAATACAAGATAAGTAAAAATACCTGGAGATTTTACATTTAATAATAATCTATTAAGAGAGAAATAGCCTCCTGCATGTGCCTACACACCACCTTTTCAGCTCTTTATTGTCAACACCTCTGTACAATAGCTGAGGCAAACTGGATTTCCAGCAAACTGACACATCCTTGCTATAAAACAAATCAGCACTGGTAGGTGCAATAAATCTCCAGTGATCTAGTGCTAAGTATTACTCTTTTTTTTTTCCCTAGAAATTAATAAAAAGTATTGAGTTTTACCCAAATTCCTGACTATTTTAAGACTTTGGCTGCCATTTCCACTAGTCCTCAAGAAGCTATGACTTCAGACTGTTTAATATTAATTTTAAAAAGAAGTAAGGACCTCTGTGACTCTGGAGAGTTACACATTTCTGGCTTCAGCATAGCTAGTGGTCTATATATGACTATCATTCTATAGAACAGAGAGCACTGTTTACTTAGTTGTTCATTCCCTTTCCCCATGCTGTTTTCTGACCACCTCACCTGTGAAATCAGGCTGGACCTTATCATCCACCAGGAGAAGAAGCCGCACTTGCTTTTGCTCCAGAAGATTTCTGGCTGCTGTCAGAGATGTGAAGATCTCATTTTCTACAATATCAAATCCCAGTTTCATTAGCCCCTCCAGCAGGTCTCTCTTGCTTTCCTTTGTTGTGTTTGTCACAAATCAAATGGTAACCGAAGCACTGCACAGCCTGATGGATGAAGAGCAAAGGCAAATTGGCAACAACATCCTTCTGTTTACACACTTGTACATCTCTTTGGAATTGAAAAAGGACTGTTTGTCTAAAGGCTGCAGATGAAAAGACCAGAGCACTGGTGCCACACAAGAACCATGAGGTTGTTAACTACTATGGACTGGAGGGTAATGTGAAACTGATGACAAGAATTACAGTTACCAGAATAAGACAATGTCTCCCCCTCCTCCTCCCCTTCTACCAGTGTCATAGAAGTCTGGAGGAAAATGGTGACTCCAAACTCCATCTTCATGGTAGTAGCAAACACATCTGTGATCAACAACTAGTTTGAAAAGCCTTTTAATTCAAACTAGATAATAAATAAACCAGCCCTGTATTCTGGATGAACAGCATTCTGAACCAAAATAAATTAACAAAAGAACCTTGTTGCTAAATTAATTTATTGAACTCCACATGCCAGGTGAATTTCCCAGCAGCTGTGGCTCATTCAGAAATGCAGGATGCTCTAGGAGCCTGTGTTACCTTTGTGGTGATTTTATGTCAGCTTTTGCATCCCATTTCTTCCTTTCCTGAGGAACACCAATATCACATAAAGCCACATTATTGCCCTACACTGACAGTACATGCTATCAAATGATCAAATTATTTTAAGTGACAGTTTCAACAGTGTTCCTTTTAATTATTTCCCCACCATCACTTTCTCTGTTTGTTGCTATAGGAACAAACACTGGCATCAGGACTGCATGGAGAACATCAGAATAAAGTTGGTCAATGCTAGAGACTTGCACCTTGCACTTCTTTCTCTTGTTTGTCAGACATACTGACCCTTCACAAGTATGAACTGGTTAAAAAGTGCCCTGGTTGCTACTAACAAAAATAACATTTTTTTCCTATGGACCTCAATACTGAGAAATAACCCTAAAAATGGAATCCATCCATTTTTTCCCTAAGCAAGCTGCATGCCAGTCATTTCAGCTTTTTTTTAGGAAGGACAATGACATGGATTAGAAGAAAGAAACATGAGAAATATTTTTTTTCAAACCTCTAAGCAAAAAGACTGGCTGTTCTTTGCAGTGGAATAACATCTGCTCTGTCACATACTTGCGACAGCAGGCTGAAACTGACAAACAGCATGGAACCCTCTCTGCATCTTATCCCTTCTCTAATCCCCTCCCTTGCCAAAGCCAGTATAGGGCCTGCATGAGCCTGGCTCGGGAGGAATCAAGCAGAAGACAAAGGAGAATCAGTGACTTTAGAAAATATTTTGTCTCTTGATTCTACAGAAGCTATTTCTTCTGTACAGTCTACTGCCTAAGGGTTTGGAGGTGAGGACCAGACAAGACAGATATCGATCTCTTCTCGACAATATCACCACTTTTATATATCCATATGGATTTTCAAGAATGCTGACTCTAAACTGGCAAAAGTTCTCCCTGCAGCATGAAACACCAAGCAGACAAGATCCAGTGAATGAAAGGGTAATGAATGAGTACCCAATGATCTAGCAGTTTTTATTTCCTTGCAATTTTACATGTTTAGGAGATAATTATTTCCGCAGAGTTTTCTAATCTCTCTGTGAACTTTTCCTCTTGTCCTGGTTTAAAAGACAGGTATCTTCCAAGGAAGGCAGGAACCCTCCTGGAATGGAAAAGATGACCCCCTCCCTCCAAAGTGTTATAACCTTGAAATTACGGAGCTTTCAGGCAAAGATATGGGAAAAGAAATAACAGTTCTTTACTAGGATATATATAAAAAACAAGACAGACCAACAACAACAAAAACCCAGAAACCCAATAACAGCCTTTTCTTGCCCATTAAGCAATTTCCCTTTTGGTGCAGTTATGACCACAACCGGCAGGGGGCGATAGCGTGTTGCGCATGAGGGGGGCTTTGAAAAAATGAAGGCCTTGTTACCCGTGTAAAATCATGGCTCACTCCTATTACTTCGGCTAAGTAGAAAAGGACTCTGGGAATGACTCAGCTGAATTAGAGGTAGAAAAACAAGTGTCATGGTTTCACACTGGCCAAACGCCAGGCACCCACGAAAAGCCTGCTCACTCATTCTCCTCTGCTCTGCAACTGGACAGAGGAGAGAAAATTTAACAAAGGGTTAACAAGTTGAGATAAGGACTGGGAGAAAAACACTTCAAGGGCAAACCAGGCTCAGCTTAATGATATAAAGTGAATTTATCACTAACAAGATCAGAGTAGGAGAATGAGAAGTAAAAATAAGCCCTTAAAGACATCCTTTTCACCCTCCAACCCCTCCCTCCTTCCCACCGATGGCATAGGGAGAGGGGATGGGGGTTTTGGTCAGTTCATCACACAAGATTTTCTTTCTGCTGCTCAGGGAGAGGAGTCATTTCCCTGCTGCACTGTAGGGTCCCCTCCCATGGGAGACAGTTCTCCGCAAACTCCTCCCGCGTGGGTCCAATCTCACAAGCAGCAGTACTCCCAAAACTGCTGTGGCGTGAGTCACTGCCACGGGGTGCAGTCCTCCAAAGATGGCTGCTCCAGCCTGGAAGAAAGGCCTCTCTCTCCACTGGGACTCCTGCCGCACCACAACATCCTGGTATCCACCCGCTCCAGCGTGGGCACCTCCCCCACGGGCTGCGAGTGGATCTCTAAATCCCCATGGACCTCTATGGGCTGCAGGGGGACAACCTGCTTCACCATGGTCCTCACCACGGGCTGCAGGGACATCTCGGCTCTGGCGCCTGGAGCACCTCCTCCCCCTCCTTCTTCACTGACCTTGGTGCCTCCATTGCTGTTTCACATGTTCTCACTCCTACTCTTCTCTAGCTGGGAAGTTACAACTACCCCCAAACTTTGTTATGATTTCTTCTTAAATATGTTATCACAGAGGCATTACCATCATCTCTAATTGGCCCAGTCCTGGCCAGCGGCACATCCATCCTCAGAGCCATCAGGGATTGGCTCTGCTGGACATGGTGGAAGCTTCTAGCAGCTTCCCACAGAAGCCACCTCTGTGGCCCCCCTGCTACCAAAAACCAGGCCCTGCAAAACCAACACATTGTTATATAACCATCGCTTGTTCATATCGTGGTTTATGGTGGTTGGTTGAATTACATTTGTTGTATTTCAAAGGTATGCAACTGATAAAGGCCTAACTGTTTTAAAAGGCCTGGTTTTTGCAATAAACAGATTCCCTTTTTCACCTGCCTGGAGGGTCTGTGATGCTCTGCTTCCCTGCAATTGGTGCCCGAACAATGGGATATCGGATCACAGGAAAGAGTTGGACTGCAACCAGGAACAAAGCCCCGCAGATCCAGAAAAACGGGATATCAGATTGCAACGAAGAGATGCACTGCAGCTCAGCCAGGCGGTCCTTATAACCCTGGACGCCTAGACTGCAAGCAGGAAGCAGAGCTCAGACCCTGCTACAACAACAGGGGATTTTATTTGCAAACCACAATCCGACAGAGAGCAAAATGCCAACACAGCCTGTAAGGTTAGGTCAATGGTATTTGCTGGATGAAGAACCATGGGACTGTGAGTATCCTGAGCCCAGGGGGGGTGTCTCGGGAGCATCGGTGCACCTTAAGGATGTTGCAACACATTCTCCACATTGGAGCAACTTTTATCATGGGCTAAAGAACCCTGTAACTCTTTCCTAAATGAGAGATGCTTTGATATTAAAAACCCTGTGCTTAGCTGCGGTAGGGACTGCTGGAAAGGCTACCGATAATGAACCCGGGCACGGATCTACGGACTGAATCGAGGGAAAGGGATCAATCCTCAACTTAGAGTAATGGACTCAAAACGTGCACGATGTTGCGGGCACTAGTGATGCCCCCCCGGAGCAAGGTGCTTCCCCCGGAGCACGGTGCTCCCCTCGGCCCCCCCGCAGCGGCTGCTCTGCAGGCCACTTCTCTGGTCGCAGCTTCTCCCCTGCAAGGGACTTCTCTGCTGCCAGCTCCCTCCTCAGTGCGTCCTTTTCTGCCTGCCCCCCCAGCGCCAGCCCCCCCTGCAGCTGCTCCACTGGCGGCGGCCCCCTTGGCCCTCTAGGCCCCCCGGCCCAGCTGGCCTCCCTGGCCCCCGGTCGCCTAGAGGCAGTTTGCGGCATACCAGGTGACTCTGTGGTCAGGCCACCCCCTGAGGAGATGCTGCCTTTTGATAGCTACCCTGACTCCGACCCTGGACCCATAAATCACAGGCAGACGACACATTTATACCCTACAAGGAATAATGATGCTATGGCACCTTGCTGCCAGAAATGCCAAGAGTCTGCATTAAAACACAGAGATATCTTGGTTATTACTGCATGCCCAGTTGTTTATGAACAAGGTTGGCAAATTGCTTACAGAGACTTAGAGTACACTGCTGTCAGAGACCTGCAGAGATTGGTACGAGAGAGTGGTGTGTCTTCCCATCATGTTACAGCTTACTTGGAGTCCATAAATGCTACCTATGTTCTTACACCTAGTGATTGGAAAAACCTAATGAAAATGATATTAACCATGACACAGTACACGGTTTGGCTCTCAGATTACCATGAGTCGTGCATGGATCAGGCCGCAGCTTTGCGGCAAAGTCAACCTCCTGTCCTTGTCATTCAGTTAACAGGTGACGGTGAGTACTCAAACGCCAGAATGCAGACGGGCTATCCTCACGATATTTATGACATCATTACTCGGATCTCTGTTAAAAATAACTTTGTATTTTCAGTGAGCTGTGGATTTTGACAGGACTGTTTATTGGAGAGATTCAGGGTTATCTCTGTGAATGTGGCATGTTTCTGCGTGCAGATGACATTATGATTCCTTGCTTTAGCGCTGCTTGGCAGGGTCTGAATTCTTCAGCGGAGGTGCTGATGTGTTGCGTGATTGGTAGGACTTGTCGTGTGGGATGTGTGCTGCCTTTTCAAGAATTTTGATTTGGAGGTCTGATTGGACTGAATTAATACTGATTCTTTGCTGTTATAATGATGTTAGCTGTTACCACGAATAATAGAAACTTGTATACCTGGAAAAATATTTGCAAACCCAGTACCCTCAGAACATCATTTATCACTATGTGGATAACATTTTAGTTTGCAGATAGGAAGATTCATGTTTGTAAGATATTGTGGCCCCTTGGAAAATTCAGTAGATCCCTCCTTGGAAATATTTAGGGTGGATATTAATGGAACAAAATGCGAACCACAGTAATTAACTTTAAAGCCTGATGTCATAGCATTGCATGATGTACGAGAGTTACTGGGAGCACTCAGCTAGGTGAGGCCCATGGTAGGCTTAGCCACTCATCGATCAAAGCATTTCTTTGCTCCCTTCCCCATTAATGTTATCTGCAGAAGCTATTCGAGGTTTATATATAATTAGCTCGACTCTCCACTGTAAAGGCAGGCAGAATTGTGCTAGCTTTATCTGTTCGCTTGTTTCTTACCCCACAGCTTTAATAAGGTAATTTTATTGTGATTCTTTCTTAACAAAGACACATGTGACAGCATTTCAAATAGATACAGCTATTTAGCGATTCAAGTGAAGTTATTCTTCCTTGCCACTTTTGAATTGAAATTGAAATTGATATCAAAACAGTTTAAGTACATTGATGGACCACAAGTGGAGTAAACATTAGCACACTTCTTTAGAATCATCTGAAACCATGACTTTGTAGCTGTTTATATATATGTGCCAGTCTTATACACCCACTGACCTGACAGAGTTACATGTGCAAAACTCATGGCAGTATTATATAACTAGGTCTTTGATGTTTTATCCTTAAATATTTATATCTCATTGGCTTTAACAGTCTAAGGTGAAATCTATTGTACTGACAATCATGAAAAGCAGTCTGACCATCTGCGAACTGAGCAGGTTTTAAATGTAATTTACCAAGGCATACAATGTTGTCATTTTTGGAGTACAGCTGCAATTTGGAGACTCATGCAAAATTGTGCTTATACTAGAAAAGTCCTGACTGTGAACGGATATTTTCAATAATGTTTGCAGTTACCATGAGCTATTCTCACAACTAAATAATGCAAAATCACAACGTATTTGCCACACCTTTATAATCTCCCCAGTAAATCCATGTTGCTGCTATTTTGTTTACGAATCAGTTGTTTGCTTGCATATTGTTCATTGATGTTTAACTGTTGTATGACAAATTTTCAGTAGCTTTCTTGTAACAATGGAGTCAAGATGAGCTAAATTCTGTTGTATCTGAAACTTTTAAAGGAACACTCTCAACTCTGACTTTAGTTTTGTTAAATTTAAGTGATGTTACTTTTAAGTTCTGTTAAGTTCTGTAAAGTTTAAGTGATGTTAAGGTTAGGTTTTGTTATGTTTAAGTGTTGTTAAATTTAAGTGATTTTAGGTTTAAGTTCTCTTATTTTACATTTTGTTATGTTTAAGTTCTATTAAAATTAATTTCTGTTCAGTCTCAGTGAGGTTACCTTTAAGCTCTGTTAGGTTTACTTTCTGTTACGTTTAAGTGACGTTAAGTTTGAGTGATGTTAAGTTTAAGTTCTGTTGAAATATGCTCATTTAAATTGAAAGACACAGTTCTTTTGTTATAGAGATAAGATGGAACCGACTGAAGCAATTATGATGGAGAGTTGGTAAGCAACTATTTAAGAATATAAGATAATGAGTTGTGTAGAAATATGTTAAGATGCGGTTTATTAGAGCCTTAATTTCGTCAAAAATTCTATGGGTATAAATGTTCTACACTGGTCACTTGAGATTATTATTCATAACACTCTTTGCTGTTTAATCTTCCATAGGTAGCACAGAAAAATGAGTAACAGTTCCAAGTTATGGATATTATTAATTGTAAGCTGTTTAATGCTTTCTTTCTTGCTTTTATTTTGCTTTATTGTCATATATGCATAGATGTGTGGAAAAATATAATCTCGACTTTTTAGAACAGTTACTGTTGCTGTGTTAACAATTCTGATTATGTTGTTAATGTCATAGCGTGAAGTCACTGACCTTTCATAACGGGCATTATCTCCACGATATTACTTGATGTTACACATATGCATTCTTTTGGTTGTTTGCAGTTTGTTCATGGTACCACTGACTACTTAGCTAGAGATAAATGACAAAGCCGGCTGCTTTACAAACTTTTACATATCATTGTGTAATTATCTGCAAGGACTATATACTTTTAAGAAACTTTCCCAACTGCCATTGATAGAGGCTTGTCTGTAGGATATGTTAGGGAAACCCTTCCAGTTAAGGCCTTGGCTTTGGCCAAGCCCTGGCCCTAGCTGTTTGGAAATATGCCAGCAGACCCAGGTGTTTCTGCTCTAAAAATGTCATCAAGTCACTTTGACTTGCCAATCTGGCCTTCTAAAAGCTGGATCCCCTTTCGCGGTAACCTTGGAAGCCTTGCCTGGGAAGGTTCTCCAGGTCCTCACTGTGAAACAGGGCTCACCAGCTATTGCAGACTCTGGGTGATGCTACAGTATTTAGGCAATTGATGGTGTATCATTCTAAATCACTATCCTTTCTCTCGTGTGCTAATGATTACATGTATTACCTTGCTTATTTTTGCTCGGTGTGAGTTTCTTGCTTTATTACATGTATTGTCTTACTTTTATGTTGCCTTCATGTTCATAGTAAGACACGCGCATGTTATTAAAAAAAAAAAAAAAAGAGGAGGGAATACGGCTCCTCAAGAACATTTACATAATGCAATATTTAAAGTAAAGTTTTTGCAGGCAGATCATCAATTTTGACCCCGGCAGAGCAATACTGCTCTGAAGATTTGCATGCGCGGAACCAATTTCTAAAAGTTTTACGTAAGGATCCACAATGGGGTGTGCAATGGCAAGGCCCAGCTGGTTTACTAACCTAGCGGAGAAGGTATGCATGTGTCTTATTGCCAACAGGTCTAAAGTGGTTACCTGCTCGACTGGACAAACATCGATCGCCTCCGAGAAGACGAGGCCCAGTGAGAGGAAAAATGACCAAATCACCATCCAGCCCTCGTAGCCAAGGCAGGAGCAGGGGCAGGACTGCCAGGAACATGGCTATGCCTGGAAGCTTACAGAAGCAGCCTGCCAACAGAGGCCTTGTGTCCCACTGCACCCACCATCGTGTTATTGTGTTCCTGCTGACCTTCTTCAGTTATTCCTTGTTCCATGCTTCCAGAAAGGCATTCAGTAATGTCAAAGTTGGCATTTCCAGCTAATGGACTCCCTCCTGCCTAAACAGCATGGCCCCTGAGCTCCAGCCATATGAGCTTTAGAACAGTAGCCATTTACTTCCAAGTGCAGTAGAAGCAGCTCTCTTCCTGGGGACATTGGACACTATCTTTTGTTTTTCTATGCTGTGGGTCTCTTTGTCAGTGGCACGGTTGTTTTTCATGGGTTTTTATTGATTGTGATCTGTATTCCATGTATCTTGTGTCCAGCAGATGATCAATAATAGTCTTAATAAGATAATGACTTTACAGGTGCAGACTGTTTTGGCATTAGAGTACATGAACCCTTCGCACAAAAAACAAAGAAAGGGGGAGATGTTGTGGATAGGTAAAACCTTACAAAATGAAGGCCTTGTTACTCTTGTAAAATCATGGCTCACTCCTGTTACTTCATCTAAGTAGAAAAGGACTCTGGACATGACTTGGCTGACTTAGAGGTAGAAAAACATGTTACATAACCATCACGTGTTCACATTGTGGTTTATGGTGGTTGGTTGAATTATATTTGTTGTATTTCAAAGGTATGCAACTGATAAAGGCCTGTTTAAAAATGCCTGGTTTTTGCAATAAACAGATTCCCTTTTGCACCTGCCTGGAGGGTCTGTGTTGCTCTGCTTCCCTACACTAGCGGGCTCCAGCGAGGCAGGGCAGGTGCGATGAATCCCCCGCAGCTGCAGGGGGCACTTCGGCGCAAGTTTGGCAACCTCTCCATGCGGCAATGGTGGCTCAGGTGAGGGGGAAGATGGGAGATGGCTCCCCTTGCAAAAGTCACAGGGAGCAGCCAGTCTCACTACCACTCCAGGTGGCAAGCTGGACTAGCAGTAACCTCAGAGCAGTGGCAAGAACAGCGGAGAGGAACAGACCCAGGGCAGCAAGCTAAAGTGTAACAATAATCCTGGAGCAGCTGAACGCTCTCTGTAACATGCACGACCATTCTCCGTACCACATGTGGCTGGTGCCTGGATCCCCCACCAGAAAGGAAGAGGCAAAACCCCAGCCCCGCCCCCAACCCTCCCCCCTGGGGTCCCAGCTGAGTTTACATGTCGCGATATTCCCTGAACCGTGAAGGGAGGAGGGGGTGGGGAAAAGTGAGAATTCCCAGTACAAATGGTTATGGGATACAAACCATCCCCAAGAAACCTCTGAGCAACAATCTAGCTTTATGAAAATCTAAGCAGTAAATACAACTCCAGTAAAAACTTCTCATCCTTAATTCAATCCTATTCCTCTCTCCTGATTAATTCTTACTGTCCCAGCATCTTAAGGTGTCCTCCCTCACTCACCATGATAGCATATATCACTTTGTGTTTTTCTTTATCCCTTGCAAGATATCTTCTCTGAGAAAACAGTATCATAACAGTACAAAGATCACTGGGGTTGCGCATGATATTTCACCTCTGACTCGGTCAGATTAAGTCATTTTACTATGCCTCGGTTTCTTTAGGTATCCTTTCATCACAGAGAGTTACTTAACTGTCCTGTTTATTAACATGTTGAAACTTCTACAAAAGATGGACTGTATTATCAAATGTTTCTCAAACCGAAAAACAACTGAGCTTGTTTACCTAGCACAAAGAAACTTTAAAAATAATAAAGCAAAGCCTTGGCTGAAAAGCCAAATGAAATGAGAACTGTGTAAAGGATGCCTTGTTCACTAGGCCAAGTTATTCTGTTAGTCCACTTTAGCTCACCACAGATATAAGGGCTTAGACAAACAATCAGGTTCCTGTAGTTAAACAAAGCACCAAGGAACAGCTCAGCTAAAGTGACTGGTGTATGTGGAGTAATTCAGGTGAACTTAACTACTTTCCACTTTGCCTAAGGCTATAGTCCCATATGAATTAGCAGAAATGCTCTGAATATTTTTATCTATAAAAGACTTAAAAATAGAGAGAGACTTAGGAAAGCTGCAGGGACTCAGATGATACATGACAACTTTTCAATATTGTGTGGCAAATCACACTCTGAAAAGCCAGTGTTCATAAAGGAGACAGAGGAGTCCTGCAACTTTATTTGAATAAAGGGAGAGAGTCCACTGGGGTATACCCCATGGGGTTTCTCTCTTGAGTTTTCAGGGAATGCAGCCTCCTTTTATCCTAAACTCCCAGCCACATGTTGCCCTCTTCCTTTCCCCATTGGCTGAGGTACTAGGAAGGTACAGCCTTCCCAAACTGCCTACCACATATTCCCCCCTTGAACATGTCATTGTCCCCCAAAGTTCAGAAACTCAGGCTTGTGCGGACCCATTTGTCTATTTCAGGAGTCAAACTGTCTGGGTTCTGTAACAAACCTGCTGCTTGAGGTTGGTAGAGACATTAAGACCCATTTCAAAGACATTAACACCCATTTCTCCTAAAGACCCTCACCCATGGAATTGTTTGTAAAGACATAAGCACCCATCTTTCCTATCAATATCTAGGCCCTTTGCTGGTTTCTCTCGGTATTAATACAGATGTAAATAAAAGCTGAATTTGGCCACGTATTTGCTTATCCACGACAGCATAAAAGGTAGAAGCTTCAGGCCCACTTCTAGAAGCAACTTCGTGCAAACAGCACTGACATAACCTATCAGAGGAAATCGGAAAAGGTAGCTTGCCTTTTAAGAGCTTTCTGCACAGTTGGCACAGCTGAGTCTTCAATGTTCAGTGTGCCATTAAGACAGCTTTCAGCGTGCGCAGAGCTGCCATCCTTCCTTCCCCAGGGAAAAGACAAATAAATGAAACAACAAACTGGTTAGCAGACAACAGAAAATAAAAATAAGGAACTCAGTTAAATTCATTTGTGCCAAGCCCTGTTGTTGTGGTTACAGGAGAAGTTTAGCACTATGTGGGTGTAACCCAAACTGTGTATTCTACTCCCATCTACGTAATTTCTGACAAACTGTTAATGATGGGTCGTTTGCAGAAGTTGACCAGTGCACACCCGACCCCTCAGGATACAAGCTGGGTGTTAAACGAGATAAGAGAGAAGAGGCAAACCCTGGGAGGCAGGGTAGTGTTTCTTTGTCTTCACAAATGGCTCAGCTGTGATAACTCCCTCCGGGGAAGCACCAGCACAGTTATATCCATCCTGAGGAGGTCATCTCTGCTAATGGGCCATAATGGACTCAATAGCACCAGCAGAATAGGCAGCTGCAATGACACAGTATTACATCATTCCACTGTGAAACTCCTCGCCCTGAGGTACTGAGGAGGTACTAAGCATTCCCACCTGAACCTGAGCATATATAACTGGGGACTTGGGACACCACTACCACTCCACCGATCCAGAGGAGGACCAGAACTTCCACAGGACCACTGCTTTGGACTGCAACCACTACTTGATAGGACTGCGACCATCACCCTGACCAATAGGGTGCCAGGTTGTACTCTGACTTTGTGGGTTTAAGCCAGTTTTCTGTGTATCATTGATTTATTGTAATCTTTCTATTAAATTGCAACTCTGACCTGAAATCTCTCACAAGGTAATTGTGTGGGGTTCATTTCTCCGACTGGTTTGCTTTCAAACCAGCACACTTGTATTACTCAAAACATTATTCATAGTATTAAATGGGCCCCTTTAGATAGAGAAATAAAAGGCAGTGTTTAAGAAAAAAATACATAACTGGTGGTGTAGTGGTGCAGGCAGTTGAGGCTGCCCAGACCCCAGAAAGAGAGGCTGGTCCTACAACCTGGTGGTCTGGAGCAGGAGCAGAGATTTGACTGCTCACTCAGTGAAACCGATCTCTCCCCACGCTCAACAGCCAGCAGGCCCTGTTACTATGGTAACTTGGCCTCCCCTCCCTGTTCCATGTATTAACCTTTAAATATTCATTTCCTCTTGTTAATATGTCTTGTTTCTGGAAAGTTCTACTCTGTTCGATGCCCCGTTGGTTCCCTCCTGAAGCTCCTCCCTTACCTTGTCCATATTGGTTTATGTGTTACAACCCCGCCTTATCTCCACCCCCTGACCCTCAGATTATTGGTTGCTGTTGCTCTCTCTGCCCCCACTCAGTGGGGTATAAAACCCTGTGTAAGCCTGCTCCCGGGGCTCTTTGTCCCTGAACCCTTCACCTAATAAATCCTTTGCGTGGAACTCATACGGAGAGTCCCCTCTCGGCTTCTTTATGTCTGCCCACGTTTTGGAACAACAGCTCTGGAAAGCTCCCTCGGGTGAGGAGCCTGTCTCTACGGCATGTGGGAGTGTGCGAGCCGCCCGTGGTAGACACCGCAGCTCCGGTGTGGGACACAGCAGCTATCCTCCGGGCTTTCATTGAGGGGCAGCGCGCAATTTTACATGATGGGGTGGCATTTTCCCAAAGACTATATATGTAAATCAGGTGCTATTTGTTTTTTAAGTGCCTTTATTTGTGCACGTCAAGAAATTCTTGAAACAACTAAGACTGGTGGGAAGAGGATAGGTCTGGTATTGCTGGTTCAAGATCTCAGGCAAGCACATTTCAGCAAGTCCCATCAACACCAATGGCACTGTTCAAGTAAAAATAGATAAACTACTACTAAGCCATGACAGTGCTCTGACTATAAATATCAAAATGCTCTGAAAAAGTGGATATTGTTAATTTTACTTTTTGTAATCAAGATTAGGGTTATCCAGCCCATAACATAATTCAGGTGCCCTAACTCTTAGCATATTCAGTGGTTGACTACCTGTGTGACAGGGTGCATTTTGCAGACTGTTAGCCTGGAAGCTCTCAGGGCTCAAGGATATTCAGCACCTCAAAGGGTTAGTCCCTCCTCTTGCAAAGGGGACAATCAAGCAGTTTTTCTACAGCAAGCTTCTGTGTCATACTGATGTCTTATCCATTTGAAAAGCAGAGACTGAGGCTGGATAAGAAAAAGTAAAAATTTATTTTGAGGTACGGAGAAAGCAAAACCTTTCCCCAGGGTACCCCCGGGGTCAACCACATGTGCAGGGACTGGGCCCGATCCCTGCGGGCGGAGCAAAGCAAGTGTAAGTTGTAAAAACAGTATAAAAAGGTATAAAAGGTAAGGGGTGTGTGTCCGCATGCTCAAGCTTCTACTATTATAGAGTTTCAGTGAATTAACATAGTTTTGAAATATTCTCCAGTGAAAAGCAGAATTTAATAAGACTATTCCTTGTGGCAGATTTCTATTGGGAGTCTCTGCTTAGTTCAGTAGCTCTGTTTTTCGATCATCATAAAGTGATATCATGTCCAACTCTGGAATGCTTAAGGATGATAACTTGGTTCTATTTTGTCTAGAACAGAGTGCATTATTATCTTATGAATTTCAGTGGAAAGTTACAGGAATTTTATTATTCTAACATTAGATTCTAATATATATAAAGCTAGAAAAGTAAAAAAATCCCCTGGCATCAATACAAATAGGTACATGAGAGTGCAAAATAAAAGCTTACATTCAAAAGGTAAAGCCACTGGTGAAGAAAACAGCAAGGTCATACATAAGTCATCTGGCTAAAAAGCTCTCTTCAGAAACTAATACTTAAGTGTGCTACAAGTGCTGTTT
Source organism: Amblyornis subalaris (assembly GCA_018881555.1). NCBI lineage: Eukaryota > Metazoa > Chordata > Aves > Passeriformes > Ptilonorhynchidae > Amblyornis > Amblyornis subalaris. The sequence continues at coordinate 154,306 of JACAXG010000287.1, read as the reverse complement.
TTTGCTCCACAAGCAAGTTTGCTGAGCTATTTCTTAGGAAATGTTCAATATGGAAGTATTTCGCCAGTTCATTAAACAACAAAACTATCTAATCTGTCATTGCTAGTAATTGATCTTGACTTTATGTTGAGCTGGTTTGGTTACAGACAACATGTAACACGTACGCACTTTTAAAAAACACTGTAAGGCCACAAAAACCTTGCTCGATTAGACTTTAAAGGGCTTACGGTTGTTCATATACTCTGAGTTAGACACATGGAAGAAATACTGGCAAGATATTCTGAACACGTCAAAACAACAAAAAACATTACTGGCAACTTCATAAAAAATAGAACTTTGGCAAAAGGCTTAGAGCAGCATTCAATCAACATAAAACTTCTCAGAGCATTAACTCAGCCCATTCAACTTAGCAAACTCCAAGTCGGTTCAATTTTGTTACTCAAATGACTGAGAAGAAAAAATTCGATGAACAGAGAGAGAGAAAAAATAAGAGAGAAACAGAAAGTGAGAGAGAGAGAAAAAGAAAGAGAGAAAGAGAGACAGGGAGAGCAAGGGAGAAAGAGAGAGAGAAAGAGACAAAGAGTGAGAAAGAGAGAAAGAAACAGAGAGAGAAAAAAGAGAAAGCAAGAGAGAAAAAGAGAAAGCAAGAGAGAGAAAAAAGAGAAAGAGAGAAAGAGAGAGAGAAAAAAGAGAGAAAGACAGAAAGGGAGAGAAAGAGAGAAACACAGAGAAAGAAAGAGAGAAGGAGAGAAAGAAGGAGAGAAAGAGAGAAAAAGAGAAAGAAAGATAAAAAAGAAACAGAGAAAGGTAAAGGTAAAGAGAAAGAGAAAGAGAGAGAGAAAGAGAAACAGAGAGACAGAAAGGGAGAGAAAGAAAAAGAAACAAAGAGAAAAAAGAAAAAAAGAAAGAGAAAGAAAGAAATAAAGAGAAAAAGAGAAAGAGAGAAAAAGAGAAAGAAAGAGAGAAAAAGAAACAGAGAAATAGAGAGAAAAAGAAACAAAGAGAAAAAGAAAAAAAGGGAGAGAGAGACCAAAAAAGAAACAGAGAAAGAAAGAGAAAAAAAAAGAGAAAAAGAAAGTAACAGAGAAAAAGAGAAAGAGAAAAACAGAGAAATAGAGAGAAAGAGAAAAAGAAACAGAGAAAGAGAGAAGAGAGAGAGAAAGAAAAAGAGAAAGGGATAGAAACAGAGAGAAAGAAAGAAAGGGAGAGAAAGAAATAGAGAAAGAGAGAGAAAAAGAAACAAAGAGAAAAAAGAGAAAAAGAAAGAAACAAAGAAAGAGGAAAAGAGAAAGAGAGGAAAAGAGAAAGAGAGAAAAAGAAAGAAAGAGAAAAAGAAACAAAGGGAGAGAGAAATAGAGAGAGCGAAAAAGAATCAGAGAAAGAGAAAGAAAGAGAAAAACAGAGAAAGAGAAATAGAGAGAAAGAAAGAGAGAGAAAAAGAGAGAAACAGAAAGAAAGGGAGAGAAAGAAATAGAGAGAGCGAAAGAGAAACAGAGAAAGAGAAAGACAGAGAAAAAGAAAGTAACAGAGAAAAACAGAGAGAGAAACAGAGAAAAAGAAACAGAAAGAGAGAGAGAAAGAGAGAAAGAGAGAGAGAAAGAGAGAAAGAGAGCGAAAGAGAGAAAAAGAGAAAGAGACAGAAAGAGAAAGAGAGAGTGAGAGAGAGAAAAAGAAAAAAGAGAAAGAGAGAGAAAGAGAAAGAGAGACAAAAAGAGAAAGAAAGAAGGAAAGAAAGAAAGAAAAAGAGTGAGAGAAAAAGAGAGAAAGAAAAAGAAAAAGAAAGAAAATGAAAGAGAAAAAGAAAGTAACAAAGAGAAAAAGAGAAAGAAAAGGAAACAGAGAAAGAGAGAGACAAAGAGAGAGAAAGACAGAAAAAGAGAGAAAGAGAGTGAGAAAGAAAAAGAGAGAAAAATGAAAAAGAAAGAGAAAGAGAGAGAAAGAGAGAAAGAGAAAGAAAGAGAGAGAGACAAAGAGAAAGAGAGACAAAGAAAGAGAGAAAGACAAACAGAGAGAGAAAGACAGAAAAAGACAAAAAGAGAAAAAGTGAAAGAAAAAGAGAGAAAAAGAAAAAAGAGAGAGAAAGAGAAAGAGAGAGAGAGACAAAAAGAGAGAAAGAGAGACAAAGAGAGAGAAAGAGAAACAGAAAGACAGAAAAAGACAGCAAGAGAAAGAGTGAGAGAAAGAAAAAGAGAGAAAAATGAAAAAGAGAGAGAAAGAGAGAGAAAGAGAAAGAAAGAGAAAGAGAAAGAGAAAGAGAAAGAGAAAGAGAAAGAGAAAGAGAAAGAGAGAGAGAAAGAGAGAAAAAGAAAAGAGAGAGAGAGAAAGAAAAAGAAAAAAGAGAGAGAAAGAGAAAGAAAGAGAGAGACAAAAAGAGAAAGAAAGAAGGAAAGAAAGAAAGAAGGAAAGAAAGAAAGAAAAAGAGTGAGAGAAAAAGAGAGAAAGAAAGAGAGAGAAAAAGAAAGAAAAAGAAAGAGAAAAAGAAAGTAACAAAGAGAAAAAGAGAAAGAAAAGGAAACAGAAAGAGAGAGAGACAAAGAAAGAGAGAAAGAGAAACAGAGAAAGACAGAAAAAGACAGAAAGAGAAAGAGTGAGAGAAAGAAGAGAGAAAAATGAGAAAGAGAAAGAGAAAGAAAGAAAGAGAAAGAGAAAGAGAAAGAGAAAGAGAGAAAGAGAGAGAGAGAGAGAAAAAGGAAAAAGAGAGAAAAAGGAAAAAGAGAGAGAAAGAGAGACAAAAAGAGAAAAAAGAAAGAAGAAAGAAAAAGAGTGAGAGAAAAAGAGAGAAAGAAAGGGAGAAAGAAAGAGAAAAAGTAACAGAGAAAAAGAGAAAGAAAAGGAAACAGAGAGAGAGACAAAGAGAGAAAGAGAGACAAAGAAAGACAGAAAGAGAAAGAAAGAGAAAGAGTGAAAGAGAGACAAAAAGAGAAAAAAGGAAGAAAGAAAAAAGAAAGAAAAAGAGTGAGAGAAAAAGAAAGAAAGAAAGTGAGAAAGAAAGAGAAAAAGAAAGTAACAAAGAGAAAAAGAGAAAGAAAAAGAAACAGAGAGACAAAGAGAGAAAGAGAAAGAGAGAGAAAGACAGAAAGACAGAAAGAGAAAGAAAAAGAGTGAGAGAGAGACAAAAAGAGAAAAGGGAAAGAAAAAAGAAAGAAAAAGAGTGAGAGAAAAAGACAGAAAGCGAGAAAGAGAAAGAGAAAAAGAAAACAGAGAGAGACAAAGAGAGAAAGATAGAGAGAGAAAGAGAGAAAGAGAAAGACAAAGAGTGAGAGAAAGAGAAAAAGAGAGAAAAAGGAAAAAGAGAGAGACAAAAAGAGAAAGAAAGAGAAAGAACAAAAAGAGTGAGAGAAAAAGAGAGAAAGAAAGTAACAGAGAAAGAGAGAAAAGGAAACAGAGAAAGAGAGAAAGAGAAAGAAAGAGAAAGAGTGAGAGACAAAGAGAAAAAAGAAAGAAAGAAAAAAAGAAAGAAAAAGAGTGAGAGAAAGAGTGAGAGAAAAAGAGAGAGAAACAGAGAGAAACAGAGAAAGAGAAAGACAGAAAGAGAAAGAGAGTGAGAGAAAGAGAGAAAAAGAGTGAGAGAAAGAAAAAGAAAGAGAAAGAAAGAAAAAAGTGAAAGAAAAAGAGAAAAAGAAAGTAACAAAGAAAGAGAAAAAAGAAAGAAAAGAGTGAGAGAAAAAGAGAGAGAAAGTAACAGAGAAAAAGAGAGAAAGAAAAGGAAACAAAGACAGAAAGAGAAAGCAAAAGACAGAGACAAAAAGAAAAAAAGAAAAAAGAAAGAAAAAGAGTGAGAGAAAAAGAGAGAGAGAAACAGAGAGAGAGAGAAACAAAGAGAAAGACAAAGAGAAAGAGTGAGAGAAGGAGAGAAAAAGAGTGAGAGAAAAAGAGAAAAAGAAAGAGAAAGAAAAAAGTGAAAGAAAAAGAGAAAAAGAAAGTAACAAAGAGAAAGAAAAAGAAAGTAAGAAAAGAGAAAAAGAGAGAAAGTGACAAAGAAAGACAGAAAGAAAAGGAAACAGAGAAAGACAGACAGAAAGAGAAAGAAAGAAAAAGAGAGAGAGACAAGAAGAGAAAAAAAGAAAGAAAAAAGAAAGAAAAAGAGTGAGAGAAAGAGAGAAAGAAAGAGAATAAGAAAGTAACAAAGAGAAAAAGAGAAAGAAAAGGAAACAGAGAGACAAAGAGAGAAAGAAACAGAAAGACAGAAAAAGACAAAGAGAAAGAGTGAGAGAAAGAGAGAAAAAGAGAGAAAGAGAAAGAGAGAAAGAGAAAGAAAGAAAAAAGTGAAAGAAAAAGAGAAAAAGAAAGTAACAGAGAGAAAAAGAGAAAGAAAGAAAAGGAAACAGAGAAAGACAAAAAGAGAGAAAAAGAAAGAGAGAAAGACAGAGACAGAGACAGAAAGAGAGAGAGATAGAAAAAGAGTGAAAGAAAGAGAGAGTGAAAGAGAGGGAAAGAAAGAGAGAAAGAGAGAAAGAGAGAGAGAGTGAAAGACAGGGAAAGAAAGAGAGTAAGAAAGAAAGAAAAAGAGAAAGAGAGAAAGAAAGAGAGAGAGAGACAAAGAGAAAGACAGAAAGAGAAAGAGTGAGAGAAAGAGAGAAAAAGAGAGAAAAAGGAAAAAGAGAGAGTGAGAGATAAAGAGAAAGAGAAAAAGAAATAGAAAAAGAAAGTAACAGAGAGAAAAAGAGAAAGAAAGAGACAAAGAAAGAGAAAGAGATAGAAAGAGAAAAAGAAACAGAGAGAGAAAGAAAGAGAGAAAGAAAAAGAGTGAGAGAGAAAGAAAGAGTGAGAGAGAGAGAGAGACAGAAAGAGAGAGAGACAGAAAAAGAGGGAAAGAAAGAGGGAAAGAAAGAGAGTGAAAGAGAGGGAAAAAAGAGAGAAAGAGAAAGAAAGAAAGAGAAAGAGACAAAGAGAAAGAAAGAGAAAGAGTGAGAGAGAAAAAGAGAGAGTGAGAGAAAGAGAAAAAGAAAGAAACAGAGAAAAAGAGAAAGAAAGAGAGAGAGAGAAACAGAGAGAGACAAAGAGAAAGAAAAAGAAAGAGACAAAAAGAGAAAAAGAAAAAGAGTGAGAAAAAGAGAGAGAGAAAGAGAGACAGACAGAAAGAGATAGAAAGAGTGAAAGAAAGAGAGAAAGAGAGAAACAGAGTAAGAAAGAGAGAAAGAAAAAGAGAAAGAGAGAAAGAAAAAGAGAAAGAGAAAGAAAGAGAAAGAGAGAGACAAAGAGACAAAGAGAAAGAAAGAGAAAGAGAGAGAGAAAGAGAGAAAAAGGAAAAAGAGAGAGAAAGAGAGAGTGAGAGAGAGAAAAAGAAAGAGAAAAAGAAAGAAACAGAGAGAAAAAGAAAGAAAGAGAGAGAGAAACAGAGAGAGAAACAAAGGGAGAGAAAGAGACAAAGAGAAAGAAAAAGAAAGAGACAAAAAGAGAAAGAGACAAAAAGAGAAAGAAAGAGTGAGAAAAAGAGAGAGACAGAGACAGAAAGAGATAGAAAGAGTGAAAGAAAGAGGGAAAGAAAGAGAGAAAGAGAAAGAAACAGAGTAAGAGAGAGAAAGAAAGAAAGAAAGAGAAAGAGAAAGAAAGAGAAAGAGAAAGAGAGAAAGAGAAAAAGAAAAAGAGAGAGCAAGAGACAGAAAGAGATAGAAAAAGAGTGAAAGAAAGAGAAAGGGAAAGAGAAAGAAAAAGAGAGTAAGAAAGAAAAGGAATGAGAGAAAGAAAAAGAGAGAAAGAAACAGTGAGAAAGAGAAAAAGAGAGGGAAAGAGAGAAGAGAGGGAAAGAAAGAAAGAAAAAAGAAACAGAAAAGAGAGTGAGAGAAAAACAGAAAGAAAGAGAAATAGAAAGAGAAAAAGAAAGTAACAGAGAGAAAAAGAGAAAGAAAGAGAGAAAAGGAAACAGAGGAAGAGACAGAAAGAAAGAGAGAAAGAGAAACAGAGAGAGAAACAAAGAAAGAGAGACAAAGAAAGAAAAAGAGACAAAAAGAGAAAGAAGGAAAAAGTGAGAAAAAGAGAGAGAAAGAGAGAGAAAGAGAGAGAGAAAAAGAGTGAAAGATAGGGAAAGAGAGAGAGACAGTAAGAAAGAAAGAAAGAGAGAAAGAAAAAGAGAAAGAGAGAGAAAGAGGCAAAGAGACAAAGTGAGACAAAGAGAAAGAGAGAAATGGAGTGAAAGAGAGAAAGAAAGAAAAAGGAAAAAGAGAGAGGAAGAGAGAGTGAGAGAAAAAGAGAAAGAGAGAAAAAGAAAGAGAAAGAGAAAAAGAGAAAGGGAAAGAGACAGAAAGAAAGAGAGAAAGAGAAACAGAGAGAAACGAAGACAGAGACAGAAAGAGAAAGACAAAGAGAAAGAAAAACAAAGAGACAAAAAGAGAAAGAAAGAGAGTGAGAAAAAGAGAGAGAAAGAGAGAGAGATAGAAAAAAGGGAGAGAAAGAAAGAAAAAGAGAAAGAGACAGAGAAAAAGAGAAAGAGACAAAGAGAAAAATAGAAAGAGAGAGAGAAATAGAGTGAAAGAGAGAAAGAGAAAGAAAAAGGAAAAAGAGAGAGAGTGAGAGAAAAAGAGAGAGAAAGAGAAAAAGAAAGAGAAAAAGAAAAAGAAAGAGAAAAAGAAAGAGAAAAGAAAGAAAGAGAAAAAGAAAGAGAAAAAGAAAAAGAGAGAAAGGGAAAGAGACAGAAAGAAAGAGAGAAAGAGAAAGAGAGAGAGAGGGAGAGAGAAAGAAAGAAAAAGATAGAGAGAAAGAAAAAGAGAAAGAGAAAGACAAAGAGAAAAAGAGAAAGAGAGAGAGAAATAAAAAGGAAAAAGAGAGAGAAAGAGAGAGAGTGAGAGAAAAAGAGAAAGAGAAAAAGAAAGAAAAAGAAAAAGAAAGAAAAAAGAAAAAGAAAGAGAAAAAGAAAGAGAAAAAGAAAAAGAGAAAGAGAAACAGAGAGAAAAAGAAAGAGACAGAAAAAGAAAGAGAGAAAGAGAAAGAGAGAGAAAAAGAGGGAGAGAAAGAAAAAAGAGAGAGAGAAAGAGAAAGAGACAAAGAGAAAAAGAGAAAAAGAGAGAGAGAGAGAAATAGTGAAAGAGAGAAAGAGAAATAAAAAGGAAAAAGAGTGAGAGAGAGAAAAAGAGAAAGAAAGAGAAAAAGAAAGAGAAAAAGAAAGAGAAAAAGAAAAAGAAAGAGAAAAAGAGAAAAAGAAAAAGAGAGAGAAAGGGAAAGAGACAGAAAGAAAGAGAGAAAGAGAAACAGAGAGAGAGAAAGAGAGGGAGAGAAAGAGGGAGAGAGAGAGAAAGAAAGAAAAAGAGAAAGAGAGAGAAAGAAAAAGAGAAAGAGAAAGAAATAAAAAGGAAAAAGAGTGAAAGAGAGAGAGAGAAAAAGAGAAAGAAAGAGAAAAAGAAAAAGAAAGAGAAAAAGAAAAAAAAGAGAGAGAAAGGGAAAGAGACAGAAAGAAAGAGAGAA
>JACAXG010000287.1:111587-136587 GCA_018881555.1 Amblyornis subalaris | reverse complement strand
GCTTATTTTATAGTATGCCTGTTGTGACACAGGCCAAGGTTAAACATTTATGATACAAAGCTCTGAAAGAAAGTTGCTGATTTCTCATAATGTGTGGCTAAATCTGTAATTAACTAACAAAATGTTTTTAAGACCTTTTTACCCTATTGCATAACAAAGATAAAGAGAACAATGTTTAAAACATATAGTTAGATAAGCATATGTCGAATAATTTCTTTGCATTGTTTAAAACAGGATCTATAAATTATGTTTAGACAGGGGCCAGCATATTTTTGCTCAAAAGGGTAATTCCTTTGTAAATAGACAGGATATATATCGCTCTAAAAAATAAGCAGCCAATCAGCAACCAACCTTCAAGACTGTGTATTGAATGTTAGGACAGACATACATCACACCTAGTGCTTTGCAAAGGGCTAGATTTATTCTAACAAGCTGTTTTATATCTTGCTTAAAACAGTGCTGGGGTAACAGCTTTTTGATTGGTTAGTGCAAAAAATCTGCTTACAGTTGTCCTGGGTTAGTCATATATTCTATTACCACCCACAAAAGCTGGAAAAATTCAGTTACACACGTGGTCCCCGAGGGACTCCTTATCTCAACTGAGATAAGCACTCCGGCCGACAGCAAGCACCACCCATCCTGATTATCTAATCTCAGCTAATGGCCCATTACACCACCCATCCTGGTTAATGGCCCGATCTTGGACTTAGAATGTCAGAACACCATAAGGACCATCCAAGCTCATTGCTGAAGCAACCAATAGAACATCGGGAAAATCCTCTTCCATTGTGGAAGTCCCCGTCCCTGGGGGAGGTGCCAGCCAAGAAACACAGCATAAAACAAGGGTTTGGGATGGGAGAAAACACCCTCGACTCGACGGGACTCCACTCTCGATTCGACTCTTGACTCGACGGGACTCTCCACTCCACTCCACTCCACTCCACTCCACTCCTCAGAATTGGACTCAGCTACTCCACTCCACTCCTCAGGACTGGACTCGACTGGACTCCACTCCACTTGACTGGACTCCACTTCTCTACTAGACTGGACTACTGGGACTGGACTACCAGGCTTCTCTGCAGGACCAGTGCCTAACTGGACTACACAGCTACCACCCTGGTCAACGGGGTGTTAGGTTGTACTGTGACTCTGTCGGTTTGTTTAAGCCAGTGTTTCTGCATTACTGCATTTATTTTAACCTTTTTTATTAAAATTGTAATTTTGACCTAAATCTCTCTAGGTATTTTGTGTGGGGTTAATTTCCCCTGCTGGTTCACAGTCAAACCAGCACATAATTAAGGAAAATACTTTTTTAGCAAAGACCAAAACTTAAGCGGGCTGACCATCTGTTTGTGGTTTTCTGTACCGCATCCTGTTCTTTGTCTGATGTCCGGATCGAAGTGCCTCAATTCTTTGGTTAGCTGCGATTCTCACCAACATTTTTCTATATTTCTTAAGGGTACACTTTAATTATTTCATCCGATGGACAAGAGTCAGTAAGACTGACGGGCCAGTCATCATCTCCTACAAATTCTTCTACATTTCCTCCTTTTTTATTTAAAATTGGAAAGGTCGTGTGTCCTACCTGCTCCAGGGCCCTACGCAGCAGATACAACAGACATGGAAAAAATAACAGGATAAGAATAACTACTAACACAATTAAGAATCCTGTTTTCACCAGTTCTTTGAGCCACCCTGAGACGTTCCACCCCCCCATCAGGGAATCAAGCCAACCACTTTCCTGTTGTAGTTTTGCAACTCCTGCCCGCAACTCTTTGATGCTGGCAGAGACGGATTTTGACTGGTCAGAGAGATTCATACAGCACATTCCTTCAAAATCCTCACCCCCATGTCCATGAGCTAAAAGCAAAAAATCTATGGCAGCACGGTTTTGCAGCGAAGCATGGCGTACTGATTGAACATCGGCCAAAAGATCGGTCAGCGCTGAAGATGTGGCATTTGTGCGCTTTGTCAGCCAACAGCCTAGTTTATTAAGGGTTGCTAAAGCCTTTGCTGCAGCCACGCCAGTGGTAAAAATAGAAGCAAGCATGCGTTTTTCCATCCCCCAAAAAGTAGCATCATCCTTGCATTCAGGCATAAGTCCTGACAAACTCCTTCGGTAACGGTGCGATGGGGAAGAAAAATGTTTCATTATGGTCATATTTGGCAAAAACATAGTGAGGTGGCCAAATGTGGAGGGGCCCCCATCTATTCAGGACAGGATACCTGCCCATGCTCGATTGCCACAGATAAGAAACATCCCATGTTGTAACTGATGAGGGATGTGTAGGTTCTTTCCTCCCATACCTATTTTTTGGTTGCACCATGCCGAGTAGGTGCGATACCACATTTTGGATGGAGTAACAGACCAGGAGTCTTTTTGGGGCCAGCCGTAGGTCACGTTCTGACTGAAGGCGACGCATGCCACCGCCCTCAGGGACCCCAAAATATCAAGCTCCTGCAGCTCCGCCAAATTTAGCATCGGCGGGAGCCTGTCAGGGACGGATTCTCCCCCGTTCTTAGACCCATTGGCCCACCACTTAACAAGCATCTGATTAGCAATTGGCACAGCCACTAAGCATGTTTGAAAAGGCAATTGCGGTGTAGTAAGCAACAGATATATAGATGACTGATTCAGGGCCTGGGCTAAGGTTATCCATACATTCCCTTTCAGGAGCGGAGGCACTATTGACGCTCCCGGTCCTGCACCGCAACACAGCATCATAAGTATGATTCTAAGTGCGGGATCCATCCTTATCATCCAGGGGACAGTCACGTCATTGCAGATCAGGTCTCACGCACCGTGCCAGTATCTAAGGAGGACCAGTATCTGTGGAAACACAAGCATATCCATGTCCCCAGGTAATAAGGTCCCATGGGCCTTCCCACTTACCAGTGATGAGGTCCCGTACCCACACCTTTCCACGGGGGAAAGCCAGTGCCCTGTCAGATCATAGCAAAAGAAAATGGCTTAAAATAACAGGGACATCAGAATCAGAAGGTATCGTGAGATTATTGAGCTTATATACCGCTTTCTGGACACGGCTCTGGGGAGGCTCCCCCAGCATTCCCCTTTTTGGTTTTTGCAACATTCGTTTTAAGGAGCCATGTGCTCGTTCAACAACAGCTTGACCAGTGGGTGAATGGGGAATGCCGAACTTGTGTTCCACGCCCCACAGGTGTAAAAATTGTTTCACTTGAGCAGAGGCGTAGGCAGGGCCATGATCAGTTTTGATAACTGCTGGCATCCCCAGCACAGCAAAAGCCAATTGCCAGTGCGCAATGGCGTCACGGCTCTTTTCACCAGCATGAACAGACGCCCATATAACAGAAGAAAAGGTATCGAGACATGCACGTACTTGAGACGGCTGAATTCTGATACATGTGTGACATCTGTCTGCCAGAGTTGTAGCGCCCGTAAACCCCTGGGATTAACATCCATGGGAAAAGGCGCAGCAAAGCCCTGGCAGTCAGGACAGGCACTGACTGTTGCAGGCCTGAGTTGATGTGAGTGAAAATTGTTTTTGCAAAGTGCATGCACTCTGGTGGTAAAAGTCATGTGATGTCTTGGCTTGTGCTGTCTGGTCAGGCTGAGGCGCAACCCACTCAGGGTTGGCAAGCTGGTCTGCTCAGGAGTTACCTTCAGCTACAAAACCTGGGAGTGAGGTCTGACTGCGAACGTGCAAGACATAGTAAGAGTGTTTCTGCTGCTGAAGCACATCCCATAAGGATTTCAATAACAAAAACAACTTAGCATTGTCCACTTCCTTAACAAGCAAACAGTCCAAATGCTGTGCAAGATCTGCGACATAAAAAGAATCAGTAACAAGGTTCAGTGGTACATGAGAGAAATGTTGAAATGCCATAATTACAGCTCATAACTCAACGAGTTGAGCAGACCCAGGCTCATGCCCTTCCAACACCTGCCAACCAGATTTATCCTTCCACGTGACAATGGCTTTCCCAGTCTTTCCCGACCCATCTGTGAAAACAGTTGATCCCGGTATGGGCACACGACTGTTCTGTGGCCATAGTGATAGAGGGGTTGACTTTGCCAGTTGTAACAGCTTATGGCTAGGTAAATGATAAATAATTTGGCCTGTAAAACCCTGCAGCGCTGCCTGTAAAGGGGCGCTGTTAGCGAAACTCCACTCAAAATAGTCTTGTTGTATTGGTAATACAATCTTTATGGGATCTCTGGCCATAAACTGTAAGCAGCGCTGGCGGCATTTTATTACCAGCTGAGCAATCAATTCAAATAATGTAGTGGCTGTCTTCCTTAATTGATGAGGAAGGAAAATCCACTCCAAAACATGCAGTGGGTCGGGCCAGTGGTCATTCCATTGTCCGAGGATGCCTGTGAGATGTAAATCTGGCATGGTGACAAAAACAGTGGTATCAATAGAGGGATCTATTCTGTAAACTTGTCATGTGGAAACAGCTTGCTGGACTTCATCCAGCACTCGCTGGGCCTCAGGAGTCAGGGTTCGAGGTGAATTTAAATCTGGGTCTCCTTTTAATGTATCAAACAAAGGAGACAACTGTGCTGTGGTCAGTCCTAGGTAAGGACGCAGCCAATTGATGATACCTAGCAATTTCTGAGCATCATTTAGGGTTTTAATAGAATTTTGAAATTGTATGTTCTGATGCTGTATCATTTGTTCCAGAATTTTGACTCCCAAATATTTCCAAGGGGGGGACTGTTGGACCTTTTCCGGAGCCATCTGCAATCCATAAGAATGCAAGGCATCAAACAATTGAGGTTTTATCCTCAACAATTCCTCCTGGGTCAGTGTTGCTCCCAGTATATCATCCATATAGTGATAGCAATATGAGCCAGGAAATTGTTCATGAATTCCAGATAGAGCTTGTGTGACATACTATTGACAAATACTGGGGCTATTTTTCATACCTTGGGGTATGACCTTCCATTGATACCACTTTACAGGTTCAGCATTGTTAATCGAGGGTACAGTGAAAGCAAACTTCAATATGTCCTGAGGATGCAAAGGAATCGTGAAAAAACAATCTTTTAAATCAATGATTAAAATGTCCCACCCCACAGGTAACATCATAGGTGAGGGCATCCCAGCTTGAAATGTTCCCATGCTTTCTATCACCGCGTTGACCCTCCTGAGGTAGTGTATCAGCCTCCATTTCCCTGATTTTTTCTTTATGATGAAGACAAGTGTGTTCCAGGGACTGGTGGAGGGTTCGATATGTCCTTGCTTTAATTGTTCTGCCACCAAGTCCTGCAGGGCAGCTAGTTTTTCTTTATTCAGGGGCCACTGGTCAACCCACACTGGTCGTTCTGTGAGTTATTGTAGTGGCAATGTTGCAGTGCTGCCCATCTGCACAGTGGCCCCTATTAAAGGTCCTTGCCAATCCTGACACCCCAAGTTGTAAGTACATCCTGCCCCCATAGGTTCAGTGGTGCCATTGCAACATACGGCCAGATGGTGGCTGTCTGACCCTCCTCGTTTTTCACCAATACAGGGTGTGTGCTGAGGTGGCTCTGTGTTGTGCCTCCCAGGCACGCAATGGTTGATTCCACTGCGGTTAAAGGCCATGAAGGAGGCCATGCGGAGGAAGAAACAATAGAAACGTCAATCAAACCTCGAAGTCGTATCTGTGATGGGCTGGCACTGGGTATGACGAAAGTACATGTCATGTGTGGTCGCTGATCGGAGAGATTCTGGGCCCAAAGAACTTGGGGGGCCCCAGTAGATCCAAAGGCTCCAGTTCCCCGGGATCATTGCTCTGTCCTAGGGACACAGGACTTAAAAGGCACAAGTTGAACGATGCAGGTTTTTTCAGGGATGGTGACTAGGGGTGTAGGAGTAGAAACCATGGCACAAATTTGTCCCATAAAGTCTGCATCAATAAGTCCAGGATGCACAAAGATACCCTGTAATGTAGCACTTGATCTTCCCACTAACAATGCACTTAAGCCATGACCTAAGGGTCCACGTACTTTCAAAGGAACTTTATGCACCCACTGGGAGTCTAAAGTTACTGTTGCTGCGGTGGATACATCCACTCCGGCAGACCCTTTTGTGCTCCCACTGAGTTGGCTAAGTAAGTCTGTGTTTGTACCATGTTCTGGGGAAGTGCTTGTGTCTGAGCGCTCTTCCCCTTCGCGCTCTTCTTCCCATTTCCCCAGTTTCCCAAAGGCTGGCCATTTGCGTGAAATTTGGACTTACATTGTTTCACATGGCTCTGTGGCTCCCCCTGTGCTCATCTCATGTTCTCCATAGCTGCTTTTTCAGCCATCCGTCTCCAATTGCTCTCAAAAACTCCAAACTGCACTGGCTGGAATAAAATCTGTGCTAGGTGTTTAATATCAAAAGGAGCCAGCAAATCCATGTTGATAACACGAATGATTTGCATAACCTCCAAGGATCCTAGACCATACTGCACGACCCTTGTTTGCAGATCTTGAACCAGTCGCCACGCTATTACGCTATGGCTGTCTGCCTGATTCATGCCGGGGTCCGCTTTAAAAATGGGGAAGGCTTCGCAGCTTGGGGTATTTATACACACGCCCTCTCCCCCAGTCTCCCCAGTGCTATTCATTGTTCCCTCGGGCATACCCAAACGCTCCAATAATTCCCATTCCCCACATTCCAATGCCTTTTTTTCTCACTTCATCCCAGAACTGCCCCAGTTGCTGCGGCTGTACAGTCACTTTGCAAGGAGGTAGCATCCAGGGGCCTGCCGGTACCCGTCACACACAGCCATGACTACCCACCCCCTCCCTCCATTCATAAGTCTGCATAATTGGTTGTTCGTCCTCCTTGTCCTCGGATTCTTGTGGTAAAGGAGGATAATCCAGTCTGCTGAGGTTTTGAGAATCAGGGGGTTCTTTGTCCGAAAATGTTAGTTCCTCTAATTGCTCTGCCGGGGACGGGTATTTGGGCTTAACAAAGTCCGATGGGGAAGGATATTTTGGCTTAACATAATCTAAAGGGGACAGATATTTCTTTGATGAGTGTCCTCTGTTTCTCTGCTGAAGTCAGGGAGTTCTGTTGTTCAATTTCTTGCAATTGCCCCTCCTTCCCGGATTTTTTGTCCCTTTTATCTTGTTCGGCTTTCCATTCTTTTAATGTCTCATAGAGCAGTTGCCATGTAGTGGCCAGACTAGAAGCGTTCTTATCGCCACTTGACACAGCATCCCGCATTTTCATGCCTACTGCCTGCCAGGAAGATACACTGAAGGCAGTTCCTGCATCAGAGGAAAACCCCTGTTCTCTTGCCCAGAAAAGGGTAGCGCTTAGGGCTTCCTCCGTGGTTTTAATGCCGTTTTGCGATAACAATGCTTTCCACGTAGATACTACAGTCTTTTCCTCAGCAGTCAACTGGTTCCCCATGACTGCAACTAGTCACTGTCACCGACAGCTCACCTTAGTCCAAGGTGTCGACACAGGTCCAGACCATGGACGGACTCCTCCGTCTCTTTGCTATGCCAGTCTCTGTCCTCACAGCGCCTCACCTCGCCGTCTGTTCACGACGTCTGCGGCTGTTTTGCCAATCACATCAAGGTCACCACATATCGATGTTAGGACAGACATACATCACTCCTGAGTGCTTTGCCAAGGGGAATCAATTTATTCTAGCAAGCTATGTTTTATCTCTTGCTTAAAACAATGCTGATGTAACAGCTTCTGATTGGTTAGTGGAAAAAATCTGCTGACAGTTAAGGCAAATACTTTTTTTAGCAAAGTCCAAGACTTGAGCAGGTTGACCATCTGTTGTGGTTTTCCGTACCACATCCTGTTCTTTGCTGTCTGGATCGAACTTCCTCAATTCTTCGGTTAGCTGCAATTCTCGCCGACAGTATTTTTCTATATTTCTTAAGGGTACACTTTAATTATTTCATCCGATGGACAAGGTTCAGTAAGACTGATGAGCCAGCCATCTTCTACAAATTCTTCTACAAAGAGGGATACAGGTACATACTGGTATTAGTGGACACATTTAGTAGTTAGCCTGAAGCTTACCCCTGTCGCACTAACACAGCCAAGGAGGTGGTGAAAGCTTTGCTCAGTCATATAATTCCAAGGTTCGGGGTTCCTTTGGGAATGTCATCAGATAGGGGACCACATTTTGTTGCAACAGTGGTTAAGGAAGTTAGTCGGATTTTGGGAATTGCTTGGGATCTGCATACACCTTACAGACCCCAAGCAAGTGGTAAAGTTGAACATATGAACGGAACCCTTAAAACAGAGATTAGCAAAATTTGTCAAAAGACATCCATGACATGGGTTCAGGCCTTGCCTATAGCTTTACTGAGAATCTGCATACAACCGAGGAGGAGGGATAACATCAGTCCCTATGAAATATTGTATGGCAGACCTTATCAAATTCCACACATTCCGGGAGAGATTCATATGAGGGGGAAACTTGATTTACAGAGATATCTAATGGCTTTAAGTTCCACATTACAGAAGCTCCAGAATTACATCGTGTTATCCAGACCCATAGGACTGGACACACCTGCACATCCCTTCCAATCTGGAGACTGGGTCTATGTCAGATGGTGGGACAGTGATCCTTTACAAGCCAAGTGGAAAGGACCATTCCAAGTCCTGCTGACTACCCTCACTGCAGTCAAAGTCGCTGGCAAAGGACCCTGGATTCACTACTCCAGAGTTAAGAAGGCTTCTGCTCCTGAATCCATCGAGAAAACAGAGACTGACACAAATGAGAATGATGTGGTTTAAATTGTTCTTTTCCTGTGTGTTATCTACACAATCGGTAACCATGACCTGGGGTTGGCCCCACAATTTACATGGGTTTTAGTCCAAAATGTATCCAAAGCTCTTAATAAAAACAACTGACCTTTAGATGGGAATAGTAACTGGCCACCGATTGGCTTAGGTGGACCAGAGTGGGAGAGTTAGCAAGGATTTGGCTGGAATTTGGAAGTAAACTCAAATTTCACATGAAGTAGGTCTCAGAAATAACACCTTGAATTTTGATTATATCTTCCACACCCTCAATTCATGGTTACCAAACTGGCCCTGGATTAAAGAACTATTCACAGTAGTTATAATCATAAGTTTGCTTGCATGATACCCGACTGTGTAAAACGTTACTGTTGTTAGATATTTACTGTTAGATATATATTGCTGTTAGATATGTAATATTAGTAGATATTTAGAATAGAGACTCGACAAGGTAGAGGCCTTGTCTGGTCTCTAAAGGGGGGAATGATGCCTTAGGATTTTAGCTTTTATATTTGTCATATATTTGTAACCCTGCAATTCTTAGTGTGTAACTCTAAAGCCCATGTAAAAATGTTAGCTACTGCCTTTAGACAAAACAATCCATCTTCAGGCCTGGACCTCAAGGACACCTTACTGCCTCAGGCCCAAGATCTGTAAACAGCTGTTGGTAAGGGGGGGAGCAAACTTGGGGTGAATTACTTCATTACCTGGAGCTCTAATTGGAAGAACTAGCCCCGATATGATAATAGACCAAACTTATAAAAGTATGGAGAACTCGTGACCGGTCATCCATCTTGGGTGGTCTGTCGCTCTCAGACACGAATAAACACACGGAGACAGCTGTCAGGGTCCACCAACAGGCAGAGGCAAAAGGGGAAAGAAAAAGAGCCCCCGCCTCTGCCCTCGGTCTTTATTTATATATATTCAGAAACCTCCGTGGATTGGAGGATGGGAATACCACCTCCTGCTGTCCACTGGTCAACAGAATTGTCTATCATATAGGTTAGGAATTCATAAACATTGGCCGGTTAGTAATAACAAAAGTTATGTTTATACAAAGTGTGTGAGAAACTATTTGCTGAACTAAAAACACTGCACAACTGAAGAACTGCAAAATGCAGGGCTACAGTGGTCCATCTTGGGGAGATGATCTTAGGGGGTCCACCTTAGGGTGTAAGCCCCCCGGAGTGAGCTCTGACTGCCCTGGATGTACCTGAAGGCCTTCAAATAAACACCACCGCTTTTAACCCTTTGATCTTTGTCAAGCCTCTCTCTTTTAGGTAGTCCCGGATAAGGCATCACAAGAAACCCCCTGAAAGGAACCAATTCAATTTTTATTTATGCCTCAACATCATATGCTGTTTCTGACATGGGGTGGAAAAATTACCATGTGCAGGAGGCAGCTAGGCAAAAATGGAGTGTCAAAAACACAACTCTTAATTGTAATTAACAAAAAATAATTTATTAAAAAAAAGCAGCAATTAAAAAAAGAAAAATCTAAGCAGCAACCGGAAGAAAAATATAAATTTCAAAATTAAAGTACCCAAAATAAAATGAGAAAAACCAGGTGCAGCGATTAGAGACTCTTAAGATGTTGGTTTGGCGTAATACCCACGGCAGAATCCTTGCTGCGCTGGGCTTGCTTTAGCTAATCTAAAGCAAAAAGTCTTTATTAAAGTCTCTTTTGCAGAGCTTGAGGCCAGTAACCCCAGCGCAGGGGCTTTACCAACAGCTATTCTGAAGGTAAAGGACCCCTCTCCCTGCTGTGCAGGTGCTTTTACACTCCACTGGCTCCTCCCAGGACCGCCCAGGACTACCTACAGTCCAGCCCACTCGGCTTGCAATGATTGGTGAGAGGTGATGATGTTATTCCCTTCTTTCACCAATAGCTGGTCTGTTGCCAGGGAGTAGTCTTCTGGCTGATGTCATCGGGGAAAAAGGCGGGAAACAGTCCTCATTAAAATTCAGGCTGGCAAAATGCCAAGCTGCAAGCCAACGGTCTGTTCCTAAAAATAGCTCAGGAGCCACACCCAGGAGTTTTGGTGTCCCTTAATATTTAAGTTTAGGATCCAGTCTCAAGGGATTCACTGAACTTTACAATATAAAGAAAACTTATAAAATTAGTTACAACAGTACAAAAAACTTCATGAAATAGTATTCAACTTTTGCATCAACATAGTTTTAACAACTGAACTTCCTAAAACTGTATAAAGCTATTTGAACACACATTCTCAACAGCAAACTTTAAGAAAACTGGTTTTCAACTCACATTAAACTTCATAAACAGGTTTTTAATTATAAATTCCAATAATCAAACTTTATAAAAACAGGGCTAACAATTTAACTGGACAACTTATAAATTAACACACAATTAACTTCACAAACCTTATTAATCAACTAACTAATCCCTGAATAATTAACATGCGAAAGCCAACTCATGATTTTTATTTATAACATGGAGGGAGCCCTCTCCCTGGGGGGACTTTTTCTGACAGCCAATCGGGGGAGAAAATTTCCATGACTGTGCTGCAAGCGACCCCTCTTGCAGGTGGGCCAGCCCCCGGATGCCCGGGGGAAAATGCCCTGGAAATCGGGCTATGGGAGGAGTCTTAGCACATAAAAGTTAACTGCGCCACAAGGCCTCTGCCATTTTTTGGTTCCTTGGTGAGCAGGGAGTGCCTGGAGGGTTCAGCTCCCTGCAGAGCTACCTCGTCCCTGCTTGCCCTCTCTGCCTTCCCTGTCTGTCTACCCTGTTTCACCAAGCAGCCCGTCGCCATCACAGCCTGTTCTTTGCCGACGGAGGAGCTGACATCAGCCCGCAGCCACCCCCGCCCCAAGCCCGCCAATGGCCGCCACCCGTTCCCTGCCCTGCACCAACGGGAGACACAAGCTGCCACCGCTGGTTGGAAGTCACACCAAGCCACGTGGATGCCATGGCTTGCAGTGTGCCTCGAGCAGACGCCAGCAGGGCCCCCGGGATTCTGGTGATGATGTTCTGTCCGTTTTCCCCTTTCTTTCTCTCTTTTCTATCCCCTCTTTGGCAGGGACATTTATTAATAAACAGTTTTCAGATATAATATTGCTGCGTCTGAGCTTTATTTCGTCCAAGAAATCTATCAGAAAGAATCCTCCCCAACTCCCCTTACGGTGGGACGGGACACTCCTTGACCCAAAAGAAGAGAGAAACTGGGCATGTGGACTAATTAGCATGAGAAGCAAGAGAATCATTAACCAATAAAAGATAGAATACTAATCAATAAGAGAACTATGTAACTTGCTACCTATGAACACTAATTCCTTTGTGTGGTGATTTAACCCAGTGTGGAGAAAACTGATTGGTTAAAACTGCTGATGGACAATGAGTTTAAACCACTGATATAGTTAGAGACGCCTCTGCTGGAGATATGTTTAAGAAAACACCCAGGAAATGCATCCTGTCTTTTGTTCCCCTGCCGCTCCTGCGGCAGTAGGGCCCTGGGACTGGGCCCTTGGCCTGGCCTGGTGGGAGCCGGCCCCCCTTCGTCTAGCCCCACGGCCCAGGGGCCCAGCGGGGGGAGGCCGGCCGGTTCCATCTAGCGTCCCAGCGAGATCGAGCTGGCATGGGCGGCCACAGGAGCCGAGGCTGCCAAAAGAGAAATAACTGTCCCCCTCCCCCCCCCGGAGCCAGATGCGGTGAGATCAAAGAGCGGCGGGCCCAGGAGCTGAAGCTGATGCCACAGTTTATTGCTAATTAGCAGCACTAAAACCGCTGTGAGCTGCTGCCAGCATGAACAGCCTGGCTCGGGGGGGAGACAGCCCCTCCCTTTCACTGGTACCAGCCAGAGAAGCAGTGTATGACCAAGTGGGAGAGAGCAGGTGAGTATTACCCCGATGTGAATCCCATAAATCCTCCTGCAGGCATTTCTGCAAATATTAACTTCTCTTCCAAGTCAGAGAGAAAGGAAAGCAAGTCACGTGAGGGGAAAAAACATGGTGACCAACAACTCAAGCTGAGGAGAAGGAGGAAGTAGCAGATAAGATGCCATCTTACCACTGGGACTGACCCCTTTCTGTAAGCTGTTGGTGAGACTGTAATAGAACCAAACTATCTTTACTCTGTAATTCACAAATACAAGCATGGGGGGGATCTGAAATTCACTCGGCCTGAGAATAAGAACACTTTATGTTGTGAGCAGATGAAGTTGCAGTTTCTGGAGATGATGAATGAGAGGGAGAGACTTTTACCTTTACCTTTAGGCTGGAATGACTTGTCCTTAAAAGTTTAACCCCATTGTATTCCTTTGTGACCCATGAACTGTAAGTTTCTTGTGAGAGAGAAAGATTCACCACTGCAGAATCTGGGTGGGCTGTGGTGTTTCCTGAAGGTTTGGAACCACGCTGAAGACACTCCACAGGGAGCTATCTTCCGTGGGATGAATCTCACGTCACAACAGAAAGAACTCTTTTTCCATCCATAAAATGGCAATAGCAACTCTTAATGAAAAAGATCAAAATCCCATGTTTTATGTCCCTTTGCATGATCAGTGAGAAAGGTTGGGATGTATTGGAAAGAGAGGGGGTGTTTGGAGATTTGCCTTAATATCTTTATTATCATTATTCTTTTACTGTGTTAGTAATAAAACTATTTTACTATTTTAAGTTTTTGGAGCCTGTTTTTGCCATCAGATCCTCTTAAGAACAACTTCTCGTGGTGGTCTGGAAATTCTCCAGGCTAACCTACGACAGTTTGCCAAAATGTATAAATAGTCACAAGTTTTGATAACTGATGTACATGTTTTGTGGAGTGATCCCCATGTACCTCAATGTTGAATAAAGTAATTTCGACTTTCTAACCTAACAAACTGGTTAGAGAGTTATTTCCTGAGTTTCGGTCACACCTTCGCCTGTCCCCATGCCTTTAGAAACAAAACCTGTAACAGTGTGGTATACAAAACTGTTCCTTTATTCCTGTCTGTAGTTGCACTGAAGACTGTGAAGTGTCCCACAAGCTTCATTTTGACCACACAGGCAGTCACAACTGGTACCACCATACTGCAATCTACTGCTGTGAAAGCATCTTCTTTTTACAAATCCTTAGTAAAAACGAGCCAATTACACTGGAAAGTCTTAGTCCTCATCCTGACCTGTAAAATGTTCTGGTTATTGCCATTTCTGTGCCAGGTATGAGTGACAATGCTCTTCATGGTTTGAAGTGACTACTGGAATGCAGGCGACTTTGCATACAGAGATCTTTGCCAGGTGGAAACTTTTGCATATTCCCCATTATTGAAAAACTTGAGCCCCTGCCAGGTTTGAGGTGCTTTGCCTTGTTTGAACTTAGCCACAGCAGACTTGTTTCAGAACTGCTCAAAGCCACACAAGGAGACAGAGGCAGTGTAGTTATTCCCTTACTGTTTCTATGCTCCTTTCTCTGACTTTCCGCTGGCTACCCTTTTGCCCTCTCCCCTGCTCATTACCTGGGAGACCTGATCTTCAGCTGCTACCCCACTTTTAATCATTATTTTGTATCTGTCAGGTAAAACGTCCCAGTTTTGCCTCAAATGCAGGATTCCTGCTGCACAAATCCACTGCTCATTTTCACGGCACATGCCTAACTAATTTTGAGGTGATCTGCCCACATGCTGCAAGCCATGCATTAAAAAATTCCACTATCTTTCTGTCCTTTCAGAAAGGCTGAAATAATTTTTCACCCATTTTTAATGCTCTTGCTTGTAATCTTTAGTACTGGATTCTATTTTAGTAAGAACTAGTGTTTTAACAGTCAATACATATGAAAAGGAAATGATACACAAGCTGTTCTTCAAATCATTCTGTGTGCCAATCCAATGCATCAGCAATGGAAACATCTACCACTGGGTTGGGTTTTTTTGCAAAAATTTTAGAAATGCAAAATGTTTTATGTTTTATCCACTTTTTATCTGTTCCGCATACATACTGTCTAGTTTCCATGAAAGACATATATGAAAATAACTGAGCCAGACTGTACCCTCATCACCTCTGAATTACAGAAAGATTATTATAAAGAAAAACTTTATAATAGATCTACCTACTTTAGAATTTAAAGATCCTATTCTACCTCAGGCCAACTTTACCATTGTTCATTAGGTTTTCTACATAAATCAAAATACATCTTCACAGTGAAGAGATGATACTTGCAAGTGCCACAGGGATGAGGAAAAAAAGTTTTACATGCAAGAATAGTAACTCTGGTGTCTGGAACAGGATGAAGCTGAGTTTTGAGATACTCCCACTGTACATAGATATAGAGTGAGTTATGAAAGTGTGCTTAACTTAAAAATTCAGATTTTATTTACAAAAATTACTAAAAAAAGGAAACATAAAACTCTCCTCCTGGATATACTCTACTCTGCAAAACACTGCAATTGAAGATCATTAAACGCATTTACACACTTTACAGATTTATCTTTGCATACAACAGTGTATGCTTTAGTCATAAAGACATTAGAAAAGACGATAAACTAAGCTGTTTTAAAATAATGAAACCACCAGGTTTCCTTTGGCCTCCCCTCTTTAAAAATAAACTAAAACACTTTAGTAGAGGAACAGATATAAGAATTCTAACTTTTCTAAAAAGGTACATGAGAATCAGCCTTCTTCAATTCAGACACGCATAACATCAGACCTAACTCAGCAGTCTTGAGACAAGATCTGAACCAAGGCAATTAGCAACATTCTCTGCGACAGAACTGCAAGGTCACACCCACAGTTTCACTTTCAAAGTTGTTAATTCAACAAAGGAAGATGGAGGGTGGGGGAAGGAGCAGTAACATAAGAAGCTACAAATTCAATGTTTTTTTAACAAAGAACTGCATTTGAAAAAGGCACAGTGTTCCCCTCCCACATTTCCCAAGAAGCTCAGAATACAAATGGTTCCCTGCTTCAACCACACTAACTAGTGTGCAGAAGTTTAACACAAATTTTAAAAAGTATAATAATAACTCTTGACAGAAGAGTAACAAACGGTAATCACTAATATCCCCAAAGTTAACACAGAGCTGCCCAGCTCTAGGTACAGCTTTTTAAAAATTTTTCTTTTTCACTGCAATTGCACCTATTTTCAACAGACTTCACCATCAGAATGAAATATTGATTTGAAGATAAAAATCCTCAATCAAACCAGGAAAACTCAACTTTCAATGCTAACCCGAATCAGGACTTTACCCAGCTGGTTTTATCTCCCTCCATATCACAACTGGACTTCAATCCTTTATGACAAGTACTTGAATCCTTTGTAAGACGTTTTCAGAGCCTAATTCATATTCTCTTAAATAGTACTGTGGTAGTAATTGAAATGAAAACAAACACATCATTGTTTTCCTCAATTTAAAAACAAATTGGAAAGCATACTGAAGGAAATTCATCCCTGAGTAACAAGACATTTAAAAGCTGCATCCCATTGACAGTCATTGCAATATCCTATGACATTTAACTCTAATAATTAACACCATGAACAGGCAGCAACAGAACTAGTCACAGTCCAATATGTTTGCAGCATTGTTGCATTGATTCCGTGATCCTGTTTAATGAAACTGCAAGGGAACATTAGGAAATGGGATAAATAGAAACAGTGTCTTTTATTATTTTAAGTTGAATGTCAGATTGACAGCTAAACCGTGCTGGATCCCAGGAAACTCAGAGCAGTGGTGGTCAGCAACTGGCTTCTTTGGATGTCCAAAAGATTTCTACCGTGTGTCTTCAACCAAACAACAGGAGGAGAATGATTGTGATGGAGTTCAGTGCTATTAATGGCACTGCAGAGGGGAAAAAAAAGGAAGATTAATAGTGAAAATTTTCCTTTCCACATCACAAAATGATGGAACTTCATATTATCTTGGGAGAACACCTTGGGAGAAGGAGCAGAATCAATCAAAATTTTAAAAACACACTTAATTTCCTGTGCAAAACCGGGACTAATGGAAGGAGCCAGGCTTTCGTCCTAGGATACTAGAAGTAAGTAGGAAGCAACAGCAGAAATACTTTTCTACGGCCTGTTTTAACTCAAACACTTTAGTTCATTTTTAATTTTAACCCAAACAACCCTTTCTCCAAATGAAACTAAACCATCTCAAATTCAGTTTCTATCCTTGTGTCCTGGAGTGACTTTATGATGCTATATATCCCAATCACCTACTTAATGAAAAAATATTAACTCTGTGTCTTTAAGCTGGCTCGAGAAGCCAGGCACTTGTTTTGGTTTTCTCCGAAGGATATTTACATTCTTTTATTTATCAGCTAACTTTGTTGTGGTTCTCAGGAGAAACTCTGCTTCTCAGGAGAGAACTCTCTCCGGCCACTTTCTGTGTGGCAGAAGGCGAAGGGGACACTTTTTACCTTTTTTTTTTCCCCCTGTGAGTTTTTGGCACTGCTTTTACTCATATTGGAGGGAGTTGAAACTTACTTTTGGCTTTTTCCCTCCTCTGCCTGAGGCATGGAAAGAAGACAGTTTTTTTCTCCTGGGATCGTAGTTTTTTTCCTTCTTCCTTTGGAACTTTACAACAGACTACTGAACTCTGGGGCCTACCTACACCCTGGGCCTGGAGAGGGCCTACTCCGTACTCAAGCAGCTAGCTAGAGACAGAGCAGAAACTACACCCAGGAAACAAAGGACACTGAATTCATCCAGGTTGTCCTCATCACGAGAGGTTTATTATCTAACATTATTCATTTTTTATTTTCCTTTCCCTTCCCCTGGTGCCTGCATGCACCCCCCCCTCCCAGCAGCTGGGTTTTGTTAAATAAACAGGTTTTTTTCACTTTCCTCTGAGAAATTCTTAAGGGGAGGGGAAGGGAGTTATTAGGACCCTATCTTTTGCAGAGGAGGCTCTTGGAGTCTTCCTCCTAAGTTTGTCCAAACCGTGACAAACATATTTGGTGCCCAATTCGTGGGGGCCCAACCACGACACCTTGGCTTTACTGTAATTTAGAAGAAACATGTCAGTTTTTAGTGGTGGGAAAGACAGGTAAGATTTGTTACTTCCTCTTTAGCATCACCTATAAAAGGAATTTTTGATGTGCTTTATAGTGGAAAACTATCAGTAACTTACAATTAAGAGTCTATTTTCTTCCCCATCCTTTGAGGCACATAAGCCTGTCTTACCTTTCAGAATCCCAGGAATTACATTTCCCTCACCAGGTACTTTCCATAAAATTGAATTTAGCCAAGGTGAAGCTAATTGCACACTCTGATTAATCACCAGGCTTCCCTCCAGCTCCCAAACTTCAAAGACAAGACACATCAGTGGCACCACAAGCCAGTCAGTCGGGGAATGTTTTACACTTTTATCACCCTCCTATACAGAGTCCACACATGAAGGAAGGACAGATTGGAAATGATGAGCAGTAGGTAAAAGGAGTCAAAGTACTGATGTTACTTCATTAAAGCACAGAAACAAAACTTTACAGACAATAATACTGAAAGAAAAGATTGTCCCCTTACCTCTCATAACAGTTCGTACAGATTGAATAAAGTTTGTTAGCTGTGCTTTAATTCCTGGTTCCTCTCCGTATCCTCCAATCCCTTGATTGCTTCCCCAGCCAACTGTGTCACATAAAAAACCAAATCATGCAACAAATGCTATCAGCAATATTAACGAACAATCTATCTTGAATATGGTTTATACTACCATTAACTACAAACCAATTAGCTTTATTTCACTATCAGATTTTAATACAATAGACTGAAAAATGTTAAACCTTTTAATGAATGCAACAGCAATGACTAATCCATATTTCTCTAAAGGAAACCTTCACCTTTTTAATACACTACTGTTCCCTGCATGTCCAGAGAAACATGAGTTTATTTGGGCTTCAAAAAAATATCTGTCAAAATAAAACCAAATAAACTACAATCTGTTCATAGTCCAGAAAATAAAATAGCAAATAATTGTTGGGTATGAAGTGATGAGGCTTCAGAACTGACAAATGAGCTACATGACAGAAAATGGTCAGCACGAATTCCAAATCAGGATGATGATTTTTGTAA
This sequence comes from Amblyornis subalaris, assembly GCA_018881555.1. Lineage (NCBI taxonomy): Eukaryota > Metazoa > Chordata > Aves > Passeriformes > Ptilonorhynchidae > Amblyornis > Amblyornis subalaris. The sequence goes on along the minus strand of JACAXG010000287.1, from coordinate 117,855 downwards.
CTGCTATAAAAAAATTACTAGTCTATCATTAGCAAATTCACAGGTGACACCAAGTTGGGTGGGAGTGTCAATCTGCTGGAAGGTAGGAGGGCTCTGCAGAGGGACCTGGACAGGCTGGATCGATGAGCCAAGATCAACAGTATGAGGTTTAACAAGATCATGTGCCGGGTACTGCATTTTGGCCCCAACAGCACCATGCCACGCTACAGGCTGGGGGCAGAGTGGTTGGAAAGGGGCCCAGTGGAAAAGGACCTGGGGGTGCTGGCTGACAGCCAGCTGAACATGAGCCAGCAGTGTGCCCAGGTGGCCAAGAAGGCCAATGTCAACCTGGCCTGTATCAGAAATAGTGTGGTCAGGAGGACTAGGGAAGTGATTGTTCCTTTCTGCTCAGCACTGGTGAGGCCACACCTCGAATCCTGTGTCAGGTTCTGGGTCACTCACTTCAAGAAGGGCATTGAGGTGCTGGAGTGGGTCCAGAGAAGGGCAACAGAGCTGGTGAAGGGTCTGGAGTACAAGTCCTATGAGGAGCAGCTGAGGGAGCTGGGGTTGTTTAACCTGGAGGAGACTGAGGGGAGACATCACCCTCTACAACTACCTAAAAGGAGGTTGCAGCCAGGTGGGGATCAACCACTTCTCTCAGGCAACTAGCATCAGAATGAGAGGAAATAGCCTCAAGCTGCACTGGGGGAGGTTTAGGTTGGACATTAGGAAGAATTTCTTCACAGAAAGAGTGATTAGCTATTGGAATGGGCTGCCCAGGGAGGTGGTGGAGTCACTGGCCCTGGAGGTGTTTAAGGAAAGACTGGACGTGGCACTTAGTCCCATGGTCTAGTTGACATGATGGTATAAGGTCATAGCTTGGACTTGATCTTAGATGTCTTTTCCAACCTAACTGATTCTGTGATTCTGTGACTTGGGATCTTTTCAGAGGGCAACAGAAGTCCTGAAGGTTTACGAAGCCTGTCAAGGGAGAAACCCTTTCTGACCTGCTGTGAGGAGGCAGAATGTGTGGTCCCAGCAATGGGAACAGGGATTTCTGAGTCCTGCTGATCACAGCCCTTACCCATTTGGGAATGAGAGGGGTACCTCTCAATATTCAAAGCTGCACTGCACAACCTGTGAGTTTCTTTTCTCCAGAGAGAACTTCTGAGTGAATGTTTTTTCCCCTTTCTTGTCTCACTCACTCCGCTGGCACCGGGTTCAGGTCAGTAGGTGAGTCCTCTCCCTCACCAGCCTTGCCAGCTGCTGCTTCCCACTTGGATGAGCTTGGAGTTATTCCCAAGTCTCCCAAGGCCAATGAGTGGCTTGACCCATCCTGTAGGTCTCCACATCTCCCTTTTCCTCAAGCTGCTGTTCATGAGGAAAGCAAAAGAAAATCCCAAATCCAAACTGAGCAGATCCCTTGCAGTGAGTCCTACTGGGGAATGTGAGAAAGGGAACACCATCTGCATTCCTGACAAAAATCCTAGCTCAGCCAGACGTGGAGAAGTCAGGATTCTTCAGATCAGGAAATTGGGAAACCTTGGATCACAGGTAATTTTTTCCTGAGGCTTTGCAGAAGATCCTTGTGTCAGTGGCTTTTCTCTGTTTTGTAGGGTTTTGGTTTCTTTTGAAGGACAAGGATGCCCAACCTTGGGGATTTTTCCTCAGTAACGCAAAAATGTGAGCATGAAAATACTTGTCACTCTTTGCACGATATCAAAAAAAGGATGAAAAAACCATTGCACACCATCAAACATCCTGACAAAGTGGTACAAATGGGGACGAAATAGTAGAAATGCACAGAAAAAAAAATGCGGAAAAAAGAGAAACAAAGCAAGGACGGGAGCAACATCAACCACAGCAGCAGGAAATTCAGCTTCCAGACTGAAATCCCCAAAGCCACCCCCTGCATGTTGATATTGACACCGGCAAGGAACGGCTGCGGGAGGCCACAGCACCGGATCCCGCGAAGCCTGGCAGGTCGGAAGGAGTCTCCGCCACGCCAGGCGGCTTTCCCGCGTCTGCAGAGCCTGCTACGAGGATCCCCGGGCTCGCCAAAGGCCGGGCGGCCGCGGCCGGGAGCCACCGGCCGGGCTCCGGGTGGCTCCTACCGTCACGAGGCCTCCCCGGGCCTGTCCCAGGCTATCCCCTCGCCCCGCTCCCTGTGGCTGGTCAGTGGCTGGCGGCTCACCATGTCGGAGGAAGCGCTCCTCGTGCAGCACGGCCACGGCATTGACAATGAGGAGTGCAGCTTGCAGCAGCGAATAGAGCGTGAACGCCATGAACCGCCGCCGCGGTGCACTATACCGGCAGGGCAGGAGTGGCGCCGATTCGGGGCGGGGCGGGGCTGCCGGCCTCTCGGTTCCCCCCCCCGCGGCCGTGGAGCACTGTGGATCTTTCGGGGCGGTGGAACTAAAGGCACATGCAGCGTACGTACCCAGAGAGCCCGCGGTGACCCGTGGAAAACTGCTTGCTGCTTAGCAAGTGGCCTTTTGTTTCAGTCCGAGCGCAAGGAAGGAGGAAGGCGCAGCCTCACCTTCCTTCATCTTTAACGGTAACGTGGCGTCTCCCGAATAGTGAGAGCTGGCAGGGAGACATCACCTGGCGTGGGGCAGTGAGGCAGCCCTCATGGCCGTCACTTATTAATACCCTAATATTAGTAGAATTAGTCGAAAACATAAACTGGTTTATATGCAAAAGTACAGGGGTTTGTATTTAATTTTACAGACAATATTTTTTTTCCCGTGTATTTTCTCAATATATATTGATTTTCATTATTTATTGATTAAGGGTTCTAGCAGGAAGTCAGCTCAGATTTTGTTTATCCAACATGTAATGACTGGAAGTAAAAATCATAGCAGAATCCAAAAGAAAACAATTATCTTTTATATTGGATTGATCAGGGCTTCTGTGTGCTTCTGCAGTCAAATAACAAAAATAATAACTGTAGCTCAGAGATACTATATACTTATTCATGCAAAAATAAACTCTTCCTTTTCCTTGCATCTTTCAGTCTGATTGGCTGAAAGGTGGGATTTGCACAATCACTTTGATTTTATTTCTCATTGATCATACAATATGCAAACCCCTTAATTCCAGATGGTTGATAGCTTTTATTTATTTAATCAGGGTTGTGCTAGTTTTGGCTGGGGTAAATTTTCCTCACAGTGGCTGGTATGGGGCTGTGTTTTGGATTTGTGCTGAAGGCTTACACAGAGCCAAGGCCTTTTCTGCTTTTTGGACTGCCACACTGGGGAGGAGGCTGGGGGTGCATGGAAGGTTGAGAGGAGACACAGCCGGGACAGGTGACCCCAACTGACCAAAGAGATATTCCAGACCATGTGACATCATGCTCAGTATATAAAGTGGAGTGAAGGAGGAAGGGGGGGGACATTTGGAGTGATGGCATTTGTCTTTCCAAGTCACTGTTACGTGTGATGGGGCCCTGCTCTCCTGGAGATGGCTGAACACCTGCCTGCCCATGGGAAGCAGTGAATTAATTCCTTGTTTTGCTTTGCTTGTGTGCGTGGCTTTTGCTTTCCCTATTAAACTGTCTTTATCTCAACCCACGAGTTCTCTACCTTTTACCCTTCCGATTTTGTCCCTGATCCTGCTGGTGGGGGAGTAAGTGAGCGACTTTGTGGTACTTGGTTGCTGGCTGGGGTTAAACCATAACAGGGTACAATGATTTGCATAATCACTGCGCTTTGATGGTATTAGACTCATTCACTACAATAGAAATTGTAACTGTGCTTGTGGTGGACTGGAGAGACCCCATCAATTCTTTGCCCTGCTACAGACTTCTGATACTATCTAGGCAAATTATTCACAGTTTATCAATATTATATCTCTATGCTTCAGCTCTGGGTTAAGATCCACTCACCAGCAAACGCAAGATGATCTGATACTTTAGCAATTAATTGTCGTGACTGTACAATCAAACACCATGCAAATCAGCCATGAAGAAACCCACACCTCAGGTTCTTGTCTTCATCTTTTTTTTCCAAAACACTCAGTATTGTCAATGACATAGTATTATGCAACTTAGTAATCATTACTATTAAATAACATTACATTCTAACAGCTGGAACTGGAAACAAGACAAAGCACCCCATCATCAGAGCCATAACATATTTTGTTACTAATTTACCCACAAAATTACTACTATTAAATAAGGGAGATAGAACAGAGAACAAAAATCAAACATATTCATCAGTTTTGTCATCTGGTCAAAAGTATTTGGCATTTCAGTCTTGAAAAGGAATATAGTCTCAGTTAAAGGAAGTGAGTAAAACATCTATTGCAATTGCAGTCAGATCAATAATATTTAAGCATTATCAAGGGTTAACCTGGAGGCAAACTCCAGATCCCCACACTTAGTTCTTCAGAGGAGAGGAGACAGCAAAAACAGGCTGCAAACTTGAAAAATGATTAAATAATTTATTTACTAACTCTACTAAGAATAGAAAGAATAAAAAATAATGAAAATATTAAGGTATAATATACAAATATTATTCTCCCCCCATACATTCCAAATCTTCCTCACTGATCACACAAAGGGCATAAACATGAGATTCTGATGTTATGATTAAGAGTTCTTATTGCCACTTTATGGGATAAAGAGAGTTCTTTCTGTAGTGTAGTGGGATCCATCCCACAGAAGACAGTTCCCTAAGGAGTATGTTCAGCATGGTTCCAAACCTTCCAGAAACACCACAGCCCGCCCAGGTTTCTGCAGTGGTGTATCCTCTCTCCCACAATACACTCCGCAGTTTGTGGGTCACAAGAAAAGTCTGATGGGGTGTCATAGTTTGACCCCGTGTGAGACAAATTTGATTGGTTAAAAACAGGTAAAGGACAATTCTATGAGCCACTTAGTGTTCATGTGACGTCTCTGTGAAAGTGTCCTAGGGTGACTTTATGATGCTATATATCCCAATCGCCTGCTTAATGAAAAGTATTAACTCTGTGTCTTTAAGCTGGCTCGAGAAGCCAGGAGCTATGTTTTGGTTTTCTTCAAAGGATATTTACATTCTTTCACCTTTATCAGCTCRCTATGTTATGGTTCTGAGGAGAGAACATCTCGGCAGTCGCTTTCTATAGTTGGAGGGGAAGTGACACTTTTTTTTGCCTTTACCTTTTTTTCTTGTGAGCTTTCGCCTGGTTTTTACTCAGCTGAGGGATATTTGGACRGAGTTAAAACTTGCTTTTGGCTTTTTCCCTCCTCTGCCTGAGGCACTGGAAGAAGACAGTTTTTTTTCTGGGATTGTATTTTCTTTTTCTTCTTCCTTTGGAACTGTAACCAGACAGCTGAGCTCTGTTCTACATACCATCTCTCCAGGGCCTACACCCCCCGGGCCTGGACAGGGCCTACTCCATACTCAAGCAGCTAGCTAGAGACACAGCAGAAAACCACACCTGCCAAGGACTCAGGACTTTGCTTCATTCAGGTTATCCCCCTCACGAGAGGTTTATTATCTAACATTATTCATTTTTATTTTTATTTTCTTTTCCCTTCTCCTGGTGCCTGCGTGCACCCCCCTCAGCAGCTGGGTTTTGCTAAATAAACAGGTTTTTTTCACTTTCCTCCGAGAAATTCTTAAGGGGAGGGGAAGGGAGTTTTGAACCCTATCTTTTGCAGAGGAAGCTCTTCGAGTCTTCCTCCTAAGTTTGTCCAGACCGTGACAGAAAGGAATGTTATAAAGAACATCTAGGAAGTGACGCAGCACTTGCTCTCACTTCCTCTCTTGCTCCCTTGCTGTCTGCTGACCCACGAGAGGGAGAGGCTTCCCCCCCCACCCCGGGCCAGGGGCCCACGGCCCGGGGGGCCAGTGGGGGCAGCTGGCCTCACTCCACCGGTCCTGTGCCGTTCCGGACCTGAGAGGAGCTGATCTATCACCATCTGGACCAAGGCCAAACAGAGCAGCCGAGAAAGCTGAGAAAAGGCCGAGAGAAAAAAAGCACTCCTTTTAGAGGTGTATTGGTGAGATCGAAGGGTGATCTTGCTTTTAAGATAAGGCAGAAATTTAAGTAGCAGCCAAGAGACTTACTCAAAATTTGGATGGCTGCCAGTGCAGAGAAGTGTACGGGGGAGAAGGAGCCTTGGGCCTGGGGAAGCAAGCCTTATATAGAACTGCACTATCTTATGGGAGCATGTAAACTGTTATAAATACTTTGTAGGCATTTTCTGCAAATATTAACCTCTTCTCTAAGCTAGAGAGAAAGGAAAGCAGTCACGTGAAAGACTAAATATGGAGGCCAGCAGCCAATGGAAGAGAAGACAAGG
>JACAXG010000287.1:84250-109517 GCA_018881555.1 Amblyornis subalaris | reverse complement strand
GAGGAGAATGATATTTGTACATTATGCCTTAATATTTTTATTATTTTTTATTCTTTCTATTCTTAGTAGTGTTAGTGAAATAAATTATTTAATCATTTTTCAAGTTTGCAGCCTGTTTTTGCTGTCTCCTCTCCTCTGAAGAACTAAGCATGGGGATCTGGAGTTTGCCTCCAGGTTAACCCTTGACATGTACTGAAGGATAATGATGTATAAAAGTCTCCTTTCACTCAACTTCTAGAAGAGAAGGTTTACTCGAGCCCGGCATCCCGTGGCTTGAGGGGTCTGCACCTTAGAGGTGCATAGAAGGTTTTCCTTAAAATTAGTTTGTATTTTCAGAGTCTGATTTCAGCATACACAGTGACTGGTGTTGAAAACTGTGCATACACCACCTTTGGATGCTAAAAGCAAATCCAAAGCCATGTAATTTTGTTTAATTACCTTTGAAAGGTTGGTAAGTTGCAAAGCACCGATTGTATTATCAGGCTTTGATTTGTCTTTCCTTCCAGAAGTATCACTTCAGCTGGAGGAAGGCTTTTAAAAATGTGTTTGGGGTGCAATTCCCATTATTTCAATGCTTTCATGAAATGTATGATAAACAGAACAAATCAGCACTTGTTCTGTTTTGTTACTCGTGTCACACCTTGTATGTGTGAGAATTTCCCTTTTAAGGGTCAGATGGTATTTTGTCCTCTGTGTGTTTATATTAGAGTGGCTTCTAGGAAAACAACATTGTTTTCTTTCAGTTTTTCATTTACAATTCTTTTACAATCGTTAGTTGTAAGTTTTGTTGAAATTGATGAATAATTCAGGTGTGAGTAGTCATGCTACAGTATTGAAAACATTAACCTGTAAACATAAAAGTGTAAACAATATCGTAATTGCTATTTTAGAGTCTTTGATTATGTTGTAGTTTTAGTTATAGCAGATTCATTAGTTACTGTGCAGTCCAGCATGGTTCTCTGTGTCCGAAGCTAGCTTCATTAGCTTATAGGAGTTCAGGGGTCTCCGTCTGAAGCTTTCACAGCCGTGCAGTTTCTTTCACTGCTGCTTCAGGGTTTCTTGTCTCGCGTCTAGATTCTAATCTTTTTGTCTACTAAAGATATACTTAAAGACTTAAGGTTATTAAAGAAATTAAACAGAATTAACGAATTATGCACTGAATTGATACCAATATTGTGGATCAATTTATATTTTCTCTGATTTTTATCAGTTGATTCACTTTGTTATTCTGATAAGCTTATAAAGCTTGGTTATTTGCATGAGTTTTGACTCATCCTGTGTGGATTTATTCTGTGATTGGGTTTTTAACAACAACCATTTTCCTCTCTCTCTCTTCCCAAATCTCTTTTTCACTTACTTGCTAATTTAACACTTTCCACTCACACAGCCACTCATGGCACCAGCCCAGTTGCATATGAATCAACATACACTGTCCTTGCTTTCTCCTTTACTGCCAGCAATACAACTTTCAGTTCATCCATTCGTCCACCTTCTATATTCCCTTTTTTACTACTTCCACTCCTCTTTCAACATTCAGAGCAACTGCTCTGTCTTCTAATTTAATACTTTCCACTGATAATCACTTCATGATTTTTCTTAGTATTCCAGGCTTGAAGTTTCCCTTTTAATTACAGTTTTATTGCTAGTTCCCTGGCTTTTAAGAATTTCACCTCCTTAGAGGGATTCTTGGGTAGTAGTAAGGTTTGCAGTATTTGGAATAGTTGTAATTAAAGTTTGTGTTAGTGATAAAGCTTTGATTAACTCTTGTCTGCTTTCTTGTAAGCAGGATGCATTTTAAAATGCAATGCCTTCATTTTAAGGTTTAATTACATCCAAATAGATTTCAGCAGTGTAATAGATAACACTTTTCATTAAAGTTAGTTATACAATTTCAAGTTTTCATTTTTAAAACTTAAGGTTTAGGGTTTTTGACTTTGTAACGGTACTCAAAGAGATTTTAAACTCTGGTGTAAACATAGGTTTTCTTTTGTTGTTACAATCAGATAAATGCAGGGTTATCAGAAGACCTTTTTGACATGCAAGAATGTGCTAGCAGGGCTTTGTTCCTGGCCTGTTGTAAAAGGAATTTGGAGTGGTTTTTTTTCTCTGTAGAGAAACTCCTTTTTTTTTTCTCTGTAGAAGGCTGGTTTTTTAAAATCAGCCGCTTCCCTCCCCCCCACTGCTTGGCCTAAAGCCAAGGCAGCTTTCTTGCAATGCATTTTTCTCGGGCGGACATTTGTTTATGGATCTTGGTTTAACAGTTCTCACCTGTGTTTTAAGGGGTTTTTTGTATTTCAGTATTTGGGTTTCTTTTGTGATGTTTCAAGCTCGTTTTTCCTGCATGGTTTATTACAGGATGCAGAAGCTTTTCCCACATAAGTTTTTTTCGGGGAATGTAAGGTATGTGTTTGTTTCCCCAGTAAATAATTGTGCTGGTTTGGCTGTAAACCAGCAGGGGAAATTAACCCCACACAGAATACCTCGAGAGATTTTAGGTCAAAATTACAATTTAAATAAAAAAGGTTAAAATAAATGCAGTAATACAGAAACATGGGCTTAAACAAACCGACAGAGTCACGGTACAACCTGACACCCTGTTGACCAGGGTGGTAGCTGTGCAGTCCAGTTAGGCACTGATCCTGCAGGAAGGCCTGGTAGCCCAGTCCCAGTAGTGGAGTGGAGTAGCTGAGTCCAATTCCGGGGAGCGGAGTCCAGTCACGTCGAGCCGAGTCGAGAATCCCGTCGAGAGCGGAGTCCCGTCGAATCGAGGGTATCCTCTCCCATCCAAAACCCCTTGTTTTATGCTGTGCTTCTTGGCTGGCACCTCCCCCAGGGGCGGGGACTTTCACAATGGAAGAGGATCTTCCGGGTGTTCTATTGATTGTTTCAGTAATGAGCTTGGAGGAGTCCTAGGGTCCTTCACAATGTTCCGGAAGGGTTCAGGCTAAGTAGTCAGGCTGGGTGGTGCTAATGGGCCATTACCTGAGCTCAGATAATCAGCTGGGTGGTGCTAATGGGCCATTACCTGAGCTCAGATAATCAGCTGGGTGGTGCTAATGGGCCATTACCTGAGATCAGATAACCAGGGTGGGTAGTACTTCCTSTCGGTTGGAGTGCTTATCTCAGTTGAGATAAGGAGTCCCAGGTGTGTAATTATGAAATTTATCCAGCTTTTGTGGATGGTAATAGAATATTTAACTAACCCAGGACAATAATTTTTAGCATGGTTCGAGTTTCTTTTAGCAAAGGTCTTAATATTTTAAGATTCACCTCTGCCGAGATTGGAATGTTTTTATTTGGAAAATTCATCCCTTCTGTCCAATCTGCAGTTCTGAATATTTCATAAACTCCAGTGAAACAAATCCTTAACAGACATGAAGTTTCTGTGTTCCCTGTCTTTCGTTCACCTTTTCCTTGAAAGTTTGCCAATGCCGGGGAATTCCAGGAAGAAATTCTAATTGTGTTTTGTCCTCTGACTGCTTTGGGGTTTTTTGGACAGTTCAGTTTTAATTATGAGTTTCAATTGAAATTCTGGAATTTCTTTTTCCATAGGAGGTTTTGTGTTTGCATCAGAATTTAACTCAACATTTTCATCAGAGCTTTTAATAACTTTGGAATTCCCACAGATTTTTGGTTTTTTGATTATGCCAATTCTAATTTTTCTTCCAAGGGGTTTTTCCCTCGGATTCTTTTAGCTGTTGTTTCAATTTGTCATTTTCTTTATTACCTGTTCCCTCCATTGGCAAACAGATTTTAAACATAATGTTAGTGCATGACAAAGGATATTTTCTCCTTTCATCTTCCCCATTTTCACGTGGGCTAAACACTGTGCTGCCGTAAGATATCCGTCAAACCTTGTGTCTGTTTTTCAAACCGAATGCCACGATCCTCCCCGACTACGCCAAATGTTACGAATGGGAGAAAGAGTTTTCAGGGCTCTGCCTTACTTAGATTTCTGGCAGTAACTCTTTTGAGATGGCCTGCACCTCAAACCCCACTCTTGCTCACAAGTTCTTTAATCATGACCGGTTAGGTCTATTGCAACATGAATTATTTATTGAATAGACACAAGAAAAAAAMCCCACAGACATGGGATTTTAACGGATTACTTACTACACAGGATAAATAAAAGACGCTACTAGTAAGTTACAATATAAATGTACAGTGCACGAATAGTTCAGCTAGCGAAGAGATAGTACAGCTTAGGAAACCAATATATATCTTACCACTGAAGGATAATGATGTATAGAAGTCTCCTTTCACTCAATTTCTAAAAGAGAAGGTGTACTCGAGCCTGGCGTCCCGTGGCTTGAGGGGTCTGCCCTCATACACACCTTAGAGGTGCATAGAAGGTTTTCCAATTTTGTGAGAATTACGGTGATCTTTTATAGTTGTAAAGTTTTAGTGTCTGTCAGTCACAAATTCCAGTATAATCTCCCTTCACAACAGTTGTTCATTGTCGTCAGCCTGGCATCTGAGTCTCACAAGACCATGGAAAAAGGGGAGATTTCCTAATTTATGCAAACAGCAGATAACCTTCTCCACCTGAGGAGGAAGGGGGAAGGGAGGGGTGAGCTGCCTCGCCACAGTGCCTAGAGCACCTCCTCCCCCTCCTTCTGCACTGACCTTGGTGCCTTCATTGTTTTTTCTCTCACATATTCTCACTCCTACTCTTCTCTAGCTGGAATAATTACAACTGTCCCAAACTTTGTTATGATTTCTTCTTAAATATGTTATCACAGAGGCATTACCATCATCTCTGATTGGCCCAGCTTTGGCCAGCGGCACATCCATCATCAGAGCCATCAAGGATTGGCTCTGCTGGACATGGTGGAAGCTTCTAGCAGCTTCTCACAGAAGCCACCTCTGTGGCCCCCCCACTATCAAAAACCAGGCCCTGCAAAACCAACACAGGTCTGCATAACAGGACACTGACAGACTGGTTGGGCACAAGGGTCTTGGCTTTCCTGGGGTGCTGACATAATTCTAAACATTAGCTCTTCACTGAGGTTAGTATTTATTTATAGGTTGGATAGCATAAGGAGGTAGCCCAAGAAATGCTACTTGATGATGGTGGTTATTAGACATGCCTGTTAGTGACCCCTCATATTTATCTGTATTTCATTATAGAATTACTGCCATAATGCTATAAATTATTCCTGAGAACAAAAGGCAGTTCTCTTTGTGAGAAAATTTTCTGCCAGTACTCACAACTTCTTAAAAAATAGTTATGACCTTTGGGATGAAATCTTTTCAGCCCAATATCAACTTTCTCTGTGTGTATGGAGGTTGGTAAAAATCGAAATCAGCCTTTTTTTATTATTTATAGATGGAAAAAATGGTCTGAATAAAAAAACTTATTGCAAATTTTGGGTGGCCCTGGGTAACTGGAAATGGCTGCATTTTAAAATGTTAAACTGATAGTTTTAGGAGGTTTGTAGTTATACCCAATTAAAAATACTTAGATGAGAAATAAAGAAATTATGTTGGAACTCCTGAGCTTGCAAGTGTGCGTTCATATGTGCCAGCACATTTGAGTGTTCCCACTAACTGCGGACATATGTGACGTTAATCATACACATAAGTGTTTGCAAAATCAGAGCCAGCATTTAGAAATATTTTGAGCTTTCATATAACACAACACTTCAGTACATGTCAAGGGTTAACCTGGAGGCAAACTCCAGATCCCCATGCTTAGTTCTTCAGAGGAGAGGAGACAGCAAAAACAGGCTGCAAACTTGAAAAATGATTAAATAATTTATTTCACTAACACTACTAAGAATAGAAAGAATAAAAAATAATAAAAATATTAAGGCATAATGTACAAATATCATTCTCCTCNTGTTCCGGAAGGGTTCAGGCTAAGTAGTCAGGCTGGGTGGTGCTAATGGGCCATTACCTGAGATCAGATAACCAGGGTGGGTAGTACTTCCTGTCGGTTGGGGTGCTTATCTCAGTTGAGATAAGGAGTCCCAGGTGTGTAATTATGAAATTTATCCAGCTTTTGTGGGTGGTAATAGAATATTTAACTAACCCAGGACAATAATCTAAGGCTAATCTGTTTTGATAAATGGCTGCCTTAGTTTGACATTGTTGCTTTGTTATTAGCTCTAAGGCTAAGGCAGTCCCATTTGTTATTATCTCAACTACAGCCTGTAATTTTATTATCCTGTTGAGCATGTATATAGGAGTCCAGTAACCCCAACTGCCATCTTGAGCCCAAGTGGCAGGTCCATAGGTCTCTAAAATCCTTTCTGGGGGCCATTCATCCTCTCCCCCTTTTTGGGAACTTCCAATTTGATCTCTTTTTGTTCTTTTGAGGCCATCATACACTGGTACTCCTAACCCATCCCCTTCCTGAGAAGGCAATGGGAAAAAACCTGGTTGGATTAACCCTAGGGTACAGCTCCCTTTCCACTTTGAGGGTAATTCTGTGTAAGCTCTTCTTCCACAAATCCAGAATAGTCCATTTGGAGCTATCCATGTCTTAGAGGTATCTCATATCTGCCCAGTATGGAGCTATCTCGGGGATGTCTTTGTATGGGTTGATTGTTTCTAGGGAAGAACTCACGTTGCATTGGAAGAGGGCTTCCTTCCTATCATAGTGGCACTGTGAATTATTCTTCATTCTCCACAACTCCTGTGGAGCTGTGGGAACCCACCAAGTGTTTGTTCCATTAGTTACTTTATATCTCTTACAAGGAGTCTCCCCTACTCTCTTAGAGAAGTTTTTCCCAATCCTCCAAATGCATTCTTCTCCCATAGTCTCAGAACTTAGTACCCATCCCTCAGGTCTATCAGTCCTTTTCCCTTCAGTTCAATTCCATTTTAATAATTCCATTGGACTTAAACTTATTCCTTTCCAAGGCCATTCTTCAGTCATCAATGGTCCCCCGCACACCCAATAGTTAGTGAGGTTGAGTTCTTGGCTTATCCATTCTCCTAGGTCTATGAATAGGTTTCATCCCCACTTAGGTAGCTCTATTTTGTTTTTTAATTTATCTTGTATTCTTGTATATATATCTGGTTTTCGTGCCTGGGTGGATATGGGTTGACTTGCTAGTCTTTTAGCGACATTCCGTATTATTTCTTGTTTTACTAGATCTTGTACTCCACCCCCATCTGAGATATCCCAATGCCCAGCCTTAGTAAAACAAATCCATTTTTTTCCCCGTCTGCATCCTAATCTCCTTATTCCTCCAAATTCTAAATTTTCTGCTACCCAGTAAGTTTGTCCTTGAGTGTTGCAAGTTTCTAATTTCTTCGAACTATAACAAACACTATTAATGTGAGAATGGGCTACCAGATAAGAGACTCAAGTATTTCCATAATATAGGTTTTGATAACATTTCCAGCAAGAGTCTGCTTGAGCCTCCGAACAAGAAAGGAGTAAAATAAGCACCAGAGGTCCAGTAGAGTTCCTAATCCCACAGCCACGGCCTATGGGGTTGCCGCCCACAGCTGGCTTTTTCTGTGGCAAGTAGGGGTACTCATCTGGTCTTGCCCTCTGGCCTTGTGGATTTACATCCACATCATGCGGAGTTCCTGCCGGCATTGGAAATACAGGTTTTGGCTCTTTCTGATGATTTCTTCCCATTCGGTTTCGATCAATTCTCGGTTTTCTGGTAGTAATAGTTCAAATCCACAGCATAAAATCGCAATTTCAGTTTCCCTCCAACTGACTATACGGGGGATCTCTGAAGTTCAACACTGCTTACAGTGAGATTGTCTGTTGGGGGAAATACAGTACCAATACTGGCTACACTTTTTGCATCTACACTTTAACCAGCTAGAATGTGTCGCATTGGGATGTCTCAGACAGGGTATATAGTTAGGAAGAACCCCGTGGGTTTCAATGGGCCACGTGGGGTTTTCCTCTTTTTATATCTCACATGCAAAGGCAAAAATTCGGTTATCCCCTCAGGTTCGTAATTGATATAACCCAGACCCTCCCACTTGTGGAGGGATTAAACCACCCCAGGGATCCTGTCAGAGCTCGTACAGTTTTTGTCCTTTGGGTATCCTAAACCACTGATACAATCTGCGAGGAACTTCCCTGTTGTCTCTGATGAGAGGGTGATCTACTTGTCACACTGGAGGTTAGGGTCCCGCTTTAGGGTCATCCTTAATTTGTCCTGGCGATGATGTTACAGTCCACCGGCAGGGTTCGTCTACGGGTCCTTTGACTCTGCTGGTGTGGGTCCACCCTCGCTCGGTGGTCCGGATGGCTCCCTCGGTTGTTATTAGTACCTGAAAGGGACCTTCCCATTTTGGTATTAATGGTCGTTCATTCCAGGATTTAATTAACACCCAGTCCCCAGGTTCAATGTGATGTATTTTAAATTCTAAAGGTGCAGTTCGGGGAATCATTCCTCGTTTTCGTAGATCTTCTAAATTTTGGGCAATGGTTTTAACATATTTTGTAATATTTACCTCCCCTTCATAGGTTGCAACTTTGTGAGCTGAGGCTAAAAAGGGTAACCAAAACATCATTTCATAAGGAGACACATCAAGGTCAGACCTTGGTTGTGTCCTAACTCTTAGTAGCTCAAGGGGTAAACATTTTATCCAAGATATCTGAGTTTCAATCATTAATTTAGTCAAGGCTCTCTTGAGAGTCTGGTTCATCCTTTCAACCCACCTGGAATTTTGTGGGTGCCATGGTGTATGTAACTCCCACTCTATTCCTAGAGCTTGGGCTGTTTGTTGTAACACCTTGGAAGTGAAGTGTGTTCCCCTATCTGAGTCAATTCTGTTAACTTTTCCATACTGGGGAATGATTTGTTCTAATGATGCCTTTATCTGCTTAAAATCAGAAGCTGGACGATTGTTATGAGGGTAGGGAAAGCAGTTACCTTTATTTGAGGTCCTCCCGGAGTACAAAGCACACACTGATCAGTTTTGTGTCCCATCCCAAGTGTGCGTTCTCCTTAGATGTTTTCGTGTGTGTACTCATAGCATTTTTATAGGTTTACATCAAATTAAAATAGTTTATAAAAATCTTCCAATTAGAAATATGGTTAATGAGGTGATCCCCTTTGGCTCAGCCTCCTACCAGAATTCCCGCCTAATGTTGCTAGCTACTGTTGTTTGGACTTTTAGGAGACATGGGACAGAGAAGTGTCCCTGGTTCCCAGAACACTAGTGGTGATAAGGTTGACATAGGAATCTTATTTTGACTATAGGGATAGGGACTAGGGGATAGGGAAAACTACTAGCTAGGAATTTACAAGGTTAGAGGGTAAAGGCTGCAGGGCTACTAATATACTACTAATACAGAAAGCATAAAAGCAAAAATTTCTTTGGCATCACTAATAACATTTTGGAAACAATAGTTGCAGTGGCCCTCACAGGGGGTACTGCCTCTACCCAGTGAGTTAAGTGATCTACTATTACTAATAAAAATTTCCATTGCTGAATTTGGGGAAGTTCAGTAAAATCCACTTGTATACTTTGAAAAGGTCTTAGGGCCAAATCCCGACCTCCTAGGGTTGTTCTTCTCATTACCTTTTTATTTACCTTTTGACAAACCCCACATTTCTCAGTCACTTGTTTTGCTATTCCAAAAACACCTATACACCCATAGTTCTTTAAGAACTCATCACAGAGGGCTTGGGTGCCCCAGTGGGTCCTTTGATGTATTCTCTCTAATATTCCTTTAGTAAGGGGTTTGTTTAACATCTGCCTTCCATCGGGTAATTTCCAGTTACCTGCATCATCTATCTCTGCTCCTATCTCTTTTAATCTCTCTTCTTCTTGTTTATTAAACCTTGGAACTCCTGACTCTATATCTTTTGAAGTTAGGACTATCATTACTTTTTCCTCCCCACTTTCTGCAGCTTCCTTTGCTTCTCTATCAGCAAGATTATTGCCTCTGATCTCTGGAGTTATCCCCTTCTGGCGACCCTTAATATGGACTACGGCAATCTCTTTTGGTAGTCTCAGGGCTTCTAAGACCTCTAAGATTAGTCCTTCATGAATCAGCCCTTTTCCTTTTGAGTTAAGTAACCCTCTTTCTTCCCATATTCTCCCAAATGTATGTACTACCCCGAAGGCATATTTTGAGTTGGTGTAGATTGTTCCCCTCCTGTGGCCTAGTGGTTTTAAAGCTCGGACTAAGGCATATAACTCACAAGCTTGGGCTGACCAATTGGAGGGCAATTTCCCTTTCTCAACTACTATCATCTTTTGTCCATTGATGATAGCATACCCAGATTTCTGCTGTCCTTGTACACACCTTGAGGAGCCGTCTATATACAGGGTTTCCCCTCCTTGAAGCGGTTGGTCAGTTAAGTCCTCCCTTACTTTGGTTTGGTAATTAATTATGTCTAAGCAGTTGTGTTCTAATTCTTCAACTGGCTCCCCATATAAAAATTGGGCTGGATTTAAATGTTTATCTGTGACCAGTTCTAAATCATCCCGGTCTATCAAAATGGCCTCGTATTTAAGTATCTGAGAGTCCGTGAGCCATTTTTCATCTTTCTGACTTAGAATACTCCTCACTGAGTGAGGGGTGTACACTTTTAGTTTTCCCCCAAAAGTTAATTTTCTGCTTTCTTCTACTAATAGTGAAGTGGCAGCTATGGCTTGAATACACGTGGGCCACCCCCTAATAACGGGATCTAATAATTTGGATAGGTACACAACAGGTTTCTTAGATCCTCCCCACTCTTGGGTTAAGACCCCATGGACTACTCCATTATCTACGTCCACAAATAAATAAAAAGGTTTGTCTAGGGCAGGAAGGCTGAGAGCAGGGGCAGTTATCAATTTCTGTTTTAATTCCTAGAGTCTGTTTTCATCCTCCTTAGTCCAGATTACTTCTTCTTCAGCTAACTTGTTGTACAGGAACTTAACAGCTTGGGTATATCCTTCAATCCATAACTGGCAATACCCTAACAATCCTAAAATCTACCTTATTTCTTTCTTTGTTTTTGGTCTAGTTATGGATACAATTCCAGTAATTCTTTCTGGGTGTAACCGTCGACTGCCTCTACTAATTATGTGACCTAAATATTGGACTTCTTGTTCTACAAACTGAAGTTTTTTCTTTGATACTCTCAACCCTTGTGCTCCCAGAAAGTTTAGGAGGTCTATTGTGGTCTTCTTAACTTCCCCTTCTTCTGTCCCGGAAAGTAATAAATCATCTACATATTGTATAAGTTTAATTTCGGGATTTAAGATGAAGGATCTTAGGGTCTCCTCCAAAGTCTGCCCAAACAAATTCGGGGATTCTGTAAATCCTTGGGGTAACCTTGTCCACCTAAGGTGTTGTTTTCTCCCCTTATCGGGATTCTCCCATTCAAAGGCGAAGATGTCCCAACTCTCCTCAGCCAAGGGGCAAGCCCAAAAGGCATCTTTGAGATCTATTACACTGAACCATTGATGTGAGGGTAGTATTTGACTTAGGAGAGTGTATGGGTTAGGGACTACAGGATATCAGTCAATGGCCCTCTTATTTACTTCCCTTAAATTTTGCACTAATCTATAACTACCATCCGATTTCTTAACAGATAAAATAGGGATGTTATGTGGGGACATACTGGGCTCAAGAGTTCCGTTTTTGATCAGAGAATCAATAACAGGTCGTAATCCATTCCGCCCTTCTGAGGAGATAGGATATTGGCGAACTCAGATTGGGTGCCTTTCATCAGTTATTTTAATTGTAATAGACGTCATATTTAATTTACCCTGATTCTCTGGTCCCACCCATACAATTGGATTTATTTGTTTTTCACCATTCTCTTTTAATTTAAACAGTTGCACTACCATTTCCCCTTCTTTGGACAGTACCCCAATTCCTAATTGCACCTGTAAATCCCTTCCAAGAAGGTTGCATCCTGGTTCTGGTACCAGTAATATATCTCCCATTCCTATTTTATGGCTTCCTTCAAAGGTCACTTGTTTAATAATAGGCGCTCGAAAGCCTTTCCCCTTTGCCCCTACTACTTGTAAAGATTCTCGACTCTTCTCACATCCTTTTGGGATTTTATATACTCATGTTCTCTCGGCTCCTGTGTCAGCTAGAAACTCAAATTCTTCTCCTTGGGGACCTAGAGTTATCTAGGGCTCATGACGGTATTTTGTCCCCAAGAGATAGAGTCCCTGACATCCCTAATCCTCTGTCTCCCCCTTCTGTACTTCCTTAAAAACTTCTAGATCCTTACTTCTTTGTGGACAATTTCTCTTTAGATGTCCCTTTCCCTTACAATAGAAACATATGGGACCTTGATTTTGGTCTTTTGCCCTTACTCCACTCTGTTTGTTATCGTATTTGAATGACTTTTGCTGGCACCCCCTATCCTGTCGAGGAGTCCCACCTCTCATAGGTTGATTCCCTTCTCTTATAGCCACTACTATAACTTTGGCTTTTGTCTTTATTTTCTCCTCCTCCCTTCCGATATAGACTTTTTGAGCTTCTTTCAGTAGTTCATTCAATCCTTGTTCCTGCCAATCCTCAAGCTTCCGTAACTTTTTCCAGATGTCCGGCCAAGCATAAGTGACAAAGTTAACTTTCAATACAGTTTGGCCTGCCACTGTCTCCAGATCTATGCCAGAGTATTGCCTCATATTTTTCCTAAGTTCTTCTAACCATTCTGTGGGAGTTTCTTCCTTCCTTTGTTGTTCGCCAAAGGCCTTGCTGGCGTTCTGATTTCGTGGGACAGCTTCTTTTATTCCCCTGATTATCAATGTCCTATAGTCTTCCATATTTTGTCTTCCCCCTTGGTCATTGTGATTCCAGGGGGGGTGTCAAAGGGGCATTTTATCTTCCACATTTTCAAGCCCGTTCTGGTGCTCCCTATCCCAGATTCTCATACCTGCTACCCTGATCATTTGCTTTTCCTCCTGGGTGAACAATATGCCTAAAATGGACTGCATTTCATCCCAAGTATAAATATTTGGTCCTAAGAACTGATCTACTTGTTTGGACAAACCGATAGGGTCATCTAGTAATCCTTTTAACTCTTTCTTAAAGGTTCGTACTTCAGAAGAATTGAGAGGGACATTTACAAATCCTACCCCCCCCCCCCCATGCTCCCCCCATCAGTACTTCTCTAAGGGGGTATACTTTGACTTGGTGATCCTCATCTCTGGAATTCCTCTCGCACTTTAATATTGTCCTACTCCTAGTATTCTGACTAGGTCCATCTGAGGGTATGTCATGGTTTGACCTGGTGTGAAACAATTTGATTAGTTAAAAACAAGTAAAGGACAGTTTTACGAGTCATTTAGTGTTCCTGTGACGTTTCTGTGAAAGGAATGTTATAAAAAAAACCTTAGGAAGTGATGCAAGACTCTCTCACTTCCTCTCTTGTTCTCTGACTCCTGGCTGACTACTAGCAAGGGAGTGGCTCTCCCCCGACCCCCGGGCCAGAGGCTCATGGCCCGGGGGGCCGAGGGGGCAGCCGTCCTCACTCCCCACCGGTCCCGTGCCGTTCTGGACCTGAGAGGAGCTGGTCTGATGCCATCTGGACCAAGGCTAAGTAGTAAAACCACTAAGCTGAGAGAAGCTGGGCCGAGAAAGCCGAGAAAAAGGCTGAGAGAAGAAAAAAAAAACCACTCGCTTACGGGTGAGATCGAAGGGTGACCTTGTTGTTCTTGATAAAATTTAATAGCAGCCAAAAAGACTTACTAAAATTTTGGATGGCTGCCAGTGCAGAGAAAAGGCCTTGAGCCTGGGAAAATAAGCCTAATATAGTGGCATTATCTTAGTTGGGAGCATGTAATTGTTATAAATACTTTTGTAGGCATTTTCTGCAAATATTAACCTCTTCTCTAAGCTAGAGAGAAAGGAAAGCAGTCACGTGAAAGACTAAACATGAAGCCAGCAGCCAAACGGAAGAGAAGGCAAGGAGTGGCAGGAAGTGCCAAGGAAGCCATGTTTACCAGCAAGGAGATTCATATATTTTTCTGTGAACTGTGCTGTGTGATCTGAAGTAATACCAAACTAAGTTTCTCTTTAAATAGCAATATTAAGCCATGGGGGAGCGAGAAATTTACAGCCTAAATTAAGAACATTTTCATGTTGTGTGCAGATGAAGCTTGCAGCCTTTGGAGATTGTAAAGCAAGAGCCTGTTGCCTTTGGTGCCTTTAGGCTAAAATGACTTACTCTTAAAATGTTTAACCCCAACAGACTTTTTCTTGTGACCCACAAACTGCAGAGTGTTTGTGGGAGAGAGAATACACCACTGCAAAACCTGAGCGGGCTATGGTGTTTTCTAAAAGGTTTGGAACCATGCTGAAGATACTTCTTTAGAGAACTGTGTTCCGTGGGATGGATCCCACTACACTACAGAAAGAACTCTCTTTATCCTATGAGGTGGCAATAAGAACTCTTAATCATAACATCAGAATCTCATGTTTATGTCTTTTGTGTGATCAATAAGAAAGATTGGAATGTATAGGGAAAGAATGATATTTGTATGTTATACCTTAATATTTTCATTATTTTTTATTCTTTCTATTCTTAGTAAAGTTAGGAAATAAATCATTTAATCATTTTTCAAGTTTGCAGCCTGTTTTTGCTGTCTCTTCTCCTCTAAAGAACTAAGTGTGGAGATCTGGAGTTTGCCTCCAGGTCAACCCTTCACAGGGTACCATCTCCTCTGGGGGTGCTAGTACTTCTGGAGGGGGTGCTAGTGCTTCTGGAGGTGCCTGTGCTGCGCCTGGAGCAATGAGGTATGGTGGGGGTAAATGGTCTAAAGGATCCCATTCCTTTTTCTTGGATACTTTAAAGGTTTTGGCTTCCAAGGGAAAAATCTCTCCAGCAGGCAGCATAATCACTTTCTTCCTGACTGAAAGGTTCTTTAGCATTCACATATGTGTCGATGGAGCGATACAGAGTTCCC
The DNA here is from genome assembly GCA_018881555.1 of Amblyornis subalaris. Lineage (NCBI taxonomy): Eukaryota > Metazoa > Chordata > Aves > Passeriformes > Ptilonorhynchidae > Amblyornis > Amblyornis subalaris. Next base: position 94,667 of record JACAXG010000287.1, on the reverse strand, counting down.
AGGCAGGTGCAAAGGAGAGCTCTTTATTACAAAAACAAAGCCTTTTTAAGCAGTTAGCCATTATCAGAATACATACCATTGAAACACAACAAACAATAATTCAACCAGTCACCATAAGCCACGACATGATCGTGCAAAAGTTATGTAACTTGTTTTCTCTACTTCTAAGTTAGCTGAGCTCGTTCCCAGAGGCCTTTTTACTTAGCCAAAGTAACTGAAGTGAACCATGATTTTACAAGGGTAACAAGGCCTTCATTGTGCAAGGTTTTACCTATCCACAACACACGTATATATTCAGGGCTTGGCAAATCCATCCTTCGAATGACCCATACTTAGGCCAATATAAGTGGTCGGGTCGTATTTCCTTCTTGGTCCATTTTATCATACAGTACTGTATCATTTTTACTTTATCCTTATCTTTTGTTTCAGGATTATCACTCCATCAGGATAATTTCAGTCGTAAGAGACTGTCTGAGGGTATATTCATAGGTACCTTTTTACTCCACTTTCTCTTGAGCTTTTCTATACTCCCCCCTTGTCCCATGGTAAAATCTCAGGGTTGTCTTCTGCTCCTCTTGTTCCCTCGTTCAACAATCAAGCCCCCCCTTCTTGGGGTTATCTTTCACTACAACTGTCTTCCCGCCTGGCAGTCAAGCCCCCTTTCGGGCTCCCTTGGGGCTTTCTTCTGCTACCTTTTCACTCCGCGTCACCGCCACTTCAGCAGTTAAGTCTCCCTATCTCGGGTGCTTCCCCCTGCTACCTTCTCACTGCGTCACCGCCGCTCCCTTCCTTTCCCGTTCCTTGTTTCCACTGAGCGCAGAACTGCCTCCTCCCAGCAGCCGAGGCGCGTCCCTGCCCAGCAGGGGAGATGCCGCTCCCCACATGCCGCTGCCACCCCAGCGCTGCCGCCTCTCCCGCGGCTGCTGCTCTGGGCTGCGGCTCCACTGCAGGCCCCGGCTCCTCCCCGGCTACCGCTCCATCTCTCCCCAACCTCGGGGCTTTCTTTCACTCCAGTTGTTCTCTTGCTTTGCTCCTTCACCAGCCAAGTCCTTCGCAGGAGATTGAAACTGTGGTTGGAAGAGCTCCGTACTTGTTTCTTGAAATGGAGTATCCAATTCAAGTCTCTTGCAGCCAGGCACTGTGTTTTGGTTTTCTTCGAAGGTGTTTACATTTTTTACTTATCAGCTAGCTGCTGATTGTGGTTCGCAGGAGAAACTCTGCTTCTCAGGAGAGAGCTCTTACCGGCCGCTTTTCTGCAGTTGGATTCATGCTCAGCATATAAAGCTGGGGGAAGAAGAAGGAAGTGTGTGTAATGCCCCAGCCGACTCAGCGGGTTTAGGGGAAGGTAGTCTGATTTACTCTGGGTGGTGTGCAGGAGAAACAACAAAATTCTCAGGAGGTTCGATAACAAGTTTTACTTGCAAACTTTAGAACATTCCAATGACTGACTTTTAAAATGCTCATGCACTACACAACGCAGTGTGAGAATGCTCAAGGGTGGGGGGAGGGAGCAGTGCACCATCCCACCTACTCAGAGCTCACCCTGTTTGCCCACTACTTCCCACCTGGTTGTTTTGAGCCAATCAGCTGTTCCTCCAGTCTCCTACAAGTGGATGAGACGTTCGGAGTGATGGCATTTGTCTTCTCAAGTCACCATTATGCATGATGGAGCCCTTCTTTCCTGGGATGGCAGAATACCTGCCTGTTGATGAGAATTGGTGAATTAATTCCTTGTTTTGCTTTCCTTGCATTCACAGCTTTTACTTTCCCTATTAAACTGTCTTTATCTCAACCCATGAGTTTTCTCACTTTTACTCTTTGGATTCTCTCCTCCATCCTACCGGAGGGAAGCGACTGAGAGGCTGTGTGGTGCTGAGTTGCCAGCTAGTGTTAAACCACGACAATCCTTTTTGATGCCCAATGTGGGGCTTGAAGGGTTTTAGATAACAACAGATTTTATTGGAATGTGCTAGATCAAATTTATACCTGTTATCGCTGTTTAGCTATTTATCAGTTGGCTCCTGTGCTTGCCATGGGACTGACTTGCCTCACTGTAAATAGGAGTCTTGTGCTCATTAGTGTCTGCTTTTTGCTTTCACTGCTTTCTGTACTGCTGTGGTGCTCATCATCTTACTCTGCTGTGCCTGCGAACATTTTGATAATAGCAATAGTGATGTGCCTGGGCTGGCAAATGGCCAAGGCATTGCTGCTATTTCTGTGCTGCTATACTGGACAGGCTGGAATTCTAGTGTGAACTTGAGATGAAGGGACTGTAACCTGTGGATGAGTCCATGTGGGAGCAGGACACTGAAACATCTCTGGCATGGATAAGCCCATGCCAGAGCACATACATCTTGAAGCATCTGTTGCTGTGGTTATGTCTGTGCTGCAGAAGGTATACCTCTGAAGGGATTATGGCCCAAGAATAAGTCCATGCTACAGCAGGTACACCTTGAAGCATCAGCAGCTGTGCATGAGGTCATGCTGGAGCACCTCAAAGTGTGTGGCAATGAATAAAGCCACAACAGAGCACGTAGACTCCTGGAGGGACTGTAGCCATAGGTAAGGCCATGTTGGAGCAGGTTTACTTCTGAAGGGACTGTGGCTGTGAGTAATGCCATGCTGGAGCAGGTATATCTCTGAAGGCATTGTGGCCCATGGAGAAGGCCACGCTGGAACAGGTGCACCTCAAAGTGACTGTGGCTGTGGATAAGTTTATGCTGCAGCATGTATATCCCTGGTGAGACTGTGGCCCATAGATAAGGCTCCGATTGGAGCAGGTACAACCTGAAGGTACTGCAGTCTTTGGACAAGTCCAAACCAGAACAGGGGCAAGGAGAGGAGTTCATTGCAATGTTAAACTTTATGGTCTGGTCCAAAGGGACCAGGGGTGCAGATTGTAACCTTTAAATTGTTGTAACCCATGATTTGAGTTGCAAGTTATGGGAATTGCTATAGCAGGAACCACCCAAACCAATGGAGGAGAAGCCTTGCAAGAAGCAGTGCAAGTGCAGCAGTGACCTGACCTGAGCTGGCTTTGATGTTCAGTAACTCCAGGCAATACATGATCTCTCCTGTCCTGAGTGACCACCATAACAGATGGAGCCCAAAGTCATCGATTACACCCTCAGCAAGTTTGCAGATGACACCAAGCTGAGTGGTGCGATTGCCACACCTGAAGGATAGGATGCCATCCAGCAGGACCTGGGCAAGCTCAAGAAGTGGGCCCATGGGAATCTCATGGGGTTTAACAAGACCAAGTGCAAGGTGCTGGACCTGGGTAGGGGCAATCCCTGGTATCACTACAGGCTGGGGGATGAACAAATTGAGAGCAGCCCTGCTGAGAAGGACTTTGGGGTGCTGGTCGACGAGAGGCTGGACATGAGCCAGCAATGTGCGCTTGCAGCCCAGAAAGCCAATTGTATCCTGGGCTGCATCCAAAGCCACATAGCCAGCAGGTCAAGGGAGGTGCTTCTGCCTCTCTACTCCACTCTGGTGAGACCCCACCTGGAGTACCGCATCCAGCTCTGGGGTCCCCAGCTCAGGAAGGACATCAACCTGTTGGAGTGAGTCCAGAGGAGGCCACCAAGATGATTAGAGGGATGGAACACCTCTTCTATGAGGAAAGGCTGACAGAGTTGGGTTTGTTCCGCCTGGAAAAGAGAAGGCTTCAGGGTGACCTAATTGTGGCCTTCCAGTACTTGAAGGGAATTTACAAGAAAGATGGAGAGGGACTTTTTACAAGAGCATGGAGTGACAGGACAAGGCAGAATGGCTTCAAACTGAGAGTAGGTTTAGATTAGATATTAGGAAAAAATTCTTTACTGTGAGGGTGGTGAGGCACTGGAACAGGTTGTCCAGAGAAGGTGAGGATGCCCCATCCCTGGAAGTGTTCAAGGTCAGGTTGGATGGAGCTCTGAGCAACTTGGTGTAGTGAAAGGTGTCCCTGCCCACAGCAGGGGACTTGGAACTAGATGATCTTTAAGGTCCCTTCCAGCCCAAACCGTTCTATGATTCTGTGTTTCTATGGGTTAAATGAACTCAGTGGATATTTTGTGGACATTTGTAGACATTTTACATACATTTTATGGGAGTTGTCCATAGACTAGGGGAATTATATCTGTGTATGGTATCACAGAATGGGAAAGGGGCTGGTGGTCAATGAAGATGTATTGGGTAGTGTTGCACATAAGCATGATGTAAATGGTATGGAATAAGAGGTAGAGAATGTGCTGGTTTTGGCTGGGATGCAGTTTATTTTCTTCAGAGTGGCTGATATGGGGCTATGTTTTGTATTTGTGCTGGAAACAGTGTTGATAACACAGAGGTGTTGCAGTTACTGCTGGACAGTGCTCACACAGAGTCAAGGCTTTTTCCGCTTCTCACTGTACACCACCAGCGAGCAGGTTGGGGGTGCACAAGAAGTTTGGAGGGGACACACCTGGGACAGCAGACCTCAACTGACTGTTGTGCCAGTGTGTAGAGTCAGCAAGAAAGACACAGACACAAACTTAAGGAATAGTGTAATTTACTATAATGCAAAACTGCAAAGAATTACAAAAGGATAAGCTAAGCACTGTACCTAACCATTACTACAAAAGATTGCCTATAGTGATTAAGAAAGATACATCACCAGTTACTCCAATACATTCCCCCTTCATCCAGATCCGCAAATATCAGCTGGGGGAAGCTGTCACATTGAAGGACTGGAGAACCATGTCCTGTAACTGGGAAATTCTGCAGTGCACCCACCTTTGCAGGCAGAGAGGCTTTCGACTTCACTTTGAGAGTAGCCCAGCTTTTATAATAAACAAGCTACCATTACTTCTAATGAGGGAACATCTGGTTTCATTCTCCTGTTGGGTTTCTCCCAAAGCCTGGCCAGGCATCAAGGAAGAACCAAGGGAGTTGTCTTTGATCCTACACCCCCAGACAAGGCCAGATGTGGCCTTGTCCAGTTTCTAAATACAGAAAGGTAAATACATGTTTCACCAATGAATGGATGCATATATCATATTGCTAATAATACTTTGTTAATGAGTGGATGCATATAACATTTGGTTGGAAGGTTCATCTAGAGGTCAACTTTGGCTCAGGGCCTGTTGTTCAGGCCTTAGTACTTCACTGACCAAAGGGGTATTCCAGACCATATGATGTCATGCTCTATATATAAAGCTGGGGGAAGAAGGAGGAAGGGTGGGAAATTTGGACTTATGTCATTTTAAGAATGCTTTTCATATACAGTCTTGCTTTCAGATTTTATTTCTGTCTACCCCAATGTTACTTTTTTTTTGCTTTTTAACTCTTATGCTTGGTAAAAAGGACCAGATCTGGGAGAGGAGATATTTTTGGTAGAAGTACATACTACACAGTCATTTAGGAAGTCTGAGGATATAACCCTGGTAAACACTCTCTCCCAACAACTGAAGGGTCAGAACTGACCATGCAGTAGTCTCAAAGTAGCTAGTGCATTGCTCAGAACCACTCTTCTCCGCAGAAAATTCAGCTTTGGAAAGTCTCTTTCTAAAAATGACTATCACATACAGAAATCAACCATATGGCAGCTAGGATCTAGTTTATCCTTTACTGGCCTACATACTTTTTTTGACAGTTATTGTAATAAAAGACAAGCTGAATTTCTGATGCACCAAGTGTCATGGAGTGAGTATAACCAAACTATGTATTCTATATCCATCTACATTTTTCCTGATGAACTGTTAATGGTGGGTCGGTTGCAACAGCTGTCCAGTGTACATCCCATCCCCCACCCTGTGAGGTGGGGTAATGTTTCTTTTTCTTCATATCAATGACTCAGCCCTGATAACTTCCTCTGGGGAAGCAGCAGCAAAGTCCCACCCATCCTGAGAGGGTCGTCTCTGCTAATGGGCCTTAATGAACTGAATAGGCACCAGCAGAATAGAACTCCAGAAATATCCTATAACTCATAGGATTACATCATTCCATTGTGAAACTCCCTGCCCTGGGGGAGGTACTACCTAAACACCACCAGCTATAAGGTGAACAGTTTTGAGGACTGGACACCACCACCACTGGACATCCAGGAGGAGGACCCGAACTCCCACAAGAGGACTAGACCTTTCTACCGGACCACTGCTCTCGACAAGAGTGCAGCCATCACTCCAATGGGACTGCAACCACTGCCAGGTTGTACAGTGACTCTGTCAGTTTAAGTCAGTGTTTCCATATTATTGTACTATTGCATTTGTTGTAACCTTTCCATTAAATTGTAGCTCCGGCCTAAAATCTCTCTCAAGGTTTGTTCGAGGTTCATTCCTCCCAGTGGTTTACTTTCAAACCAGCAAAAGAAGCATTTCTGCTCCTTGCTGTCAGTCTCCAGGAATTTATCACTTATGTATAGAATGCTTTTCAGAGATGTACGTTAATATATTTTCATTCAATTTAGTTGATTCTGGAGGAGCAAATTTACTTCAGCTGAACATGAGCCAGCAGTGTGCCCAGGTGGCCAAGAAGGCCAACAGGATTCTGGCCTATATCAGAAATAGTGTGGCCAGCAGGACGAGGGCAGTGATCACCCTCCTGTACTCAGCACTGGTAAAGTCACACCTTGAATCCTGTGTTCATTTTTGGGTGCCTCAGTACAAGAAAGACATTGAGGTGCTGGAGCACATCCAAAGAATGTCAACAAAGGTTGTGAAGGGTCTGGAGCACAAATCTTATGAGGAGGGTGTCAAGGGTTAACCTGGAGGCAAACTCCAGATCCCCACGCTTAGTTCTTCAGAGGAGAGGAGACAGCAAAAACAGACTGCAAACTTGAAAAGTTATTAAATAATTTATTTCACAAACAGTACTAAGATTAGAAAGAATAAAAAATAATGAAAAAATTAAGGCATAATGTACAAATATTATTCTCCTCCCAATACATTCCAATCTTTCTCACTGATCACGTAAAGGACATAAACATGAGATTCTGATCTTATGATTAAGAGTTCTTTTTGCCACTTTATGGGATAAAAAGAGTTCTTTCTATAGTGTAGTGGGATCCATCCCATGGAAGACAGTTCCCTAAGAAGTATCTTCAGCGTGGTTCCAAACCTTCCAGAAACACCACAGCTTGCTCTGGTTTTGCAGTGATGTATCCTCTCTCCCACAATACACTCTGCAGTTTGTGGGTCACAAGAAAAGTCTAATGGGGCTAAACATTTTAAGAGTAAGTCATCCCAGCCTAAAGGCACTAAAGGTAACAGGCTCCTGCTTTACTCATAATTTCCAAAGGCTGCAAATTTCATCTGCACACAACTTAAAAATGTTCTTATTTTAGGCTGTTGAATTTCAAACTCCCCATCGCTCATATGTGATTTAAAGAGAGATTTAGTTTGGTATTATTCCAGATCACACAGCACAGCTCACAGAAAAAAAAAGGTAAATGCTTTTAAAGATGGCTTCTTTGGCACTTCCTGCCACTCCTTGTCTTCTCTTCCGTTCGGCTGCTGGTCTCCATATTTAGTCTTTCACGTGACTGCTTTCCTTTTTCTCTAGCTTAGAGAAGAGGTTAATATTTGCAGAAAATGCCTACAGAAGTATTTATAACAGTTTACATGTTCCCATAAGATAATGCAGCTGTATGAGGCTTGCTTCCCTGAGCCCAAGGCTCCTTCCCCCCCGAACTGCTCTGCACTGGCAGCCATCCAAATTTTTAATAAGTCTTTTGGCTGCTACTTAAATCCCTTATCTAGAACAGCAAGGTCACTCTTCGATCTCACCCATACACCTCCAAAAAAGGGGGTGCTTTTTCTTCTCTGGCAAAATCTTGGTTCTCTCTGCGTAGCTTAGCTCAGCTTAGCTTCTCTCAGCTTCTCTCAGCTTGGCCTTGGTCCAGATGGTGATAGACCAGCTCCTCTCGGGTCCAAAATGGCACAGGACTGGTGCAGGGTGAGGCCGGGGCCCCCCACAGGTGGTCAGCAGGGAACAAGAGAGGAAGTCAGGAAGTGACCCTTACTTCCTGGGTGGTTTTTACAACATTCTCTTCACAGAGACATCACAGGAACACTAAGTGGTCTATATAACTGTCCTTTACTTGTTTTTAACCAATCATATTTGTCTCACACCGGGTCAAACCATGACAGAGGGGCTGAGGGATCTGGGGTTGTTTAGCCTGGCGAAAAGGAGGCTCGGGGGACCTTCTTGCTCTCTACAATTACCTGAAAGGAGGTTGTAGCAAGGTGGGGGTCGGCCTCTTCTGCCAGGTAACAAGTGACAGGACAAGAGGAAATGGCCTTAAGGTGTGCCAAGGGAGGTTTAGATTGGATATTAAGATAAATTTTTTCACAGAAAGGATGGTCAGGCATTGGAACAGGCTGCCCAGGGAAATGGTAGAATCACCATCCCTGGAAGTATTCAAAAAACTTGTGGATGTGGCACTTGAGGAGACAGCTTAGTGGTGAACATGGGAGTGTTGGACTCGATGATCTTGGAGGTCTTTTCCAACCTAAATGATTCTATGACTCTATGTTAAAGCCTATAAAGAGTTATACAACATCCTGTCAAAACTTTCACAACTGGCTTGTGCTGACCAAGGAGAGAGACTAGGACTCAAAGTATAGAATTACAAGAGTAATTCTTTATTCATGTGTATGAGGTGTCATATTAAAATAGGGTCACCTAGAATGTGGTTTTACACAGGTTTTACACAGGTTTCTTATTCTTCTTGTTTGGAATGAGCCTGCTCACTCCAAGCCCCTGTTGGGATGGGGAGGAGAATAAGGAACAAAAAAAGAAGTAAAACTCGTGGGTTGATATAAGAGCTACTTAATAATTGAAACAAAGTAAAATATAATAATAACAATGATAATAATAATAATTGAAATCAAAAGAAGAGGGAGAGAGATAAAACCCAAAAGAAACAAGTGATGCACAATACAATTTCTCACCACCTGCTGACCGATGTCCAGCCAGTCCTTGAGCAGCAATTGGGCCCCCTTTTGGCTAACTCCCCCCAGTTTATATACTGAGCATGACCTTCTACAGGATGGAATATCCCCTTTGGCCAGTTCTCATCAGCTGTCCCGCCTATGCTCCCTCCCAGCTTTTTGTGCCTGTCCTCACTGGCTGAGTATGGGAAACTGAGAAGTCCTTGACTTTGGGTAAGCACTACTTAGCAACAACCAAAACATCAACACTATTCTCATACTAAATCCCAAACACAGCACTGTACCAGTTACTAATAAGAAAATTATTCTATCCCAGCCAAAACCAGGACAGACAGCTCACCCCAACTGACCAAATGGATGTTCCATGCCCTATGACATTGTGCTCAGCAATATGATCCCTCACTGATCACTGGGCAATCCCTCATGAGGGAAGTGGTGCACAACATAGCTAGGCCACTCTCAATCATCTTTGAAAGGTCGTGGCAATCAGAAGAGGTACCTGAGGACTGCAAGAAAGGAAATGTCACCCCAGTCTTCAAAAAGGGCAAGAAGGAGGACCCAGGGAACTATCAGCCAGTCAGCCTCACCTGACTCACCAGTCATCCCTAGAAAGGTGATGGAACGGCTCATCCTGGATGCCATCTCTAAGCATGTGGAAGACAAGGTGGTGATCAGGAATAGTCAGCATGGATACACCAAAGGGAAATCATGCTTAACCAACCTGATTGCCTTCTATGATGGGACAACTGGCTGGATAGATGATACGAGAGAAGTGGGTGTTGTTTACCTGGACTTCAGAAAGGCTTTTGACACTGTCTCCCATGATATCCTCATAGGCAAGTTCAGGAAGTGCAGGCTAGATGAATAGACATTGAAGTGGATTGATAACCTGAATGGCAGGTCTCAGAGGGCTGTGATCAGTAGCCCAGAGTCTAGTTGGAGGTCTGTAACTAATGACGTCCCCCAAGGGTCAAGACTGGGTCCAGTGTTGTTTATTCATCAATTATTTGAATGAAAAGGTAGATGCCTCCTCAGCAAGTTTGCTGACAACACAAAGATGGGAGAAGGGCCCAATACCCCAGAGTGCTGTGCAGCCATTCCGAAGGACCTCAACAGGCTGGAGAGATGGGCAGAGAGGAACCGCTTGAAATTCAACAAAGGCAAATGCAGGTTCCTGTACTGGAGGAGGAACAACCCCATGCACCAGTACAGGCTGGGGGCTGACTTGCTGGAAAGCAGTGATGCCAGGGGAATTTTTGCTTTTCTAGCTTTATATTTATTAGAATGTAATGTTAGAATAATAGAATTCCTGTAAATTTCCACTGAAATTCATAAGATAATAATGCACTCTGTTCTAGACAAAATAGAACCAAGTTATCGTCCTTAAGCATTCCAGAGTTGGACATGATATCGCTTTATGACGACCAAAAAATGAAGCTGTCAAAATAGCAAAGACCTCCAATAGAAATCTGCCACAAGGAATAGTCTTATTAAATTCTGCTTTTCAT
>JACAXG010000287.1:69445-82370 GCA_018881555.1 Amblyornis subalaris | reverse complement strand
ATGAAGGGGACCGGAGGCTTCTACCCCAGCAGAACCTCTGGTTATAGCTAAGCTGGGAAATGAGGAGGTTGAGTTTGTGGTAGATACTGGAGCAACATATTCTGTATTAAATACTTTAGAAGGGAAACTGAGTCAAGATACTGTAGATGTGGTTGGTGCAACAGGGACATGCGAAACAAGGCCATTTTTCCAGCCTTTAAAATTCAAATTGGGAAAACATTGGGTAACACACAAATTCCTCTATATGCCAAATTCCCCAAAACCCTTGTTGGGAAGGGACTTATTCGAAAAATTGGAGGCAGAAATTAAATTCAAAAGGGGTGGGGAAATACAAGTTATAATTCCTGAAACTAAATTTGTCAAGATAGCTGCACTTTTTGTACAGGAACATCATGGAGAAATCCCCACAGAAGTTGAAAATGCTGTCATTCCAATAGTGTGGGCCAGTGAAATCTCAGGAAGATCCAAACGAGCAGAGCTTGTGATTATCACACTTAAACCAAGAGCTACACCGGTAAAGCAAAAACAATATCCCTTAAAATTAGAGGGTCGCAGGGGATTAGCACCTATAATTGAGAAATTCCTTAAATTTGGGTTAGTAGTGGAATGTGAATCTAGGTATAACACACCCATCCTGCCGGTTAAGAAGGCTGATGGCAGGAGTTATCGATTAGTGCAGGATTTGAGAACAATTAACAAGATAACAGATGATATACATCCAGTTGTAGCAAACCCATATACCCTTTCATCCACACTCACAGACTAACTGGGGTGGTTCACTGTTTTAGATCTGAAAGATGCCTTCTTCTGTATCCCTGTGCATAAAAACTGCCAAGAACTTTTTGCTTTTGAGTGGGAAAATCCCGAGACAGGGAGAAAAAGTCAGCTAACTTGGACAGTGCTAACTCAGGGTTTTAAAAATAGCCCTACAATATTTGGAAATCAACTTGCAAAGGAATTAGAAGACTGGAAAAGACGGGAACCAGAAGGGGTGATTCTTCAATATGTTGATGATATCTTATTAGCTGCAAAATCACAATATAACTGTATCCAGTTAACCATAAGCTTGCTAAACTTTTTGGGACTAAGTGGATACCGGGTCTCAAAAGCAAAAGCACAGGTTGCAAAAGAAGCAGTGATTTATCTGGGGCTTGAGATCTTTCGTGGTCATCGACAGCTCAGCAGAGAATGGAAGGAAGCCATCTGTCGTCTTCCCGAGCCCCACACCGTGAGAGAAATGCCAGCTTTCCTGGGAATGGTAGGTTGGTGTTGCCTGTGGATACCAAATTATGGACTCCTAGTCAAACCTCTCTATGGAGCCCTAAAAGCAGCCGAAAAGGGAATTATCATATGGACAGAAAGTACGAGGGCTGCATTTAAACAACTGAAACACTCTCTCATGTCGGCCCCTGCTCTAGGGTTGCCGGACTTAACTAAACCATTTGAACTTTTTACACATGAGCGACTAAATGTTGCCTTAGGAGTATATCGCTTTGTCCCCCCTTTTGCTGTATTCAGCTGGGGCCGGAGCGATCTGCAGGGTTTTTTCGCAGTCCACAAAAGCTGACAGCTTTTTACCACAGGCAGTTTCACAGAGGCAGCAGCGANGTTAATCCACTGAAACCCTATAATAGTAGAAGCTTGAGCGTGCGGACACACACCCCCTTACCTTTTATACCTTTTTATACCCTTTTTACAACTTAAACTTGCTTTGCTCCACCTGCAGGGATCGGGCTCAGTCCCTGTGAATGCTGTTGATCCCGGGGGTACCCTGGGGAAAGGTTTTGCTTTCTCCGTACCTCAAAATAAATTTTTACTCTTTCTTACCCTCTTACCCGGCCTCAGCCTCTGCTTTTCAAACAGATAAGGCATCAGTTTTCTGGCGCCCAATGTGGGGCTCGAGATTCTCCAAAAAATTCCCAAAAACTGATTTTTTGATTGTTTTTAAGTTTTTTTCCTTTGCCAGTGAAAAGAAGTCACGTTACCAAGAGAGACCAAACCACCGTTCAAGAACATAGGGGGATCCAAGAACCACCAGAGGAAGAAAGAGAGGTAATAACACCAGGAGAAAGCAATATTGTTAGTTGCTAGCATGTTTTTTTTGTTAAGAGATCTCTTTTGTTTGATTCAGTGGTGTTTACAGAAGGGGATTGATAGTCTAGTGTAATTTTTGTTTGTTTCGTTTGTTCTCTCGTACGCCCCTATCTCTAACACAGGTTTGGTACCATCCATTGGCAGGGAGGGGGGAGAACGACACTCAGACTGGTAAGCCTGTGTTTCGCCCCTCTGACTGCAAACCAGCGGTGGTGCAGAGCCAGTGCTGCTGGCTGAAAACCAAGGAGACGCTAGTTCGATTCCTGGTCTCCCCTAGTTAAAAAGCCTGCGGTTCTTTCCCAGTTTTGTGCTTTCTCTCTGCCTTTTCACCTAATACAGCCTTCTTTTGTCCAATCCCAGTGCTGGACGCTGGCTTGGGACTGTATTCTTGCTTCCTATTGATCTGTTCTGTCTCCGCGGCTTTTAACTTGTAAAAAATGGGAAATATAGATGGTATTTTCTCGAGTGAAAGTGTAGAGATCCCCAAAAACTCCTCACTAGATTTGGTTTTGAAGCATTGGACCAATTTAACCGGGAAACAAACGCCTCTTGCAAAAACAGAGATTATAAGATTGCGTACTAGGGTTTGGCCTTTATATTCGTTATCAGATGGAGAGATTTGGCCTCAATTTGGGATGCTGGATGATAGATTAATATTAAAACTAATGACTCGACTTTGTTTAGAGGAAAGATGGGATGAGCTGAGATACGTTGAACCTTTCTTGTTACTTTCCACATGCCCTCAGATCCAAAATTTGAAAAAACAGTGTATATTGGCTTTAAAAGGGAAAAGTAGAAAAGATGAAAAGAAAGAGGTGACCTTTAAAATGCAGTATGAGTTACCGGAGATAGATCAGATAGCCCTCGCCATGAGGGACGGACAGGAAAAGGCCTCCCCCTCCTCCCCCTTCTCCGCCTAAGACGTCTTCCCAAACCCCTCCTCCCTCTTCCCCGGAACAGTCGAGCGGGGAAGGGACAGAAACTACTTCCCTGCTGTCCTCCTCACTGGTGAAAATACAAAAAGAGCAAGAGGATCTATTCACTTGGCCTGCCCCTCCCCCGCAGTTGGCAATGCTGCTCATTCCAACAGGGTCGGGGGGTGGGGGAAAACCGCCCGTGGGCTAGCCCTTCTGGCCAGGGATGTGGCCCTCCCTAATCCCAACCCCTGTGCCAAACCACGCCTCAGTTCCACCTGCTGGGGCGGCACAAGGGAGTGTAGAGAAACCAACTTCAGCCCAGCCTTCAGGGGAGGGGCTGCAGCCCACACCTCTGCCTTGGGAAAGTGATGCAGCTGGCCCATCCCACAGAAGGAATGGGGAGGGAACATCCCACCGTGACATCAGAGGGGCGGGGAAAGGGAAAAAGAAAGGAAGGTCACATCACCACAGAGTGACAGACAGAGGGAAAGGGAAGCGACCTGTCAGTCAGAATGACACAGACAGTAGCACAGACGTGGACAGCAGTAGTACAACAGACAGTAGCAGTGATTCTGATTCTTCTTCAGAAGAGCTTGATCCATTTCCCTTCCCTGAAAAGAAAGCTAAAGGAAAAGCTTCTCGGTCCAAGAAAAGAAAAGGGAAGATAGCACAAGAAGCCATAGAAGCCTCCAGCCCTATAGCTAGAAGGGCAAGATCCAGAAAGGGAAAAGAACCAATATTACAGGCCCCGTTGAGGGAAGCCATAGGGAATCAGGGTCCAGTTTATATCAAGGTTCCATTTTCCCTGATGGAACTACAAACCTGGTAAAGTTCAGCTGGGAAATACAAAGAAGACCCTCAAAAGGTGGCTGATTTTGTAGAACAAGCTATCAAAACTCAGTGTCCGGACTAGAACATTTTAAATAGTATAATGAACGCTTTGCTAGACCAAACAGAGCGAGAAATGGTAAAAAGAACAATTATCTCAACTACTGAGGGCCAAAGAGTGGGTGGTGGTATTTGAGAGTCAGTTGGCAAAGTCTTTCCTTCAGATGACCCCAAATGGAATCCGAATATCCCAGCAGACAAGGAAAAGCTAAAATGTTACCAAAACTGGATAGTATATGGAATGAAACATGCAACCCCTAAAGCTATAATTTGGTTCAAATTATACAAAGTAAAACAGGATGAGAATGAATCCCCAACAGACTTTTTAAATTGGCTAAGAGAAACTGCAAGCAAATATACAAATATAGACCTCGAATCACCTGAAGGAAAGGCTCACCTGGTTTACTTGTTTGTAGGTCAATCTTCAAATGATATAAGGGGAAAACTCCAAAAGCTAGATGAGGAGCAAGATATAGCCAAATTGTTAGATGCAGCTTGGACAGCATACAGGAACAGAGAGCCAAGAGAGAGAGACAGACGCCAGCACAATAAGAGAGATTCTAATGAGAGGTCACCTAAGAGATCAAGAAACAGCGCCTCTTCTTCTTTGGACAGTGACCAGTGTGCTTTCTGCAGAAAGAAGGGACATTGGAAAAATGACTGTCCAATATTGAAGAAGAAATCCCAGGGCCCAGTCCCTCAATTATCAGTGAGCCAGGGATGAAGGGGACCAGAGACTTCTACCCCAGCAGAGCCTCTGGTTGTAGCTAAGCTGGGAAATGAGGAGGTTGAGTTTGTGGTAGATCCTGGAGCAGCATATTCTGTTTTAAATACTTTAGAAGGGAAACTGAGTCAAGATACTGTAGATGTGGTCGGTGCCACAGGAGTAAGTGAAACACGGCCTTTCTTCCAGCCTTTAAAATTCAAATTGGGAAAACACTGGGTAACTCAAATTTCTCTATATGCCAAATTCCCAGAGACCCTTGTTGGGAAGGGACTTATTGGAAAAATTGGAAGCAGAAATTAAATTCAAAAGGGGTGGGGCAGTACAAATTCCTGAAACTAAATTTTTCAAAGTAGCTGCACTTTTCATACAGGAACATCATGGTGAAATACCCACAGAAGTTGAAAATGCTGTCATTCCAATAGTGTGGGCCAGTGAAATCCCAGGAAGATCCAAACAAGCAGAGCCTGTGATCATTACACTCAAACCAGGAGCCACACTGGTAAGGCAAAAACAATATCCCTTAAAATTAGAAGGTCACAGGGGATTAGCACCTATAATTGAGAAATTTCTTAAATTTGGGTTATTAGTGGAGTGTGAATCTAAGTATAATACACCCATCCTGCCTGTTTAGAAGGCTGATGGCAAGAGTTATTGATTAGTGCAGGATTTAAGAGCAATTAACAAGATAACAGATGATATACATCCATTTGTAGCAAACTCGTACACCCTTTTATCCACACTCACTGATGAACTGGGATGCATCACTTAGATCCGAAAGATGCCAAGAGCTTTTTGCTTTCCAGTGGGAAAATCCCAAGACTGGGAGAAAAAGTCAGCTAACTTGGACAGTGCTACCTCAGGGTTTTAAGAACAGCCCAACAATATTTGGAAACCAGCTAGAAAAGGGATTGGAAAAGACAGGAACCAGAAGGGGTTATTCTTCAATATGGTGATGATATATTAATAGCTACTGAAACACAATATAGCTGTATCCAGTTAACTATAAGCTTGCTAAACTTTTTGGGACTAAGTGGATGTCGTGTCTCACAAGCAAAAGTACAGGTTGCAAAAGAAGCAGTAATTTATCTGGGGCTTGAGATCTTTCCTGGTCATCAACAGCTCAGCAGAGAATGGAAGGAAGCCATCTGTCGTCTTCCCGAGCCCCACACCGTGGGAGAAATGCCAGCTTTCCTGGGAATGGTAGGTTGGTGTTGCCTGTGGATACCAAATTATGGACTCCTGGTCAAACCTCTCTATGGAGCCCTCAAAGCAGCCAAAAAGGGAATTATCATAATGACAGAAAGTACAAGGGCTGCATTTAAACAACTGAAACACACTCTCATGTTGGCCCCTGCCCTAGGGTAGCCAGACTTAACTAAACCATTTGAACTCTTTACACATGAGCGACTGAATGTTGCCTTAGGGGTACTGGCACATCATCTCGGAAACCAGCGAAGGGCTGTGGCCTACTTCTCAAAACAGCTGGACAATGTCAGCCAAGGGTGGCCTGGGTGCTTGAAAGCTGTGGCAGCTACTGTTATCCTGATCCAAGAGGCCTGGAAACTCACCCTGGGACAACACATTGTAGTGTATGTGCCCCATGCCATAGCAGCTGTACTCCAACAAAAGGGGGACCATTTGTTGTCTCCTAGCAGGATGCTTAAATATCAGGCTGTGTTGTTGGAACAGGATGATGTTATCCTGAAAACAACTTCTGTTGTTAACCCTGCCATGTTTCTGTCATCCACCTCAATTGACAATGTGCCTGAACATGACTGCAAACGATCAAACAAGTCTATTCCAGCAGACCAGACCTGAAGGATGTGAGTCTAGAAAATCCAGACTGGGACCTATTTACAGACGGGAGCAGCTTCATGAGAAATGGTAAGCAAATGACAAGTTATGCAGTAACAACGCAGGACAAGGTGATCGAGGCAAAGGCCCTGCCAGCAGATGTGTCATTGCAGAAAGCTGAACTGATTGCACTGACGAGGGCCCTAGACTTGAGCGAAGGAAAAAAGGTAAATATATGGACTGACTCCAAATATGCTTTTAGTGTTGTCCACGCCCATGGAGCCATCTGGAAGGAGAGAGGACTGTTAAACACTCAAGGTACTGAAATCAAATATGCTGAACAGATCCTTGCCCTCTTGGAGAGCATCAAGAAACCTACAGAAGTAGCTATCATGCATTGTAGGGATCACCAAAAAGGGAAAACCACTCCAGAATTGGGAAATCACTTTGCTGATAAAGCAGCAAAAGGAGCTGCAGAAAAGGGCATCCCGGCAGTAATACCAAAGAAAGAAATAGACTTGTCAGGGTATAGTCCAAAGTATGACCAAGCAGATCACAAATTAATTAAATTTCTTAAAGCTGAAATCAAAGAAAGTGGGTGGGTTGTCACACCAGTAGGGCAAGTTGTAGTCCCACCCTTGGTCCTTTGGGAAATAGTTCAGCGAGAGCATGAGAGCACTCATTGGGGAACAGAAAACCTTTTGAAACACCTGAGAAAGGTAGTGATAGGAAAAGGAATGACTGATATTGTACARTCTGTAAGAAGCAAATGCRAGGTTTGCAGCCGCAATAACCCCAACACTACCAAAAGAGTTGTGTTAGGAGTCACAAAGGCAGGGGATCTTCCTGGAGATTACTGGCAAATAGATGTTGTGGAGTTACCACGCAAAGAGGGATACAGATACATACTTGTACTTGTGGACTCATTCAGTGGCTGGCCTGAAGCCTACCCCTGTTGCACTAACACAGCTGAAGAGGTCGTGAAGGTTTTACTTAATCATATAATTCCAAGATTCAGGGTTCCTCTGGGAATGTCATCAGACAGGGGACCCCACTTTATTGCAACAGTGGTTGGGGAAGTTAGTCGAATTTTGGGAATTACTTGGGATCTACATACACCATACAGACCCCAAGCAAATGGTAAAGTTGAATGTATGAATGGAACCCTAAAAACACAAATTATTAAAATCTGTCAAGAGACATCTATGACATGGGTTCAGGCCTTGCCTATAGCCTTACTGAGAATTCGTATTCAACCAAGACGAAGGGACAACATAAATCCTTATGAAATACTGTATGGCAGGCCTTATCAAGTACCACATATTCCGGGAGAAATTCAAATGAGGGGGAAACTTGATTTGCAGAGATATTTAATTGCTTTAAGTTCCACTTTGCAGAAGCTCCAGAGATTCGTCGTGTTATCCAGACCAATAGGACTGGACACACCTCCTCATCCATTCCAGCCTGGAGACTGGGTCTATGTCAGGTGGTGGAACAGTGATCCTTTACAACCCAAGTAGAGAGGCCCATTCCAAGTCCTGCTGACTACCCTCACCACAGTCAAGGTTGCTGGCAAGGGACCATGGATCCACTACTCCAGAGTTAAGAAGGCTTCTGCTCCTGAGACCATTGGAAAAATAGAGACTGATGCAGACCAAAGTGATGTGGTCTATACTGTTCTTTTCATGTTTGCTATCTGCACATTTGGTAACCATGACTCAGGGTTGGCACCATGATTTGCGTGGGAACCTAGTTAAAAATGTATCCAAAGCCCTTAATAAGTATAACTGCTGAATTTGTACCCGGTTGCCTCCTTTAGATGGGAGTAATAACCGGCCACTAATTGGCATTTTCGTGAATGCAAACCACACCAAAAGGTGGAAACTAATCAATAATAACACCATTCTGCCTCCTATTCCACTGAGAGGCCTAGTAGATTGTGGAAATTATACAGTTCCCTGTGCAATTGTAAATGCTGCAGGAAAGGCCATTCTTCCCTCATATTGTGATAAGACCAAATTTATGGAAAGAATAAGGCCAAGAACAGTAAGAAAGATGGAATTGACATCATGGAAACTAGCTCTACCATACGGGACAGGGTGGTATTGGATATGTGACAATAAGGCTTGGAAAGTCCTGCCCGTAGACAAAGATCAGGCCTGTGCCCTTGGGGCTGTAGTTCCAAACATAACAATATATGACCATATTGAAAATTCAAATGGGAGGATGAAAAGATCTATTAATCCCCTCAGTGAGCGTCTCACACTTTTCCATAGTATAGTCAGAGCTCTTATTCCCTCTCTAGGAGTAGTCGAGCTGGAGAGGGCAGTTGTAAACATCTCATCTGTTGTGGAACATATCGAACAGCAAACTACAGATGCAACTTCAGCCCTACAGGAGGAAGTCCATAGCCTGGCTGGTATGGTTTTGCAACATAGGATGGCTCTTAATTACATATTGGCTGCTCAAGGAGGTGTATGTGCAATTATTAACACCACTTGTTGTTCTTATGTGGACCAGAGTGGAAGAATTAGGAAGGATTTGACTGAAATTCAGAGGCAGACCCAAACTTTACATGAAATAGCTCTCAGAAATAACACCTTAAACTTTGGCTATGTCTTTGACACCCTCACTTCATGGTTACCAAACTGGCCCTGGATAAAAGAAGTGTTCATAGTAGTTGTAATTGTAATTATTTTCTGTATGCTAGCTGACTGTGTCAGTCGATTCTGTTGCTAGATGTAGATGGTAAAGACTCAACAAGGAAGACATCCTGTCGAGCCTTAAAAAGGGGGGAAATGATGCCAGGGGATTTTTTGCTTTTCTAGCTTTATATTTATTAGAATGTAATGTTAGAATAATAGAATTCCTGTAACTTTCCACTGAAATTCATAAGATAATAATGCACTCTGTTCTAGACAAAATAGAACCAGCTATTGTCCTTAAGCATTCCAGAGTTGGACATGATATCACTTTATGACGACCAAAAAATGAAGCTGTCAAAATAGCAAAGACCTCCAATAGAAATCTGCCACAAGGAATAGTCTTATTAAATTCTGCTTTTCATNAAGGGGTAGGGATAACAGTGTGCAACCAATGAGCGTAGAGATACATGAGAGAAAACCAATGAAGCATCTTCAGAGGAAGAACAAATTCAAACTGAGTAATGACAATACAGTTAGAGAGAATTTCAAACCAAGCTGACCTATTACAAAGCTTAAGACTCTGTGAGGAGGAGAAACCTAAAGTGACAGCATCTAAGAAATATTGCTCTGTGGCAAACTGCCTTTTTGATAACTAAGGCTAGAGCACCGCAACAGGAGTACTGGCACAACATCTCGGAAACCAGCAAAGGACTGTGGCCTATTTCTCAAAACAGCTGGACAATGTCAGCCAAGGGTGGCCTGGGTGCTTGAAAGCTGTGGCAGCAACTGTTATCCTAATCCAAGTGGCCAGGAAACTCACCCTGGGACAACACATTGTAGTGTATGTACCCAATGCAGTAGCAGCTGTACTCCAACAAAAGGGGGGCCATTTGTTGTCTCCCAGCAGAATGCTCAAATATCAGGCTGTGTTGTTAGAGTAAGATGATGTTACCCTAAAAACAACTTCTGTTGTTAACCCTGCCATGTTTCTGTCCTCAACCTCAATTGAAAATGTGCCTGAACATGACTGTTTGTAAACGTTGGAAGCAGTTTATTCCAGCAAACCAGACCTGAAGGACGTGCCCTTAGAAAATCCAGACTGGGAGCTGTTTACAGACGGGAGCAGCTTCATGAGAAACGGTAAGCGAATGACAGATTATGCGGCGACAACCCAAGACAAGGTGATCGAGGCAAAGGCCCTGCCAGCAGACATGTCATCACAAAAAGCTGAGCTAATTGCACTGACGAGGGCCTTGGAGCTGAGCGAAGGAAAGAAGGTAAACGTATGGACAGACTCCAAATACGCTTTTAGTGTTGTCCATGCCCATGGAGCCATCTGGAAGGAGAGAGGACTGTTGAACGCTCAAGGTACTGAAATCAAACATGCTGAACAGATCCTTGCCCTCTTGGAGAGCATCAAGAAACATACAGAAGTAGCTATCATGCATTGTAGGGATCACCAAAAAGGGAAAACCACTCCAGAATTTGGAAATCACTTTGCTGATAAAGCAGCAAAAGGGGCTGCAGAAAAAGGCATCCTAGCAGTAATACCAAAGAAAGAAATAGACTTGTCAGGGTATAGTCCAAAGTATGACCAAGCAGATCACAAATTAATTAAATTTCTTAAAGCTGAAATCAAAGAAAGTGGGTGGGTTGTCACACCAGTAGGGCAAGTTGTAGTCCCACCCTTGGTCCTTTGGGAAATAGTTCAGCGAGAGCATGAGAGCACTCATTGGGGAACAGAAAACCTTTTGAAACACCTGAGAAAGGTAGTGATAGGAAAAGGAATGACTGATATTGTACARTCTGTAAGAAGCAAATGCRAGGTTTGCAGCCGCAATAACCCCAACACTACCAAAAGAGTTGTGTTAGGAGTCACAAAGGCAGGGGATCTTCCTGGAGATTACTGGCAAATAGATGTTGTGGAGTTACCACGCAAAGAGGGATACAGATACATACTTGTACTTGTGGACTCATTCAGTGGCTGGCCTGAAGCCTACCCCTGTTGCACTAACACAGCTGAAGAGGTCGTGAAGGTTTTACTTAATCATATAATTCCAAGATTCAGGGTTCCTCTGGGAATGTCATCAGACAGGGGACCCCACTTTATTGCAACAGTGGTTGGGGAAGTTAGTCGAATTTTGGGAATTACTTGGGATCTACATACACCATACAGACCCCAAGCAAATGGTAAAGTTGAATGTATGAATGGAACCCTAAAAACACAAATTATTAAAATCTGTCAAGAGACATCTATGACATGGGTTCAGGCCTTGCCTATAGCCTTACTGAGAATTTGTATTCAACCGAGACAGAGGGATAACATAAGTCTGCCACTTTTCCTGCCCTTGCCTGGATTCAGCTGGGCTCGCGACCTCCTGGGTTCTCAGTGCACAGAAGCAGTCTGACAACTTTCACAACAGGCGGCTTCATTAAGGCAGCAGCGAAGGCAAGAGGATGAAAGAATTGGACTTCTGCAACTATATTCCAAGTTTTATTTTCTCTGCCGACAAGGCAGGGCGAACAAAGCTTGAAGGGAAGTTAGCAGAGACACCTCTACCCGCTCTGTCTCTGCTGCTTTAAGGGGTAGGGATAACAGAGTGTAACCAGAGTATACAGATACATGAGAGAAAACCAATGAAACATCTCAGAGGAGGAACAAATTTAAACGGGCTAATCACAATATAGTTAGAGGGAATTTCAAATCACACTAACCTGTTACAAAGCTTAAGGTTCTATGATGAGGAGAAAGCATAAAGTAAACGCATGTAGCTATGCTGCTGATTCCTCCTTTGCTCCGCCTTCAGGGACAGAGTCCTGCAAGGGAAAGTTCACCCGTTCCAAGCCCCCTTCACAGGGCCTGGACTGCACCATAGCTACATAAGTCCCTATGAAATACTGTATGGCAGGCCTTATCAAGTACCACATATTCCGGGAGAAATTCAAATGAGGGGGAAACTTGATTTTGCAGAGATATTTAATTGCTTTAAGTTCCACTTTGCAGAAGCTCCAGAGATTCGTCGTGTTATCTAGACCGATCGGGCTGGACACACCTGCCCATCCGTTCCAGCCCGGAGACTGGGTCTACGTTAAGTGGTGGGACAGTGATCCTTTACAACCCAAGTGGAGGGGGCCGTTCCAAGTCCTGCTGACTACCCTCACCACAGTCAAGGTTGCTGGCAAGGGACCGTGGATCCACTACTCCAGAGTTAAGAAAGCTTCTGCTCCTGAAACTGTCGAGAAGAAACCAGAGACTGATGCAGACCAAGATGATGTGGTCTAAACTGTTCTTTTCATGTTTGTTATCTGCACATTTGGTAACCATGACTCAGGGTTGGCACCATGATTTGCACGGAAACCTAGTTAAAAGTGTATCCAAAGCGCTGAATAAGTATAACTGCTGGATTTTCACCCAGTTGCCTCCCTTAGATGGGAGTAACAACTGGCCACTAATTGGCATTTTAATGAATGCAAACCGCACCGAAAGGTGGGAATGAATCAGTAATAACACCTTAAATTTTGACTATATCTTTGATACCCTCACTTCATGGTTACCAACTTGGCCCTGGATAAAGGAAGTGTTCATAGTAGTAGTAATTGTAATTATTTTCTGTATAATAGCTAGCTGTGTTAATCGATTCTGTTGCTAAATGTAGATGGTAAAGACTCGACAAGGAAGACATCCTTGTCTAAGTCTTTAAAGGGGGGAAATGATGCCAGAGATATTTTTTGTTTTTATGCTTTTTAGATTGGTAGTATTTTAGTTTTATACTTTTATATATTAGTACCCCTATAATCCTATAACCTCTATCCTGTAACCTTGTATCCCTTTCCTATAGACAAAACAGAACCAAGTTATC
>JACAXG010000287.1:44371-61864 GCA_018881555.1 Amblyornis subalaris | reverse complement strand
CTTAAAAGAGAGAGGTAGAAAAGATGAAAAGAAAGAAGTGACTTTTAAAACGGATTATGAATTACCAGAAATAGACCAGATAGCTCCCGCCATGAGGAACGGGCAGGGAAGAGGGGGGGGGGGCCCTTCCTCCTCCTCGTCCCCCCCCCCCCCCCCCGTTGCCCACACAAATCGTCTGCTCCGTTCTCTTCCTCGGAACATTCGAGCAGGGAGGGAGCAGAGACTCCCCCCACGTTGTCCCCCCCACTGGTAAAGATAGAAAAGGAGCAGGACGACCCTTTCAATTGGCCTAACCCCCCCCACACAGTTAGCCCAGCCCCTAATACCAACCCCTGCTCCAAACCATGCCTCAGTCCCGCCTGCAGGGGCGGCACCGGGGCATGGAGAGCTGACTCCAGCCCAGCCCTCAGGGGAGGGGCTACAGCCCACAGCTCCGCCTTGGGAAAGCGACACAGCTGGCCCATCCCATGGGAGAAACAGCAAGGGAACATCCCACAGTGACAAAAGGGGGGAAGGGAAAGAGAAAAAGAAAGGAAAGTCACATCACCACAGAGGAACCGATAGAGGGAAAGGGAAGCGACCTGTCAGCCAAGATAAGAGTGACACAGACAGCAGCACAGATACGGACAGCAGTAGTACAACAGACAGTAGCAGTGATTCAGATTCTGGTTCCTCTTCAGAAGAGTCTGATTCATCTCCCCTCCCTGAAAGAAAGGCTAAAGAAAAAGCTTCTCGGTCCAAGAAAGGAAAAGGGAAGGTAGCTAAAAAGGCTAAAGAGGCCTCCAGTCCTGTGTTGCCTTCTGATAAGAAGACAAGGCGACCTGGTTTCAAGAGTCTAGCACGGCAGCCCGGCCTACCCCGTGGCCACTCGGGCCATGGACGCACAGACACCAACGTGGTGGATGATCAAAATGGCATTTATTATCTTATCTCATGAGGTTAAATAGTGAGGAGCTTTACTACGTCAGGAAAAGGGGGCTGTGGGATAGCTGGAGTTAGTAAGGAGTGGAAAACTACTGGGGTTAGAGGGGTCTGCATGCTCTTATCACAAAGGAATGAAGGGAGGTAGATTCNTGGAACCCTGCTCGGCAGGATTGGGCCCAAAGTCTGCGCAGCGGGGGGTCCTGGGGTTATCCCTGGGAAGGCTTTGCTTTCTCCAAATCCTTTAATAAATTTTTACTTTTTACCCTCTTATTTCGGCCCCAGCCGTTATTTTCCAAAGAGATATAAGGCATCAACACACGCTGGCTCTGAGCTCCCGAGAGACAGGGGAGCACGGGAGCAAGCAGGCAGGCCCTGGTCGCAGTGCCAAAAGAAAAAAACCTACAGGGCAATAGGATCTCAGGTCAGATGCTCTCACCATGCCAAACCATGTGGCTCCTGCCTTGGTCCCCAACAGGAAGGAAGAGCCAGCCCCGGCCCCACTCGCTGCAGGATCTCCGGCTGAGCCTACACCTATTGCGATATCCCCCAAGCCACGGGGGGGGGGGGAACAGTGACAATTCCTGGCTCAAAATGACTATGGGATAACCCCATCACCATGAGCCACCCTCCCCCCAAGACACAAAGCGAAACAAGGAATTAAGTCACTGCTTCCCATGGGCCGGCAGGTGTTCAGCCATCTCCAGGAGAGCAGGGCTCCATCACACATAACAGTGACTTGGGAAGACAAACGTCATCACCCGAACCACCTCTCCCCCTTCTTCTGCCCCCAGCTTTATATCCTGTGCATGAATCCGTATGGTATGGACTATCCCTTTGGTTAGTTGGGGTCAGCTGTCCTGGCTGTGTCCCCTCTCAATTTCTTGTGTATCCCCAGCCTACTCATTGGTGGAGTGAGAGGTAGAAAAGGCCTTGACTCTGTGTAAGCCCTGCTCAGCAATAGCTAAAACATCCCTGTGTTATCAATACTGTTTCCAGCACAAATCCAATACATCTCCCCGTATTAGCTACTATGAAGAAAGTTATCTCTGCCGCAGCCAAAACCAGCACCTAAGGACATTTGACCCTGATATTGTTCTTTAATAAATTAACACATAAGTAAAACTTGTACTAAGATTTGGCTAAATACTGACTTCTTTAATAAATTAAACTTCAGTAAAATTTATCTCAAATTAAAAAAAAAACCCAAAACCACAAACCAAACAAAACCCACAGCTGTTGATTCAAGCTATTACTGACATTTTTGTCATTGACATTTTTTTTCATTTCTTTGGTATGTTCTGTCCTACAGATGCTACAGCGAAAAAAAAACAAAACAAAAAAAATCTTACTTTTTTTCTTTCTTTTTACTTGATTAATGCTAGATGAGACATTGTGTATGCATGACAGCCGGAAGGGAAAGGAATATGGATGAAGTGATACAGCAGTAAAGCTGCATCCATATCTTGTGAACCTAAACAATGTACAGCAGTGTAGAAAATAGTGCTGAGAAGCTAGGGGTACCCTCTAGCAAAATTTGCCTTTAATCTGTAGAGGTTGATGCCTAAAGATTTTTGCTTTTTATACATTTTTCATATATTTGTAGCTTTGTGGACTGTTAATATATGGTTATATAGCTCATAGTATTTTTCCTACCCCTTCTCTTAGATTTTAGGATAATAAGCTAACCCTTCTAACACATACTTGAAATTCTGTTTAGTCTTAAGAAGAGAACTTCTGAAAAGGACATTTTGTTTTCCACCAGAATGTAAGAGACATAAGAAAATAGGGCAAAGAAGCCCCTGGACCAACTCCAAGGGGCTGACCCAAGGCTGGGTTACTGGAGCAACTGATTTCCTATTGGATGTACCAGCTAGATATACTAATTAATTAACCTTATAAAACTTTTAGAAATCCTTTATCACATGTGCAAAATGCCATATATGTGCAGCTGAAAGCTTTCATTAAAGATCTGCTTTTTGTCTTACTATTTTAACACTATTGCAAGGCTTTCTTTCCTTTGTTATTAGGCAACGAGGTAATATAGTATTGATGAAAATTAATTTTGAATGTGTGCATCTGAAATCCAGATTTGACTAACCAAATATGTGAATTCATCAGTCTGAACATCCACTTAAAGAAGTAGTCTATTTTTTAAAGACCATGAGCCGCCCTTAACAAGAGACATTTGCTATTTCCGCTATGGGACTTATCCAAATACAGACAAGGGAGATGATTTTGCATTGCAGGTTTCTTAACAGTGATGAGATAATTTGTACCACCTTTGACAGTTGCATCATTAACAGCAATCAAGCATTCTTCCCTAAAAATAAAACAAGTTTAGGAGAGAGAAATATATTTCTAGTAAATAAATACATTTTTCAGTTAAGAACTGCAAGAATCTCAGGACCCTTGAAGCCTTTGGGATGGTCAAAAAAGCTCTCCTCACCTACATTCCCTCCAATGCACATTACTGAAGTGGCCAGGGCACTAGAATGTCCTGCTTCACTGTCCCCAAACTCGCTAAAATAATGCCGTGTAACACCAAATTCAATTTTAGCAGTAGTCTTGGTGGTACTTTAAGTGAGCAGAATGAATTCTCAGCCAAGAAAATCGTTTTATCTTTTGAAAATTGCTTTGCTTGTTTACTAATCTCTTTCCTTCATCAGACAACAGAAACTTTGCATCTTCTGTTTTATTATGGGATATGCTAATTAAAAAAATTCCACAGCATCAAATAATTTCCTTTTATATAAAACTAAAAGAATTGAGATAGTAAATTCCTTAATTTTGGGCATCTTGGATATGAATGCTAAAAACCCATCATATTTTAATACTGGAAACTAAACAGAATTATATCTTCTACCTTCTCATATCAACAAGAATGTAGATCACTGGTATCTTTCACACAGATACACAGTTCAAGGCATGTGATAATGCCTTCTGCTGGTACCTCTTCATTACCATACAACTGGTAACCAGAAAACTGGGAGAACTCAAAAACCGGAGATCTGAATAATGATAAATACCTTGACAGAATTTTTAAAAGGAATCACACCTTGTTATTGAATCTTACTTATAAGTTTTCATTTTAAAAAATAAAATAATTTTTAAAATAAGAGAATTTTAAAAAGATGAGTGTTACAAAGAGCACATCTGTAAAATTTCAATTGGTGTTACTGTAGCTATCCTGACCAAGAGACCACTGTACATTCACGAGTTAGTGATCCACAATGCAGTTAACTCGAGTAGGCCCAGGCCTTTGCTGCGCTGTGCTGCACATACACCTCGGCCTTCAGACCTGTGTTGTGCTGCACAAATCATTTGGCTGCGAGATAAACTGAGCCAGCTCATGGTACCAGAGGAGCCTGCAGGAAGCTCCCACTTGGTACCTGCGATTATGCCACCTCCTTGGCCTTGCCTTTATCTAACAGTGCAGCAAGAAGTTCCCATGAGAACATCCATTATGAATAGAGTTTTCTTCTTGTAAGAAAATTATATAGCTTGAATGACAAAAAAAGGAGCAGCTTCTCTCCATGAATAGGATCTGTGCAGCATGCCAAGGGAAAATCCATCCAGGGTCTGTGATGCTGCACAAAAGTGGGGTTCCCAGTATCTGAAGGGACATAAGATTTATTTTCTATCTGTATTCCTCTTCTTATTCTGTTTTATTAAAGCAATTATTAAGCCATTTTTTGTCAGGCCTTTTTTATTGAAATCCAGAAAGAACCCTGCACCATCTCTCTCTCTTTAACCACTGTCGTGGTTTGACACTGGCCAAATGCCAGGCACCCATGAAAGGCCTGCTCACTCACTCTCCTCTGCTCTGCAACTGAACAGAGGAGAGAGAATTTAACAAAGGGTTAATGAGTTGAGATAAGGACTGGGAGAAAACACTTCAAGGACAAAATAGGCTTGACTTAATGATATAAAGTGAATTTATTACTAATAAGATCAGAGTAAAAGAATGAGAAGAAAAAATAAGCCCTTAAAAACACCCTTTTCTCCCCCCAACGGTGCAGGGAGATGGGATGGGCGTTTTGGTCAGTTCATCACCCAAGATCATCTTTCCACTGCTGAGGGAGAGGAGTCATTTCCCTGCTGCACTATGGGGTCCCTCCCACGGGAGACAGTTCTCCGTGAACTTCCCCGACGTGGGTCCAATCTCACGAGCAGCAGCACTCCCAAAACTGCTGCAGCATGAGTCCATCTCACGGGCAGACAGTCCTCCCAAAACTGCTGTGTCGTGGATCACTGCCATGGGGTGCAGTCCTCCAAGGACAACTGCTCCAGTCTGGAAGCAAGGCCTCTCTCTCCACTGGGACTTCCTCTGGATCACAGTGTCCTAGTATCCACCCGCTCTGGCGTGGGCACCTCCCCCACGGGCTGTGAGTGGACCTCTGCATCCCCCATGGACCCCCATGGGCTGCAGAGGGACAACCTGCTTCACCATGGTCCTCACCACAGGCTGCAGGGACATCTCGGCTCCAGCGCCTGGAGCACCTCCTCCCCCTTCTTCTGCACTGACCTTGGTGCCTCCATCGTTGTTCCCCTCACATATTCTCACTCCTACTCCTCTCTAGTTGGAAAATTACAGCTGCGCCCCAAACTTTGTTTTGATTTCTTCTTAAATATGTTATCACAGAGGCATTACCATCATGTCTAATTGGCCCAGCCTTGGCCAGTGGCGTGTCCATCATCAGAGCCATCAGGGATTGGCTGTGCTGGACATGGTGGAAGCTTCTAGCAGCTTCTCACAGAAGCCACCTCTGTGGCCCCCCCGCTACCAAAAAACCAGGCCCTGCAAAACCAACATAACCTCACACACCAGCACTCCCAGTGCAGAACAGTTACCTGCCAGTGTTTATGGAAACTAAAAAGCAAACAAGACTGTTACATTATTCACACACAAAAGATGTGTGAAGCTTGCGAGCTTTTTCTCTGCTCCCTGTGATACAACATTCATTAAATTTACTGTGAATATAAATAAATAAATCACCACATATTAAAACTTAGAATGAAAACACTGGTGAGTTTCTAGTTATCAAAGTATGTACCTTAATATTTACTTCTTTTTAACCCTTTACTTGATGTCATTCTAAATCATGTCTTTTGCTCTCTAGTTTTGTTTCATTCGATAACTAAGATTTGTTGACACATCTCAGCCTCTTAATAACAGCTTATCCAAACAGCATCTCTCTATGTAGACAGATTGCTGATCCACCTCTTCAGTCCCAAATTGTCTACCCCTACCCAAAATAAAGTGCTATTTGCTAACATTTTTCCTGAAACTTCTAGATTTTCTTGTAAGCTAAGCATTGCTAAAATGGAGATTTTTAAGCCTTCCTTTCAAGCCTTCTCTCTTACCTCCTTCCTTAATCTCTATGCACATAATTTCCTACCTGTTAGGCAGGGCAGAAAGCTGAAAATTTATTTTCAGTTCATCATGTTCATTAGGTATGTAGATCCAGCCTAAGTCTAAATTTTACAAATTCTTTCTGTATGCATCTCTTAAGCTACAGCCTCTCATAGTTATCCACAGAGTTAATACTCTCACCCAAGTTTTCAACTACATCATTTTCTCTGACCTTGACATATACCATCCTGCCTTGCTCATTTACACTCAGAATGCTGCTGCAAGAATAATTTTCTATTCTGTTCATTCTGTCACCTGTATGCATTTTTAGTGGTTTGAACTTGGCTAGGTGCCAGGTGCCCACTAAGCTGTTCTATCACTCCCTTTCCCAGTGAGACAGGGGTGAAAATAAGATGAAAAAGAACCAGTGGGTTGAGATAAGGCACTTTAATAAAAGTGATAGAAAGAAACAAGCAAAGGTCTAAGTGCGCATAAGCAAAAAGGAAAAAAAGTCAATCTCTACTTCCCATCAGCGAGTGATGTTCGGACACTTCTCGGGAATCAGGGCCTCAGCACGCGTAGCGGTTGCTCAGGAAGGCAAACATTACAGAATAATGAATGCCCCCCTGCTCCTCCTCTCTCCCTTAGCTTTCATATCTGAGCTGATGTCATATGGTATGGAATATCCCTTTGGTTAATTTGGGTCAGCTGGCCTGATTGTGTCCCCTCCCAGGATCTTGCCCACTCCCAACCCCTTGATGGGGGAAGGAATTTTAGAGGGACAGCGCTGCTCAGCAGTAGCCAAAACACTGCTGTGTTATCAACACCCTTCCAGCTCCCAATGCAAAGCACAGCACTGGGAGGGCTGCTGAACTCTACCTCAGTCAGACCCAATACAGCATCCCCCCTCTTTGCAGATTAATCATAACTGCTTACTCTCTAGGCTCTAGAGACACTCTATTAAACATTTTTCTTTCAAGATCAAGAAATTCGCTCAAGCCTAAACCAGCCTCCATTCTGGGGGCTGTGAGAAGAAGCCTACCCAACAGTGAAATAGACTTGTAGATGTTCAGTTTCAAATCTCCTCTTTTATTTCTTCTGAACAACATCCATACAAAACTTGACTGTGGTTGTTGATGTGCCTATGACAGCTGCCAGTCAGAGACTAAAAATATCTCTATTGTTTCTTGTGCTTTTCAAGAATCATCCAACTGTTGTCATTTATCATAGGCTGCAGATTCTTTGGGGCAAGGACCATCTTCCTGTTGTATATCTGGGGATTATGTAGTAGAATGGGATATGGGTTCACAGAATTCCTACCCACCAAAGTAACAAATAAAGAATGAAACATGCATTATATACATAGACCACCAGCAAGAGCTCATCCACTGAAAAACAACTTTTACCAGGAAAAAGATGATGTACTTAGGCTTCATAAGTATTCAACATAGGTACATTATTCTTCTCATATACTTGTATGATAGGCTAAGAAGTCTCAATTGATTTCACTCTCAAAAGGATATATTACCATCCTGGAAGAGCTCGTTAATTGAGATGGAGAGAAAAGGAGGAAATCTTAATGTCCTGTTGTCATATAATGGGCAAGAATAGGAAAACATGTAGCAGTGAGGAATGCTATATCCATTAGTTCGTGAGCCACGTGGAATTGCTAAACATCCTCTGCACCCATAGAAGACGGGAAGTCTATGGTTTTCAGCACCTGCTCAGGAAATCTTGGGGTTTATTTCATAACAAGCAAGAAAAAAATAATCTTAACTGCTGCCTTCCAAAGCTGTAAAAGTAATAGTATTATATAAGGAACAGCACATGAAGAGACAATATCATGATGTATAGACTGGGGAATGAGATGCTGGAAAGCAGTGCCATGGAAAGGGACCTGAGGGTCCTGGTCAACGGAAAGTTGAATATGTCAGCAGTGTCCTGTCAGCCAGGAGGGCCAACCATGTCCTGGGGTGCATCAGGCACAGCATCACCAGCCAGTCGAGGGAGGGGATTGTCCCTCTCTGCTCTGCACTGGTGCAGCCTCACTTTGAATATTGTGTGTAGTTTTGGTCACCACAAGATAAGACAAAGCTATTAGAGAGCATGCAAAGGAGGGCTACGAAGATAGTGAAGGGCCTTGAGGGGAAGCCCTATGAGGAGCGGCTGAGGCCACTTGGTCTGTTCAGCCTGGAGAAAAGACTGAGGGGAGACCTGATCACACTCTACAACTTCCTCATGAGGGGAAGAGGAGGGGCAGATAGTGATCTCTTCTCTGTGGTGCCCAGTGACAGGACCCAAGGGAATGGCCTGAAGTTGTGTCAGGGGAAGTTTAGGTTAGATATTAGAAAAAGGTTCTTCACCCAGAGGGTGGTTGGGCACTGGAACAGGCTCCTCAGGGCAGTGGTCGCAGCACCAAGCCTGACAGTTCAAGAACTGTTTGGACAATGCTCTCAGGCACGTGGTGTGATTCTAGGGAATGGTCTTGTGCATGGCCAGGAGTTGGACTTGATGATCCTTGTGGCTCCCTTCCAACTCACCATATTCTGTGATTCTGTGAAAAAAAGGAGAATTCAAGCTACACGCTCAACCTCTTGTAGCACAGTTAAGCATTTATATACCATTTTCATTCAACTGGAATTAACTCAAGTAACCTTAGGAGTCAAAAAATTAAAACACAAATTTAATTTTTTTAAACTAATACAGACTCCCTTATGCCTACAAGCACAACTACAGCTATGTTCTTTAAAAATCCTCTTCACAAGTGAAGAGGCAAGCACATTGAACAGAAATACATTTGTAAAACAAATTTATTATAAACATGGACAGCAGCTCATGAAGCAATAAAGCAGGTTAAGTGAAAAGTCTATCAGTAAAAGCCTTTTGTTAATGGATGGGAGCAAAAAAATGAAACAGACAGTTAGTTGCTATTAAAGGCATTAGGTGGTGTACAAGCCAACATCTCACTTGCTTTAAGCTGTATTCAGGCCCAATTATGGATCAAATCAACTGTTGCCACAATAGTCAGGGAAGGAGATGAAGGAATTCTCCCAACGCGAAATACAAAAATATGGAATAATGCCACAGAATTTGAAAAATATTTTCAATCATGGTGGTATTTTATCAATTTTACATACAACCCACATAAACATGTTGTAACCACCTTTGTGCTGAGAATTCATAGTGCCTCTGTGTACACCATTTATCCTATAATTGCCCTAGGATTAAATCATGATGGTATTCTACTTTACCCAATGAGTTATAGAACTTGGGCTAGGCAATACAACATCTGACAATCTATAGACACCAAAGAGTGTGTTGTGAGAGCACATAAAACAATGCTTATCTTGGTCTGCTGTGTTGTACAATATCTCCATTGTTCTATTTCTTGCTTATGAAACAAGATAAACATAACTTTATTTTTATAACAATTTCAAATGTGAGGAAATAGCAAATGGATGGAGGATAGGAAAAGCTTTCAGTAAGTAAAAGTACCATACCCTGCAATTAATTAAATGTAATTATTTTTCATCATTGTTATTTTTGTGCCTTGCCTTACTTGAATTAATTAGATGAAAAAGTTTTTAGCTCATAGTTGAGCTTAGAGGTTGGGGAATCTTAGGGTTTTTCATAACAAGGGTGATTCATAGTAACGTTTAGATTTAATTTCTGACTTTGCTATTGAACTTGTGAGATTAATATAAATGTTCCTCTGTATTTAGTTGAAGATTATTCTGATTAATGGGAATTTTTAGCACAGTTACTAATTGTAAACTATTTTGACACTCTTTAAATGCTTTGTATGTTATTTGAAGGGTCTATATAAGTCTTAGATCAGCAAGTTGACATATTATTTGATACTATGACACAATTTTTTACTTCTCAAATTTTATAAGCTAAGTACTGTCATGTTTTACTATCTCATTTTTACAACTAAGATATCACAGTTCTTATGTGTCACCTCTTGTTCCTGATCAAGCTAAAGTATTTTAAATAAATGATTCTGTTTAAATATGTGAACATTGCTTTTTAA
Source organism: Amblyornis subalaris (assembly GCA_018881555.1). NCBI lineage: Eukaryota > Metazoa > Chordata > Aves > Passeriformes > Ptilonorhynchidae > Amblyornis > Amblyornis subalaris. Next base: position 51,554 of record JACAXG010000287.1, on the reverse strand, counting down.
TAGTGTTTACAAAACCAGAAACTTGAAAAAATTATCAACTTTGTAGTTTTTGTATTTCTCTGTTCTAATTGGATAGAAGAAAAGTATCCCTTTGATTTTGAATTCTTTGCCCAGCCTTGAGGAGGTCTTGGCAGATGAGGAAAAGAGCAAAGCAAGGCTGTTAAAAGCCAAAAGAAAAGAAGCCATTAAGGCCTCAGAAGTAGTCAAAAGGTACTTCAGAAGAATGCTTGAGACTTTCTCTTGTGCTTTCTAGGATGAAGATTGATATTGTGGCTGAAGCTAGAGGTAAGAATCATAGAATCATAGAATCATCATCAAGGATGGAGAGATCTTCAAGATCATCCAGACCAACTGTCCACCCAGCACTACCACTGTAATCCCTAAACCACATCACCCAGCACCAGATCCGGACACCTCTTGATCACCTCCAGGGATGGTGACTCCACCAACCTCCCTGGGCAACCTATTCCAGTGTCTGATCACCCTAACGGGGAAAAAAGTTTTTCTAATCTGAATCTCCCCTGTCTCACCTTAAGGCCATTTCGTCTTGTCCTCTCACTGTAGGCATGGCAGAAGAAACTGGCCCCCACCTCACTACAACCTCCTTTTAGGTAGTTGTAGATAGCTCCCTGAGCCTCCTCTTCTCTAGACTAAACAAACCCATCTCCCTCAGCCACTCCTAAGACATGTTTTCTAGTCTCTTCACGAGCCTTGTTGCCCTTCTCTGGACATGCTCCAGTACCTCAATGTCCTTTTTGAAGTGAAGGGCCCAAAACTGAATGCAGTACTCGAGGTGCGGCTGTGGCAAGGCAGCTCACCCCCCCCCCCTTCCTTCTTGCTGTCAAGAAGGTTATCTGCTGTTTCCATAAATTAGGGAATCTCCCATTTTTGCTCGGTCTTGTGAGACACTCAGACGCCCAAGGCTGAGATGACAATAAACAGCTGCTGTGAGAGGAGATTATGTTGGAATTTTGTGACTAACAGACACTAGAACTTTACAGCTATAAAAGATCTACCATAACTCTCACAAATTGGAAAACCTTCTACACACCTCTAAGGTGTGTACAAGGGCAGACCTCTCAAGCTCCGGGACACCAGGCTTGAGTAAACCTTCTCTTCTAGAAGTTGGGTGAAAGAAGCCTCGGCATACCAATAATTTGGTCCGGTAAGTCATATTGGGCTTCTAATCTATACTATTTCTTTGCTAGCAGTAATTTGGTACCTTTATTGTGCACTGCGTATTGTAACCTACTAGTAGTAATTCTCTTGTTTATCCTGTGTAGTAAGTAATCTGTTAAAGTCCCATGTCTGTTTTTCTTGTGTCTATTCAATAAATAATCCATGTTGCAATAGACCTAATCAGTCATGATTAAAGAACTTGTGAGCAAGAGTGGATTTTGAGGTGCGGGCCATCTCAAAAGAGCTACTGCCTACTGCCACAAATTTGAGCAAAGGCAGAGCCCTGAAAGCTCTTTCTCCCATTCGTAACAGCGGCCTCACCAACGCCAAGTACAGGGGATGATCACTTCTCTAGTCCTAGCTACACTATTCTTGATACAGGCCAAGATGCCATTGGTGCTGAGGAATACATCTAGTGCAGGTAGCTCGGTTTGCAAGCTGCAGTTCAAGATGATGATCAAGATGCAGATTGAGCTCTGGGTGAGAGCCCAGTAAGACAAGAGGCCATGAACTGCCAACCCTTTGCATAACAAAGGGCACCCAAGACCAGTGGCACTGTCCAGGTGAAAGGACACTGAGACATAGCAGGAGCCGAAGTCGGGAAGAAGAGTGAGACTTGCACCAGGGGTAGACTGGAAGGGTATAAAAGTCCAGAGGTTCTTTTGTTGGGGGTCCTCAAAGGCACCAGCTCAAGTTGTTTCTGTGTTACTGCGCTGTAAATAATTGGCTTTATGGAATGAGACATCTGAGACTGCTATGGGAAACCTGGGGTCAAACCGGTAAGGAAACCTGGTGTGACTGTGTGTGAGTGAGGTGTGTAGGGAGTCAAGCTGGGCACCGTCGGCTCACTGGAGCTGCCCACTGTGAAGGGACTTCAGTCCCAGCACTTAAAAGTCTCTGGCATTGGGAGCGTGACTGCCAGAGAGTCTTGTGAATGCTCAGATTTGAAAGTTTCCTTAACAACTGGCCTTCTTGGCCACCTGGGCACACTGTTGGCTCATATTCAACCAGCTGTCAACCAGCACCCCTAAGTCCCTTTCTGCTAAACAGCTCTCAAGCCACTCCCCCCCAAGCCTGTGTTACCAAACAAGTTATATTTCTTTAAAAACGAGCCTATGAAGCAGTGGGAGAAAATGTTAGGACTTAATCAACAAGAAGGGAGATTTAATCTGTGAAACACATAGCAGCTAAGAAGCAAGGTCTAAATGGTGTCCATGTGTTAGAAAACCAAATGAAAGTTAGGGCTTGACATGCTTTGATGCTCTCAGACCCGGGGGAGCAAGTTAGAGTTGATGCCTTAGGATTTGCTTTTTATACATTTTTCATATATTCATAGCTCTGTAGACTATTACTGCATAGTTATATAGCTCCTAGTACCCTTTCTGTTCGATTTTAGGACAATAAGCTAACCTTCTCACACATTCCTGAAATATTGTTTGGTCATACTGTCAAGGAGAGAACATTTTGTTTTTGTAACCAGAATCTGAGGAGACATAATAAGAAATAAGGCAAAGAAGCCCCTGGACTGACGTCAATGGGGCAGAACCCAGGGGCTAGATGACCTAATGGACTGCTCTTTAATTGGACCATATTCGATTGATATGCCAATTTGTTAAACTTATAAAAACTGTAGAAACCCGATGCCAAGCATGCATATAGCCACACTACACATGTTGAAAGCTTTCAAATAAAGAACCTGCTTTTTTATCTTACTATTCTAATAGAGTTGCAAAGTTTTCTCTCCTGTTCTAGGCATCAGCGTGGCTTGGAAAGAGGGATGAATGCAGAATTTATGGGCAACCAGGACATCTGGCAGGACTCCTAAGATAAGGAAGAAACTAATAAAACCAACTCAGTAATTGTGCTGAAATCAGATCCAAGTGGATAAAAGGTAATTCTGGTAGGGCGATCTGTGACCACCAACCCAAGAAGGCCCCCAACCCAAAAGAAGAGAGAAACTGTGCAAGCAGACTAATTAGCATGAGAAACGAGAGACTCATCAACCCAAAAGAAGAGAGAAACTGAGCAAGCAGACTAATTAGCATGAGAAATGAGAGAATCATTAACCAATAGAAGATAGAATAATAATTAATAAAAGAACTATGTAACTTGTAACCAATGAACACTAGTTCCTTTGCTTGCTAAAATGTATAAATAGCCAAAAGTTTTGATAACTGATGTACATGTTTTGTGGAGCAATCCCCATATACCTCAATGTAATACTGACTTTCTAACCTAACAAACTGGTCAACCCACCAAAAACACTGTAGTGGGTTGATGCTGGCTGAATGCCAGGCACTCAGCAAAGCCACTCTATCACTCCCCTCTGCAGCTGGACAGGGGAGAGAAAATACTACAAAGCATTCATGAGTTAAGGACCAGGAGAGATCACTCACCAAATACTGTCAAGGGAAAAATAGGCTCAACTTAGAGATATGCATTGATTTTATTACTGACAAAATCAGAGCAGGATAATGAGAAGCAAAATAATCCCTTAAAAACACCTTTCCCCCTCCCACGCCCAGCTCTACCTCCTTCCCCAGTGGAGCAAAGAGACAGGGAATGGGGATTATGATCAGTTCATCACCCATGGTTTCTGTAACAGTTTAAAAGATGGGTGTCTGTCAAGGAAGGTGGGAACCTTCCTGGAACAGAAAGGATGACCCCTCCCTCCAAATCATTATACCCTTGAAATTACGGAGCTTTCCAGCAAAGGTACAGGAAAAGGAATAACAGTTCTTTACTAGGATATATAAAATGAGGTAAACAAACAGCAATGACAAAAAAAACCAGAAAACCCAATAACAGCCTTTTCTTGCCTGTTGAGGAATTTCCCTTTGGTGTAGTTGTGACCACAACTGGCAGGGGGCACTGTCAGTTCCTGATGAGGTGACAGCTGCAGTGACTCTTGCAGCCGACAGGGGCCGCTGGGGGGCACCAGGGAGGCAGGGCAGGTGCAATGGTTCCCCTGCAGCTGGAGGGGGCACTGTGGCGACCTCTCCATTTGAAAAATGTTGGCTTGGGCACGGGGGAAGGAGGGCAGATGGCTTCCCTCATGCAGAAACCGCAGCATATCGTAGTATGAGAGCCCAACACACAGGGCTAGCTGCATGTCATGGTTTGACACTGGCCAAATGCCAGGCACCCACGAAAAGCCCCTCACTCACCCTCCCCAGCTCCACAGCTGGACAGAGGAGAGAAAATTTAATGAAGGATTCATGAGCTGAGATAAGGACTGGGAGAAAATACTTCAAGGGCAAAACAGGCTCGACTTAATGATATAAAGTGAATTTATTGCTAACAAGATGGGAGCAGGAGAATGAGAAGTAAAATAAGCCCTTAAAAACACCCTTTTCTTCCCCCAACCCCTCCCTCCTTCCCACTGATGCCGCATGGAGACGGGGTGAGGGTTTTGGTCAGTTCATCACCCAAGAGTTTCTTCTGCTGCTCAGGGAAAGAAGTCACCTCCCTGCACGCACCATGGGGTCCCCTCCCATGGGAGACAGTTCTCTGCAAACTTCCCCAGCATGGGTCCACTCTCATGAGCAGTAGTACTCCCAAAACTGCTGCAGCATGAGTCCATCCCATGGGCATACAGTCCTCCCAAAACTGCTGTGGTGTGTGTCACTGCCACGGGGTGCAGTCCTCCAAGGACAGGCTGCTCCAGTCTGGAAGCAAGGCCTCTCTCTCCATGGGAATCCCACCGGACCACAGCCTACTCTAGGCATCCACCCGCTCTGGCATGGGCACCTCCCCCATGGGCTGCGGGTGGACTTCTGCATCCCCTGCATACCTCCATGGGCTGCAGGGGAACAACCTGCTTCACCATGGTCCTCATCACAGGCTGCAGGGACATCTCAGCTCCGGTGCCTGAAGCACCTCCTCCCCCTCCTTCTTCACTGACCTTGGCGTCTCCATTGTTGTTTCTCTCACATATTCTCACTCCTACTCTTCTCTAGTTGGAAAATTACAATGGCACCATCAACTTTGTTATGATTTCTTCTTAAATATATTATCACAGAGGCATTACCACCATCTCTAATTGGCCCAGCCTTGGCCAGTGGCCTGTCCATCCTCAGAGCCATCAGGGATTGGCTCTGCTGGACATGGTGGAAGCTTCTAGCAGCTACTCACCGAAGCCACCTCTGTGGACCCCTGCTACCAAAAAACAGGCCTTGCAAAACCAACACACTGTGGCCACAAGCGGCAGGCAGGAGCTCAGTGGGGAGTGGCCCCAGTCCCGGATCTCAGTACAGGAGCAGCCGCGGCAGCAGGAAAAAAAAATGGAGCATGCAGACCTGAGCCGGCGAGCCGAACTACAGTGTAGCAGAGCAGCCAAATGCTCCCTGCAAGACGTCTACTGTTCTCTGTTCCCAACTGGGCACAGACTGACACACCCCAAGCTAAGAGATAGCTAAGTCACAATGTAGCAGTACCCTGGCTCAATACACACACACACCTCTGCCCCACACGACTGCTCTGCCCCAATCCCGAACCAGAAGAGAGAGAGCAACTCCTGGCCCTGGCCCCACCAGGATCCCAGCCAGGCTCACAAGCATAGTGATACCCCTGAGCCGGGAAGGGGAAGAGGGAAGAAAGAGAAACAGTAACAATTTTTGGCACACCCTGAATATGGGAAAACAATCCCTAAGACATTCCACCCCTTATCCCATATCATTTGTTTAACGCCCAAATTAATACATTTCAACTGCAAACACACATATCCATACATATAACTATATATAAATAAAACTTGATTGTCGGGGAAGACGGCTGGCACATTAGCCTTATTGACCCTTATCCATCGGATGAAATAACTAGAGTGTACCCTTAAGAAATATAGAAAAAGGCTGTCGGGGGAGAAATTGCAGCGAGCGGAAGAATTGAGGAAGTTGGATCCAGACAGCAGACAAGAACAGGATGCGGTCCGAAAAACCACAACAGATGGTCAGCGCGCCCCGTCCTAGAACTTTGCTAAAAAAGTATCGCCTTAACTGTCAGCAGATTTTTCGCGCTAACCAATCTTAAGAGCTGTTGTAGCAGCTCTGTTTTTAGCAAGAGATAAAAAGCACAGCTTGTCAGAATAAAAAAGTTCCTTGCTAAGCACTCAGCAGCAATGTGTGTCTGTCCTAACTTCTATACCTGGTGAGCTCGACATGACTGGCGAAACAGCCGCAGACGTCACGAGGAGATGGCAGGGCAACGCCTGTCATAGATGGAAATGTTATAATTTATGTCTTAAACATTTTCATGAAGGACTTTTGGCATTATAGCAAAACTCTACAAAAGCTGCAGAGAAGACGACCAAAAACCCTGAATGGGGCCCTGACTGCCCGCTGATGAAGAGAAGATAAGATAAGAAAGAGCTGGGGAGAAGAATACATTCCCAGAGGGATCACGCTTAGCACCTTCGGGGTGGAGACCACAGCCCCAGGGCTATCAGCTGCCAGGCCAGCACAGACCCTCACATCAAAGGGTGGGGGGAGAAGAGAGGCTTTGGGTGTGAAAAGCCACTGATCAGAGGCAGTGAAAGCCCAAACCTCCGCTGTGCAGACCAGTTCAGCTGAGGGGCCCTGCATCTTGGGAGAAGCTTATCCACAAGCAGAGGGGGTGTCACGGCCCATCAAGGGTCCCCCCAAAGGGGTCCCCAGACCCTGCACCAGAGATGATGCAACAGGTCCACAGTATTGCAAGGGACAGTGTCAAACCTAGCCCCCTCAGGGGAGGCACGTGGGCGTTCCTACCTGGCCAAAACATATATTAATCCACTGGATTCTGTACTCTTTGGTGTGGCAGCGTTGTGGCGGCAACGGCGGGGGACCCTCACGACCCAGAAGACCAGATGGAGGGGAGCCACGAGGCGTCGCTGGGACCCCCGGAAGGGTGATATGTCTCCATCTAACCCCTGTCACTCTCTCCCTGTCCCCCCAGCACCCCACGCACACTTCTTTTTCTCTCTCTTTCTGTCTTTCCTTTTTCTTTCTCTTTGCCTCCTTTACTATTA
>JACAXG010000287.1:0-26830 GCA_018881555.1 Amblyornis subalaris | reverse complement strand
GTTCCAGATGTTTCGTTTAAATTGTACTCTCCATTGGATCCCTTCCCTAAGTCCCTCCTTCCCTCTGTTCCCATTTGATATCCTCCTATCCTTCACCTACTTACCCTCAGATCATTGGTCTGTATGCTCTTCCCGCCCCCGTTGCTATCCTCATAAGCCCCGGCAGCCGGAGCCATCTTGGTTCTCTGGTCCCTGACCCCTTGGCAAATAAACTGCGTGCCGAGACCACATCAGAGACCCATCTCCTTCTTTACTGCTTCCCGCCACCTCAGAGATCGGTGCAAGAGTGTTCACGGCGTCTGTTATCCCGGACCGTGAGAAGTGCCAAAGCCGTGGCTAAAAGTGCTCCCGCCCGGGACTGCTTCCAGAAGGCTGCGGCATCCTGACACTGAAAGCACCGCCGCGGCATGGAAGGATAAGTCTGGTTGGCAGGTGTTGGAAGGGCATTAGCCCGGGTCTGCTCAACTCATCGAGTTATGAGCTGTAATTATGGCATTTCAGCGTTTCTCTCATGTGCCACTGAACCTTGTTACTGATTCTTCTTATGTCACAGATCTTGCACAGCGTTTGGACTGTTCACTTGTTAGAAAGGTAGACAACACTAAGTTGTTTTTGTTATTGAAATCCTTATGGGATGTGCTTCAGAAGCGGAAGCACTCTTACTGTCTTACATGTTCGCAGTCACACCTCACTCCCAGGTTTTGTGGCCGAAGGTAACTCCCAAGCCGACCAGCTGCCAACCCTGCATGGGTTGCGCCCCAGCCTGACCGGATGGCACAAGCCAAGGCGTCACATGACTTTTACCATCAGAGCGCATGCACTTTGCAAAAACAATTTTCACTCACGTCAACTCAGGCCCGCAACATTGTTGGTGCCTGTCCTGACTGCCAGGGCTTTGCCGTGCCTTTGCCCATGGGTGTTAATCCCAGGGGTTTGCAGGCGCTGCAGCTCTGGCAGACAGATGTCACCCATGTATCAGAATTTGGCCGTCTCAAGTACGTGCACGTCTCAATCGATACCTTTTCTTCTGTTATATGGGCATCCGTTCATGCTGGTGAAAAGAGCCGTGACACCATTGCACACTGGTGATTGGCTTTTGCTGCACTGGGGGTGCCAGCAGTTATCAAAACTGATCATGGCCCTGCCTACGCCTCTGCTCGGGTGAAACAATTTTTACACCTGTGGGACGTGGAACACAAGTTCGGCATTCCCCATTCACCCACTGGTCAAGCTGTTGTTGAACGAGGGCATGGCTCCTTCAAACGGATGTTGCAAAAACAAAAGAGGGGAATGTTGGGGGAGCCTCCCCAGAGCCGTGTCCAGAAAGCAGTATATATGCTCAACCATCTCATGATCCCTTCTGATTCTGATGTCCCTGTTATTTTAAGCCATTTTCTTTTGCTACGATCTGACGGGGCACTGGCTTTCCCCCGTGGAAAGGTGTGGATACGGGACCTCATCACTGGYAAGTGGGAAGGCCCATGGGACCTTATTACCTGGGGACATGGATATGCTTGTGTTTCCAGAGATACTGGTCCTCGTTGGATACCAGCACAGTGCGTGAGACCTGATCTGCAAGGGCGTGACCATCCCCTGGACGATAAGGATGGATCCAGCACTTAGAATCATACTTATGATGCTGTGTTGCGGTGCAGGGCCAGGAGCATCTATAGTGCCTCCGCTCCCGAAAGGGAATGTATGGATAACCTTAGCCCAGGCCCTGAATCAGTCATCTATATGTCTGTCACTTGCTACCCTGCAATCGCCTTTTCAAACATGCTTGGTGGCTGTGCCAATTGCTAATCAGACGCTTGTTAAGTGGTGGGCCAACGGGTCTAAGAACGGGGGAGAATCCGTCTCTGACAGGCTCCTGCCGATGCTGAATTTGGTGGAGCCGCAGGAGCTTGATATTTTGGGGTCCCTGAGGGCAGCGGCACGCGTGGCCTTCAGTCAGAATGTGACCTACGGCTGGTCCCAAAAAAACTCCTGGTGTGTTACTCCATCCAAAATGTGGTACCGCAATTACTCGGCATGGTGCAACCAAACAATAGGTATGGGAGGAAAGAACCTACACATCCCTCGTCAGTTACCGCATGGGATGTTTCTTATGTATGGCAATCGAGCATGGGCAGGTATCCTGTCCCAAATAGACAGGGGCCCCTGCACATTTGGCCACCTCACTATGTTTTTGCCAAACATGACCATAATGAAACATTTTTCTTCCCCATCACACCATCGCTGAAGGGATTTGTCAGGACTTGTGCCTGAATGCAAGGATGATGCTACTTTTTGGGGGATGGAAAAACGCGTGCTTGCTTCTATTTTTACCCCTGGTGTGGCTGCAGCAAAGGCTTTAGCAACCCTTAATAAACTAGGCTGTTGGCTGACAAAGCGCACAAATGCCACATCTTCAGCACTGACTGATCTTCTGGCCAATGTTCAATCAGTACGCCAAGCTTCGCTGCAGAACCATGCTGCTATTGATTTTTTATTTTTAGCTCATGGACATGGGTGTGAGGATTTTGAAGGAATGTGCTGTATGAATCTTTCTGACCATTCAAAATCAGCCTGCCAGCATCAAAGAGCTGCAGGCAGGAGTTGCAAAACTACAACAGGAAAGTGGTTGGCTTGATTCCTTGATGGGGGGATGTAACGTCTCAGGGTGGCTCAAAGAACTGGTAAAGACAGGATTCTTAATTGTGTTAGTAGTTATTCTCATCTTGTTATTTTTGCCATGTCTGTTGCATCTGCTGCGGAGGGCCCTACAGAAGGTAACATACACGGCCTTTCCAATTTTAAATAAAAAAGGAGGAAATGTGGGGGAAGATGGCTGGCCCGTTAGCCTTATTGACCCTTATCCATTGGATGAAATAATTAAAGTGTACCCTTAAGAAATATAGAAAAAGGCTGTCGGGGGAGAAATTGCAGCGAGTGGAAGAATTGAGGAAGTTGGATCCAGACAGCAGACAGGAACAGGATGTGGTCTGAAAAACCACAACAGATGGTCAGCGCGCCCAGTCCTAGAACTTTGCTAAAAAAGTATCGCCTTAACTGTCAGCAGATTTTTCGCACTAACCAATCTTAAGAGCTGTTGTAGCAGCTCTGTTTTTAGCAAAAGATAAAAAGCACAGCTTGTTAGAATAAAAAAGTTCCTTGCTAAGCACTCAGCAGTGATGTGTGTCTAACTTCTATACTTGATCACTGACCACCCCTAGCATATGGATAGAGTTCATTGGGTCCATGACTGATACAACTGGAGCAGACCACTTTCATTGTTCATTGTAGTTAAAGCAATAGCAGTGACATTCAGTAACCAGTGGTATACAGGAGTTCCAACATTACAGGCTGTTCTCATCCAAAATCAAATATCCCTGAAGTACACATTTCCCTATCACTCTGCATTACCCACCAAGTGCAACCCAGTCTCCCAGCAAAGATAACCCCACGGATGGGTTTGTCTTTGCTTCAGGCAGAATTGATCCAAACGGTCTTTCCTAACATACCTCTCATATGCACCACCAGAACCTTATTTCGGTCTGTTGTACACAGGGATTCGGATTGGGCAGGGCCAGCTCGATTAATGGAATCTCTAGTGTTAACTAACCATGTGGCCTTGGCTAAATGTAGATCCCACTGCTTCAAAGTCCCACCACCCATTGCCTTCAATGTTATTTTTAATAGTCCATTGCACCGCTCAACTTTCCCAGCAGCTGGTGCATGGTAAGGAATGTGGTACACGCACTCCATACCATGTTCCCAAGCCCAGGTGTTTATAAGGTTATTCTTGAAATGAGTCCCATTGTCAGACTCAATCCTCTCAGGGGTACCATGCCTCCACAGGACTTGCTTTTCAAGGCCCAAGATGGTGTCCCAGGCAGTAGCGTGAGGCACAGGGTGCGTCTCCAGCCATCTGGTGGTTGCTTCTACCATTGCGAGCACATAGTGCCAGCCTTGGCAGGTTTGCGGCGGCATGATATAATCAATCTGCCAGGCCTCCCAATACTTATATTTGGACCGCCTTCCCGCATACCACAGGGACTTCAGCCGTTTGGCCTGCTTGATTGCAGTGCACGTCTCACAATCGTGGATAAGCTGGGAGATACCATCTATTGTCAAATCCACCCCTTGGTCTCGTGCCCACTTATAGATGGCATCTCTGCCTTGGTGTCCTGAGGCATCATGGGCCCATGGAGCTAGAAAAAACTCTCCCTTGTGTTTCCAATCCAAATCTATCTGTGACACCTCGATTTTTGCAGCCTGATCCATCTGTTTGTTGTTTCGGTGCTCTTCATTAGCCCAACTCTTGGGCATATGGGCACCCACATGGTGGACTTTCACAGTTAGCTTCTCTACCTGAGTGGCAATGTCTTGCCATTCTTCAGCAGCCCAGATTGGTTTTCCTCTACACAGCCAATTGGCCTATTTTCACCTTTCCAGCCACCCCACAGAGCATTGGCTACCATCCACGAGTCAGTGTAAAGGTAGAGCTTTGGCCACTTCTCTCGTTTGGCAATGTCCAAGGCAAACTGGATGGCTTTGAGCTCTGCAAACTGACTCAATCCACCTTCTCCTTCGGTAGCTTCTGCAACTTGTCATGTGGGGCTCCATATGGCTGCTTTCCATTTTCGGTTCGCACCCACAATGTGACAGGAACCGTCTGTGAAAAGACCGTATTGGGTTTCTTCTGTTGGCAGCTGGTTGTACGGTGGGGCTTCCTCAGCACGCGTCACCTGTTCCTGCTCCTCTTTATCCGCCAGACCAAAGTTCTCACCTTCAGGCCAATTTGTAATTATCTACAAGATCCCAGGGCAATTTTGGTTTCCAATACGGGCAATCCACTTACTCTCCATAGCATTGGTGGCGTGATGGGTAGAGGGAACCTTTCCTTTGAACATCCACCCCAGCACTGGTAGTCGGAGGTGCCAGGAGGAGTTGTGCCTCTGTGCCAATCACCTCTGAGGCAGCCTGAACTCCTTCATAAGCTGCCAGGATTTCCTTCTCTGTTGGGGGGTAGTTGGCTTCGGACCCTCTGTAAGGTCAGCTCCAGAATCCAGGTGGTCGGCCTCGAGTCTCACCAGGCACCTTCTGCCAAAGGCTCCAGGAAAGACCATTGTTTCCAGCTGTGGGAACGGCACTGAGCACCTGGCACCTTAACCAAGATTAGAATAAGAGTGTGGGCCCTAAAGACTCTGCTAAATTTTATGCTTGCTGAAGGTGCCATGAGAAAGCATTTTGGTGGAAAACCACCCATGTGAAAGCATGGCTTGGTGATTGAAAAACATCACAGGAATGAAATGCTTGAGATATGTTGTGTGTTACAAAATTAGCACAGGTTCTATCTGTAAGAGTAATAAAAGAGAGCTCTCATGAGAAAAAAAAAACAAAGAAGAAGAAGCCAGGAAGGCAAGAAAAGAGGGCGGAGTGACCCTGGCTCTTTATTTTATATGTTTTTAGAAACCCCCGTGCATTGGAGGGTGATACCGCCACCCCTCAATCACACTGGTCAAAGGAAAGATCCATCAAATATCTCCGCCCAGCACCAAAGAATGTAAACAATACATGGACGTTAGGAAAACATGACCATGTTTACAGAACGAGCATGAGAACTTTGTTACAGAAGTGAAAAACATGGAGAAACTGCAAAAACCAGGGCAACATCAAACAGCACCTGTAGAGCTCATAAAAGATAATGCACTGTATCAGTGTGTTTTCTTGTTGCCAAAACCTTAATATTTTACATTTAGATTTTTTCTTTAAGTTTTTCTTTACATTCAATACCATCGCCAACATTTGGTGACCCCGACATGTGAACAGATCAAGGATGTGATACCAAAGACAACAGATCAAGGACGTGATACCGAAGACATGTGAATAGAGCAGAGCCGTGATACTGATGGCAGGGAACATTTTGGCGAGCCACAATCCAACGGGGGAAACATTGCTGGCACAGCCTAGAACACTAGGTCAGTGGTATTTGCAGGATCAAGAGCCACAGGATTGTGAGTACAATATCATGGGATGGAGTTTCTCAGGAGCATCAACTCTACTTAAAAGTGTTACAGCAGATTCTCTGCTCTGCAGGGTATAAAATCTCTGACAAGCAGTTAGAGCAACTTTTATTACTGGTTAAGATGTACTGTGACTAGTTTCCAAAAGAGGGAAGCTTTGATGTTAAAATATGGGGATGTGTGAGAGAGCATTTACAAGCACATAAGGACTTGAGATTTTCAATTCCTGATTCGGTAATAGTAACATGGAGAGTTCTGATCAGTGCTTTAGAGCCCCTGTGCATAAAAGAGGCAGATGATGATGAAAAGGATACTGATAATGAACCAGATGAGGATGTATTACCATCAGGTCCTGTTAATCCTGGAAAGCCAGACCTGTATCTTCCCTTAAAGCAACCCTTAGAACCCTTGAATACCCCCCTCCTGTAGTTGGCGAGGGATCATCTGCGCCTTGTGTGTCCCCTCCGCCCCCCCCACCCGCCTCAGAAAAGAACCCGTTTCTCCCTGGTAATTTTCTAGAGTCCCAAGTGCTTGCAGCACTGGAGCGCTGTGAAAGGGAAGACATTGCAGGGTGATGTAACATCTTTTGCTTTTGTCATGAAGGACTGTATTAACGCCAGCCCCATCGCCACAGGAACGACCCGGCGGGCAGGTGCGGCTTGGGCAGTGCCGCCTCCACCACTTCCCCGCTCCAAGTGCCCCTGCTCAGAGCAGTCCTCTGTGTGCTCCTGCCCCTCCCCCTCTTCCTCCCCCTCCTCCTCTGTCACAATAGAGTCGGTCACGACAGAAAAATACACACACACGCATATAGTTGTAGGTAATGGCCAGCCAGCTTTTAATAATACGAGGCCTCTTTATAGTATTTTCCAGCGTACATGTTGCAAGTTAATTGGCTGCAGCTAACAACAATATAACACTATTGGCCATCTATTTCTGGCCTGTTTACAAATCTACTTATTGCCTATTATTACAACACATACCAACTAAAAAGACTCTGTAGTGCAGGTGCAATTTTATCTTTCTGTTGTTGTGCTTCTAATTTCTACCAGTTTCACAATTCTCATGGGTACAGACTGAGTTTCTCATGGGCATAACTAAGTTCTTAAGGAAATACAGGAATTGTGTCCACATCAATGTCCACAAGATTGACTGACCAGCCATCTGCTTCCACACTCCTCCCGCTGCAAAAGCTGTGTTCAGAGCGCGGTGGCTCTGCCACTCAGCGCGGCGCTGGCGCATGACCGCGGCCTGGCCCGGCCATTCGGGGAGGCACACCTGACATCCCTCAGATCTCCAGAGCTTCTTTCCCAATGATGGGACCTCAGGACCGGAGCTTGGGACAGTCAGATGCAGAGTCACTGATTTCTGCCCCGTGATGACAGGCAGCACCAGATTGGACTTGGCAGCTGCCTCAGAAGTAGGAGTAAAAAACGCTAATGAAGTTTCTTACAGCAATGTCATGCAAATAGTTACAGGAGAGACAAATTTGTCCTAACTGCCACGAAAAATCTCCCTACTTTAACTTTACTGGCATAGAAAAAATCCTTTTTTGGTAGATCAGTGCCCCTTGAAAGGGGATAAGCTAATTAAGGTAAACCAGCTAGCACGAGCATTTACAGGTAGGACACACAGTTCCTTCTACTAGTCCCTGGAATACACCTATTTTTGTGATCCCAAAGAAATCAGGAAAGTGGCATTTATTGCATGATTTATGGGCTATTAACTCAATCGTAAAACCCATGGGTTCCCTGTAGCCAGGCACCTCGAATCCTACTCTTTTATGGTGGTGGCTTGGCCTGCAGCTGGAGATGCTGTGGAGGATAGGCCAGCCACACAAGTAACCGAGGAGCCAGTGGGGCCAGGGAGCCCAGGYGTTGTATTAAGTMAAGGCTCCGAGGTCCAGGATCTCCCCCTRGATTGTGGTAAGRAGGAARGTCTCTCCCACCCAGGCCTTGGAGTAGTATGCTCCCCCATTCAATTGGTTTATCCTTGTCAATCTATGTTCTSTATATGGTTATGTTCCAGAATGTTCTCCCTCACTCGATGCCCCATTGGCTTTGTTCCCCTGCTCCTCCCCTCGCCTACCCTTATTGGTTTGTGTACTGCTACCCCACCTTTTCTCCTCCCCCTAACCCTAATGCGATTGGCCCTCAGTGTTCTCTCCGCCCCTATTCGGTTTGCTATATAATCTTATGTCACCCTGTAGTTAGTGCTCTCCTTCCCTGACCCTTCAAGAATAAACACCTTCTGTGAAACATCATAAGGAGAGTCCACCTCGAACTCTATTCCCGTCTTAAGGTGTCGACTGTGCGACTGCCTGCTTAACCACCTGCGCTGGTGGGATTAGCAGGTGGAAGGCACAGCACTGTGCCTTTCCCACTGGCTGTCGCACACCGCACTGAGGTACCGCCGGACAAGCGTGAGGCTTCTAGGAAGGTTGCAGCCACTGACCATCTAGCTGGATGAGGCCACGCCGTGACACTCTTTTGCCCTACTCGTGCGACTGACTGGTGTCACGGTTTGGACAAATGTAGGAAGAAGACTCAGAGCCTCCTCTGCAAAAGATAGGGTTCAAAACTCCCTTCCTCCCCACCTTAAGAATTTCTCGGAGGAAAGTGAAAAAAACCTGTTTATTTAACAAAACCGAGCTGCTGGCGGGGGGGGCTGAGCATGCAGGCACCAGGGGAAGGGAAAGGAAAATAAAAAATGAATAATGTTAGATAATAAACCTCTTGTGATGAAGACAACCTGGATGAATTCAGAGTCCTTTGTTTCCTGGGTGTAGTTTTCTGCTCTGTCTCCCTCCGGCTTAGGATGGTGCAGGTCTCTCTCCGGGCCCGGAGGGGGGGGGGTAGGCCTCAGAGTTCAGTAGTCTGTTGTAAAGTTCCAAAGGAAGAAGGAAAAGAAAACACAATCCCAGGAAAAAAAACTGTCTTCTTTCCTTGCCTCAGGCAGAGGAGGGAAAAAACTAAAACTAAGTTTCAACTCCCTCCAATATCCTTCAGCTGAGCAAAAGCAGGGCGAAAACTCACAGGAAAAAAAAGGTAAAAAAGTAAAAAAAAAGTGTCCCCTTCACCTTCTGCCCCACAGAAAAGCAGCCGGTGAGAGTTCTCTCCTGAGAAGGAGAGTTTCTTCTGAGAACCACAACAAAGCTAGCTGATAAAGCCAGGAATGTAAACACCTTCGAAGAAAACCAAAACACAGTGCCTAGCTTCTCAAGCCAGCTTAAAGACACAGAGTTTATATTTTTTCATTAGGCAGGCAATCGGGATATACAGCATCATAAAGTCACCCCAAGACAACTGGATATGATCTGGATGTTATTTATTTACCACTGTCCCTGAATAATTATGAATACTTGTTACAAAACTCAGATATGTTTTATATAGCATTGGCAGATTTTATAGGACGGATTTCTCTCTCTTTACTTTCAGAAAAACTGTTGCAAAATGTTTTTCACTTGCCTTTGACACTACAAACTATTCTGTACCTTAGTTCTATTCTTGGTGCACATAATGTTTTTATTGATGGATCAGGAAACACAGGAGAGGCGGTTGTTACCTAGCGATAAGGTAGCAGATAGAAATATGCAATAAACAGAGGGTTTCACTGAACAGGTTAAACTTCTCGCAGCGGTGTTAGCTTTAACGTTTTTTGAACAAGAAGCAGTCAGTATAGTTAGTGATTCTGAATATGTTGCTAATGTCATAATGAGAATATACGGAGTTTTTATAAAGGAAATTAGTCTTATGATATTATTAGATGTTACTCATATACATTCTTTGGTTGCTTGCAGTTTGTTTATGTTACCATTGATTATTTAGCTAAGAGTAGATGACAAAGCCAAATTGCCTGCTTTAGGAACTTTCACATGATCTTGTGTAGTTACCTGTAAGTAGTGTATCATTTTAAGTAACTTTCCCAACTGATATCAAGAGACTTGTTTGTGGGATATTGTAGGGAAAACCCTTCCAGTCAAGGCCTAGGCTCTGGCCAAGCCCTGGCCCTGGCTGGTCGGGAAGTGTGCCATCATACACAGGTGTTTCTGCATTAAAAATATAATCAAGTTGCTTTGACTTGCTGATTTGGGCTTATAAAAGCTGGACCCCCTTTTGGGGCAAACTTGGAAACCTTACCTGGGAAGGATTCTCCTGGTCCTCACTGTGAAAAAGGGCTCCCCAGTGTCCTAGGGTGACTATGATGCTATATATCCCAATCGCCTGCTTAATGAAAAGTATTAACTCTGTGTCTTTAAGCTGGCTCGAGAAGCCAGGAGCTGTGTTTTGGTTTTCTTCGAAGGATATTTACATTCTTTCACCTTTATCAGCTAGCTTTGTTGTGGTTATAGGAGAAACTCTGCTTCAGAGGAGAGGACTCTCTCCGGCCGCTTTTCTGCAGTTGGATGCGGAGAGAACATCTCAGCAGTCGCTTTCTATAGTTGAAGGCGAAGAGACACTTTTTTACCTTTACCTTTCTTTTTTTCTTGTGAGCTTTTGCCCGGTTTTTACTCAGCTGAGGGATATTCGGACGGAGTTAAAACTTGCTTTTGGTTTTTTTCCTCCTCTGCCTGAGGCAAGGGAAGAAGACAGGTTTTTTCCTGGGATTGTATTTTCTTTTTCTTCTTCCTTTGGAACTGTACAACAGACAACTGGGCTCTGTTCTACATACCATCTCTCTGGGGCCTACACTCCCCGGGCCTGGACAGGGCCTACTCCGTACTCAAGCAGCTAGCTAGAGACAGAGCAGAAGACCACACCTGCCAAGGACTCAGGACTTTGATTCATTCAGGTTATCCTCCTCACGAGAGGTTTATTAGCTAACATTATTCATTTTTATTTCTTTTCCCTTCCCCTGGTGCCTGCGTGCACCCCCCCAGCAGCTGGGTTTTGCTAAATAAACAGGTTTTTTCACTTTCCTCTGAGGAATTCTTAAGGGGAGGGGAAGGGAGTTTTGAACCCTATCTTTTGCAGAGGAAGCTCTTCGAGTCTTCCTCCTAAGTTTGTCCAGACTGTGACACCCAGCAATTGCAGACTCTGGATGATGGTAAAGTACTTAGTCGATTGGTGATATATCTCTTTAAATCACTGTCCTTTCTCTCATGTGGTAATGATTAGCTGTATTACTTTGTTTAGTTTTGCTTGGTGCTAAAGCCAAGCATGTGGTAAGTTTATTGTTTGTGTTGCCTTAATATTCATAGTAAAATAAGAAGCGCATATTATTAAAAACAAAAAAGGGGGAATATGACTCCTCAAGAACAATTAGATAATGCAACATTTACACTAAATTGCTTGAATGCAAATCATCAATCTCAATCCTCGACAGAGCAACACTGCTCTGAAGGCTTGCATGCACAGAACAAATTTCCAAAATGTTTTATATAAGGATCCACAATTGGGCGTGCAATGGCAAGGCCCAACTGATTTACTAACCTGGGGAAGAGCGTATGCATGTGTTCTATTGCCAACAGATCCGGAGTGGTTACCTGCTCATCTGGTAAAACCTCGCCATGATCTGGAAAGACCAGCCCAGCAACCTGATACCCCAGGTGAAAAGGCTCTCAATAGCAAGGAAGAGGTGCCGCATGACACCAGCCAGCAGCAAGCGGACAAACAGAGATAACATGGGGAATGCTGAAATGACTGCAGCAAAGAGCTGAAGTCCTGATGCAGGGGGTAGGAGCGGCACCGACCCCAGAGAACACCACCTTGGCCTACCTAGCCATGGTAGCTAGCAACAGTACCATAAGAAGCTGCTTCTGTTTTTATCATGCCTTTGGTGACTGCAGAACAGGTATATTGGGCTCACATTTTTTATCCTCCCATTTTTAGACCTCTTACATTGTGGGATGCTGAATTACCCATAGCAAGTAATGATACAAAATGGACAGGAGGTGTTTGGTTTCCACCACAGGGACTTTTGGAAGAAAATAAAGAATGGATTAAAAGTAACAGTTCCCAAACATTTTACACTGAGTTGCCCCCGATTTGTATTGCTAAAAAACCCATCTCGGGGTGCCTTGATTTTACAGGAAAGTTTCACTTACACTATCAAGACAGTGAGAACACCCAAAAACACTCAGCAAGCCTTACTTTTGTGTCTATATCAGGCATTAATAGTAGCGAGGTGATGAGGAACACCATGTTGGTCGCACCAGTTCATCTTCCCATTTGCAAAATTCCTCGAGGCACTACTGTCGGTGTGTCGAAGCTTATTTGGCTTTCATGTAGACTACCTACTCTAGGTAAAAAGACCATCAATATAACCGGACTAGAAAAAATTGACTGGAGACAGGGAGGACACCTAATAAGCAACAATTCAAAACCAGTTAACTTCTCAGAAGTGACAAAGGAAACATTGAAGTGTTCAGAAGGAGGGCTTTCAGGCCCTGTGTTGCAAGCTAAATTTTTAGACAATTCTGGACCTTGGTTTACCAAAATATGGTACTTAACAATGCCTTTTTGGCTGCGACATGTAGCTCATGGTTATTATACAAAGACAAATGAGGCCTATCAACTAAGCTTAACCAATTGGCATAACGACTGTAATGATATGTACTACACATCCATATGTGTTCATGGCAGCAACTGATGTTAAGGTCAAGGTAGAAAATCACACATTTAACATGACTCTTACTGATCCCTATTATTTTAGTTGTATTACTAGTCGGAATGTATCCCAATTAAACTTATCTGTTATCATGCCTACGCAAAGATGGGCAGAATTATGGCTTCCAGTGAACTTGACCCGAGAGTGGGAAGGAGAATCAGGATTAGGACAATTGACAAGACTACTTAAAACAACCCAGAATCGATCAAAGAGATTCATCAGATGGCTAATAGCTTTCATTATCTCAGCAATAATAGTAGCAGCTATGGCTGCTATCACTACGACGGTGCTTACAAAAGCTGTGCAAACTGCTCATGCTGTCGCTGAGGTGTTAGGTAATTCTATGGCCAAAATGGCCATGCAAACAAGTATTGATCAACAAATATTAACTAGATTAGATGCATTAGAAGCAGCACTGGTGTGGTTAGGAGATCCACAAGAAGCTTTAAACACTCACCTGAAACTTCACTGTGATTGGGAACACCAACATCAGGGGTTGTGTGTTACTCCCCTTCACTGGAATCAAACCACTTGTGGCTGGGAACATGTTAAAGCCCATTGCTAGTAACATCAATGACGAAGTGCAAGATTTAGCCCAATCCCTAAAACAGGAGATGGAGAGTGCACAAAAGATGGCAGAACAAAATGTACGGGATGAATTGTCTAATAGTGTACAATGGCTTAATCCCAAGCACTGGTTTGAGGGACTTAATTTACACATTTGGGTGTTTGTGGCAGTGGGAGGTTTTTTAATCTTTTGTGTGTTTATAGTTCTGCGACTCATCTGGAGAAACCTCAACCGCCTATGAGGAGATGAAGCTCAGGTGCTCGCTGTGATCGCCATGAACCCTTTGCACAAAAAACGAGGAGATGTGGGAATAGCACCAGGTACCTGGCATCTTAACCAAGATTAGAACAAGAGAGTGTGGGCCCTAAACACTTTGCTAAATTGTATGCTTGCTGAAGGTGCCATGAGAAAGCACTTTGGTGGAAAACCACCTGTGTGAAAAAGTGGCTTGGTGATTTAAAACAATCACAGGAATGGAATGGAATGGAATGCTTGAGATATGTTGTGTGTTACAAAATTAGCAGAGGTTCTAAGGCCAAATGTGTGGAGGGCTGTGAGCCCTCAAGGCTGGAGCTTCCAGCACTGCCTTGGAGAAGCCAGGGATAACAACTCACCTCTGGGTCATGGCGAGTTCCCAACAGGCCTTGTTCCTTCATGGTAATAGCCTGTGCCCTGTTGGCTAATTGGTTTCCACCCCACCCCCTGTTTTCCCCATATAAACCCCTGCTTCTACCCCTGACACCAGGGAGCTTTTGTCCCTGGCATCCCCTTTGCAGGGTGGTTGGACATTAAAGCTACCTCTGTGGAACAGCCATACGAAGGCTCTTGTCTCTCTTTCCCCGAGTCTGCCCGGGGTGATTTCACAAGAGCTGAATCTGAATCACAAGAGCTGAAATCACTTGTAGCTAAGATTTGCTACACTTGCTGAAATCACCTGTTGTCTGGGAGGGCTTGCCAAGTGCCCCTGGGAGAGCTGCTCTTTGCAAGATGCTCTCTAGGAAGGTTGCAGGCATACCGGAGCTGGATATCACCCATCCTGTGACACCAATGCGAGCCCAGTTGTCTATCTGTTACAGAGAATAATAAAAGGGAGGTCTCATGAGGAAAAAAAAAAAAACACGGAGAAGAAAACAGCACCTGTAGAGCTCACAAAAGATAATGCACGGTATCAGTGTTTTCTTGTTGCCAAAACCTTAATATTTTACATTTAGATTTCTTCTTTATATTTAAGTTTTTCTTTACATTTAATACCATTGCAAACACCCACCTGCAGAGTAAAGCACCTTCTTCACTTCTGGTCCTGTCCCGACTGGGCCAAGGGCTACCGCGTGAGCAATCTCCTGCTTGATCTGGGAGAGGGCCTGTTGCAGTTTAGGGCCTGTCGTGGTTTGACACTGGCCAAATGCCAGGCACCCACAAAAGGCCTGATCACTCACTCTCCTCTGCTCTGCAACTGGACAGAGGAGAGAGAATTTAACAAAGGGTTAATGAGTTGAGATAAGGAGAATGAGAAGTAAAATAAGCCCTTAAAAACACCCTTTTCTCCCCCCAACGGTGCAGGGAGATGGGGTGAGGGTTTTGGTCAGTTCATCACCCAAGATCATCTTTCTGCTGCTGAGGGAGAGGAGTCGTCTCCCTGCTGCACTGTGGGGTCCCTCCCACGGGAGACAGTTCTCCTCAAATTCCTCCAGCGTGGGTCCATTCTCACGAGCAGCAGTACTCCCAAAACTGCTGCGGCGTGGGTCACTCTGCCAAGGGGTGCAGTCCTCCAAGGACGGCTGCTCCAGCCTGGAAGCAAGATGTTATGGGTTAGAAAAAAGAAATGAAAATTTGTTTCCTTTCCCCTGGGGTACCAGGGAGGCTGTGTAGTTAGGGAGGGGCTGGCCGGGAATTGATGGGCGATACTTAAGAACAAAAGGGAGTTATCTGTTCAGCTGCATTCCACGTTAATGACACAGAATGGACGATACTTAAGGACAAAAGGGACCACTTGCCCAGCCCAGAAGCCAAGACAATTCCCTCAATTAAAGAAAAACAAAGACTTGGAAATACTGACAAGGGGGATGTTTCCCCAGAGGATGGAGCATCTCGAGAGAACTGCCAGAGACTTGGGCGAGAGGTGGGTAGAGACCGGGGCTTGACTCTCTCTCAGCTTGGCTCCGAGGAAGACGGTCGTGTCTGCAGCGAGTGCCGGTTTCGCTCCGGGAACACTGCTACACTGCGACGCCTCCGCCGGCTGGCTCCAGAGCACGGATACACTGTGACATCTCCGAGAGTCCCGCGGCGGCACAGGGTACAGAGTTACGCTGTAACCAATCGCCGCCCGGAGCTACTCGTCTCTGCTGTTTCCTGCCTTCTGCTGGTTTGCCGGTGGGTGATACCGAGATCCATCGCTCCCCAGTCAACCCTGCCTGCCTGCGCTGCTCGCTGCCCGCTGCCGAGGTTGGTGGAGCCGGGCTGCTGCCTTGTGGGTTCGCACCGGGGGCGACCCCCGCCCCTTTCCCATCCGCCGGAGCTGCCATTGCCACATGAGGGTCATCGCGCTCGCGCCACAGCGCCCCCTGCAGCCGCGGGGGAGTCACCGCAGCCTCTCTGCTCCAACGGAGAATCTCCCAACATCCGACAAGGAACTGATAAGGGGTTTGTCTGTTCTCTTATGGTTGCTGTTTAACTGTCTTGTTTTATGTGTATATATATATATATAGTTATATAACCCTAGTAAAGAACTGTTATTCTTTTTACCACATCCTTGCCTGAGAGCCCTGTAATTTCGAAGGTACAGTAATTCGGAGGAGGGAGGGAAGTCATTCCTGTGCTCAAGGGAGGTTTCCCACCTTCCTTGACAGACACCTGTCCTTCAAACCAGGACACAAGGCCTCTCTCTCCACTGGGACTTCCTCTGGATCACAGTGTCCTGGTATCCACCCGCTCCGGCTTGGGCACTGCCCCCACGGGCTGCGAGTGGACCTCTGCATCCCCCGTGGACCCCCACGGGCTGCAGGGGGACAACCTGCGTCACCATGGTCCTCACCACAGGCTTCAGGGACATCTCGGCTCCAGCACCTGGAGCACCTCCTCCCCCTCCGTCTGCACTGACCTTAGTGCCTCCATCGTTGTTTCCCTCACATATTCTCACTCCTACTCCTCTCTGGTTGGAAAATTACAGCTGCACCACTGTCTTGGAGTAAATTTATGATACTATATATCCCAATCGCCTGCTTAATGAAAAGTATTAACTCTGTGTCTTTAAGCTAGCTCGAGAAGCTATGTTTTAGTTTTCTTCGAAAGATATTTACATTCTTTCACCTTTATCAGCTTGCTATGTTATGGTTTTGAGAAAAGAACATCTCGACAGTCGCTTTCTATAGTTGAAAGCGAAGAGACACTTTTTTTACCTTTACCTTTTTCTTGTGAGTTTTCGCCTAGTTTTTACTCAGCTGAGGAATATTCAGACAGAGTTAAAACTTACTTTTAGCTTTTTCCCTCCTCTGCCTGAGGCAGGGGAAGAAGACAGTTCTTTTCCTGAAACTGTATTTTCTTTTTTCTTCTTCCTTTAGAACTGTACAACAGACAACTGGACTCTGTTCTTCATACCATCTCTCCGGGGCCTACACCCCCCGGGCCTGGACAGGGCTTGTTCTGTACTCAAGCAACTAGCTAGAAACAGAGCAGAAGACCACACTTGCCAAGTACTCAAAACTTTGATTTATTCAAGTTATCCTCCTCACAACAAGTTTATTATCTAACATTATTCATTTTTATTTTTATTTCTTTTCCCTTCCCCTGGTGCCTGCATGCACCCCCCACCCAGCAGCTGGGTTTTACTAAATAAACAAGTTTTTTTCACTTTCCTCTGAGAAATTCCTAAAAAGAGAAGAAGGGAGTTTCGAACCCTATCTTTTGCAGAGGAAGCTCTTCGAGTCTTCCTCCTAAATTTGTCCAGACCGTAACAGCCACCAACTTTGTTATAATTTCTTCTTAAATATGTTATCACAGAGGCGTTACCATCATCTCTAACTGGCCCAGCCTTGGCCAGCAGCATGTCCATCATCAGAGCCATCAGGGATTGGCTGTGCTGGACATGGTGGAAGCTTCTAGCAGCTTCTCACAGAAGACACCTCTGTGGCCTCCCTGCTACCAAAAACCAGGCCCTGCAAAACCAACACAGGGCCCCAGTGGAAATCGTTCTTCTTGCAAGTCACCAGGTAAAGAGGGCCCACAATCTTGCTGTAGTCGGGAATGTGCATCCTCCAGAAACCTATGGCGCCGAGGAAAGCTTGTGTTTCTTTCTTGCTGGTTGGTGGAGACATCGCTGTGATCTTGTTGGTGACTTCGGTGGGTATCTGACACCGTCAGTCTTGCCACTTTACTCCCAGGAACTGGATCTCTCGGGCAGGTCCCTTGACTTTACTCTTTTTGATGGCAAAGCTGGCTTCCAGGAGAATCTGGATGATTTTTTCTCCTTTCTCGAATACTTCTGCTGCCGTTTTCCCCCATACAATGATGTCTTCTATGTACTGCAAGTGCTCTGGGGCTTCACTTTTTTCCAGTGTATTCTTGATCAGTCCATAGCAAATGGTGGGGCTGGGTTTCCACCCCTGGGGCAGTCACTTCCAGGTGTATTGCACACCCCTCCAGGTGAAGGCTCACTTGGGTCTGCACTCTGCTGCCAGAGGAATAGAGAAGAACGCATTGGCAACGTCAATAGTGGCATACCACTTCGCTGCCTTGGACTCCAGTTCATACTGGAGCTCCTGCATGTCCGGCACAGCGGCACTCAGTGGTGGGGTAACTTCATTCAAGCCACAGTAGTCCACTGTCAGTCTCCATTCCCCATCAGACCTGTGCACAGGCCAGATGGGACTGTTGAAGGGTGAGTGGGCCTTGCTGATCACCCCTTGGCTCTCCAGCTCACGGATCATCTTGTGGATGAGGATCATGGCATCTCAATTTGTTTGATACTGCCGGCGATGCACTGTTCAGGTGGTGACTGGGACTCTATGTTCTTCCACCCTCAGGAGTCCCACTGCAGAAGGGTTTTCTGACAGTCCAGGCAAAGTGTTCAATTGGCTAATGCCCTGTCTTCACAGCAGCTATCCCAAAAGCCCACTTGAGTCCTTTTGGGTCTTTGAAATAACCACTCTGGAGAAAATCTACGCCCAGAATACATGGGGTCTCTGGACCAGTCACAGTAGGGTGTTTCTTCCAGTCTTTCCCAGTCAAGCTCACCTCAGCTTCCAACAGTCAGCTCCTGTGACCCCTCTGTCACCCCAGCAATAGAAATAGGTTTGGTCCCAACGTCCCGATGCTATCAAAGTACAGTGAGCACCAGTGTCCACCAAAGCTTCATATTTCTGTGGCTCTGATGTGCCAGGCCATCGGATTCACACTGTCCAAAAGACCCGGTTCTCCCTGGCCTCTACCTGGCTAGACGAAGGGCCCCTCTAACACTGGTCTTGTGAATACATACAGGAAGTACCTTCCAGTGGGTCAGATCCTTGCTCACGGGAAACTGTCACTGCACTCGCTCTCACTGACTTCCCTTTCTTTCTCCTTCAGTTCTTGTACTCAGGCTGCTAGGACACGGGTAGGTTTCCTATCCCACCATCTCATGTCTTCTCCATAGTCGACTAAAAAGAACCACAAGTTGGGCTGTGGGGTGTATCCACTCTCTCTGGCTGGGGGGTGTCAGGCTCTGATGTCAGGGGCTCTGCTTCACACTGATGCCACATGGAGACTACTCTCCCCCCTCTCCTTCCTCATCTCCTCCCTTATCTCCTCTTTGAGACTTAACTATAGCAGAGACTTGAGTTTTCAGTGGGCCATGGATCATGCTCTCATAATTCCTGAGTTTGCTGGCTACGGAACCCACTGTCTTTCGGATGTCCTCATCATTTATTTTTGCCATGAAACTGGAGTATTCAGGTGGCCCTAAATGTGCCAAGCTCCACCACATTTGCACTGTGCGCCTGACTTTGTCAGGGTCATTATTGTGTTGTCCGTCTCTTCCAAAAAGTATCTCAAATACTGCCATTTCTCTCATGCATTGGATCCCTTCCTCAATGGTCTTGCAGGGCATTCTATGATGGTGCTCCTGCAGTCTGTCTCTATGAATGAACCTCTCCCTTTCTGGCAAGACAGCTCACCCCCCACCCCCCTTCAGTCAAGAAGCTTATCTGCTGTTTCCTTACTGATGCATAAATCAAGGGAACCTCCCCTTTTGCTCAGTCTTGTGAGACATCTTGGTGCTGCAATCAGCTGACAATAAACAGCTTGCTGTGGGGGCAGATTATGCTGGAATTTGAGACTGACAGACACAAAACTTTACAACTATAGAAGATCTATAGTAACTTTCACAAAGCAGAAAACCTTCTGGACACCTCTTAAGGTGTGTATGGGGGGGTTCCCCTCAAGTTTCAGGATGCTGGGCTTGAGTAAATCTCTTCTGGAAGTTGGGTGGAAAGACGCCTTTGCACACAACCACTATTTGTTGGTAAGTTACATTGGCTCCTAATCTATACTATTTCTTTGCTGGCTGTAATATAGGTACCTTATTGTGCACTGTATTGTATATCTGTATTATAATCTTCTAGTAGTAATTCTTTTGTTTATCCTTTGTAGTAAGTAGTCTGTTTAAAGTCTTATGTCTGTTATTCTTGTGTCTATTCAATAAATAATCCATTTTGTAATAGACCCGATTGGCCATTATTAAGAACTTGCGAGCGAGAGTGATTTTAAGGTGCAGGTCACCTTAACAGAGCTGCTGCCTACTGCCAGAAATCTGAGCAAAAGTAGAGGCCATCAAAAACTCTCTCTCCCATTCATAACACCCTTACATTCTTTATGAGTTGCTCCCAGAGAGTAAGGGGCTCTGGCTCCCTCACGAACAGCTGATCAATACCTGCATCCTTGGTCAAGGATCCTAAATAGCTTGCTTTGCCACTATCCCGTTGAATTCCTGGACCCATAAGGTCCCAAACTCGAGCCAACCAAGTCGAAAATGCCCCCATTTCACGTCTTTTCACAGATTGCAGAGACTGTCATGCGACAGGGACTCTGTGATGATCTCAGGCTCTGGCTCCTCTGCTGGTTGTGAGGGCCCTGGTACCTCATCGTCACTTACTGGGTGTACCAATTTGGTTTTATACTTCCTCCTCTGTACAGGGGCAACTGCCGCTGGATGTGGCTGCTCTTGTGGTTTAGCTGGAACCTGGACATTTGTAATGTCTCTTGGTCCCACTGCTGCGTCATCGGACTTTTACTCCTTGGAGCAACAGGAGGGCTTCCAAACAGTTGGGGAAGAGCATTCTCTCAGCACCCAGCCTATCTCCTCCAATACCCCTGTCTAATCCAAGTGATTCACCTCTAAGGTGGGCTGTTGGGCAGTGTCCCCACCCCCTGTAGCATGCTCCTGGGCAGCATCCCTGGTCTCTGGGGTAGATGTCAGGGTGGTTACCCAAGGCAATCTCAGCTTATCTCTAAATGCTAAATAGAATAGGCCTATCAGCAACACCAGGCATTGCATGATGTGGTTAGCATTTAGAGAAACACTGAACCCTTCAAAAGCTGTTGAGGTAGGCCCAAAAAAGTCAGTGAAGGATTCGGAGAAAATTTCCCCATGTTGCTTTCTCCCAATGGGTACCATTATTAAAGAAACCCCAAAGATATGAACTTAGTGCGTGACAGCTATATAGCCATGTGCCCACATTCCAGAGGAAGGTTACTCATTTGCCAGCAGAACCAGAATAAGCTGTGCCACATGGTGATGCGTAACAAGATTTCTAAATCTAATGCACAAATTGGTTACCTAGGAACTGTTATTCCTTTTTTCACCCTTTCCTCTCGATTCCCTCGGGCCTCACATTGGGCGCCAAGAACTGTCCTGGTTTGAAAGAAAGGTGTCTGTCAAGGAAGGTGGGAACTTTCCTGGAATAGAAAGGATGACCCCTCCCTCTGAATTATTATACCCTTGAAATTACGGGGCTTTCAGGCAAAGACATGGGAAAAGGAATAACAGTTCTTTACTAGGATATATAATGAGGTAAACAAGCAGCAGCAGCAACAACAACAACAAACCAGAAAACCCAATAACAGCCTTTTGTCACCTGTTGAGGAATTTCCTGCTTTGGTGTGGTTGTGACCACAACCAGCAGGGGGTGCTGTCGGTTCCTGGCATGTTGACAGCTGCAATGACTCTTGTAACCGGCAGGGTGCACTGGCGGGCCGCTGTGATGCAGGGTGGGTGCAATGGTTCCCCGGCGGCTGCAGGGGGCACTGCGATGCTAGTGCGGTGACCTCTCCACGTGGCAAATGGCTACTCGGGCACGGGGGAAGGAGAGGAGATGGCTTCCCTCGTGCAGAAACTGCAGCAGATCATAGTCTCAGAGCCCAACACACAGGGGTAGCCATGGCAACATGCAGCAGGCAGGAGCTTGGCAGGGAGCAGCCTCAGTCCCGAATCTCAGCACAGGAGCAATCATGGCAGCAGAAAAAAAAATGGAGCAGGCGGACCTGAGCTGGTGAGCCGAGCTACAGTGTAACAGAGCAGTTGAATGCTCCCTGCAAGATGTCAACTGTGCTCTGTTCCCAACTGGGCACAGACTGACCCACACCCAGCCAAGAGACTGCTAAGTCACAATGTGGCAGTACCCTGGCTTGATACACACACACCTCTGCCCCATACAGCTGCTCTGCCCTGATCCCAAACCGCAAGAGAGAGAGCAACTCCCAGCCCCGCCCTCACCAGGATCCCTTAATTTCCAAGCTAGAACTTGTAAAATTATGTAGAATTGTCTGGCCAACTTATAAATTAGATAACAACGATACATGGCCCAAGTTTGGGACCTTTGATCAAGAACTGATATCAAATTTGATGTCTTATATACGTCAAGGCCGATATCTCGCAGAGTTTGAATATGCCAGACTATTTATGCTTTTAACACGGAATGAAGAGCTACATGAATTTAACAAGGTACAACACCTGCTCCTTTTGAGAGGAAAGAAAGGGAAAAAAGATGAAAAGGAAAAGCCTGTTTTCAGTCTGCCGCGTGTGGGGAGCGGGGAGGAGGCGGAGCTGGATCAGATAGCTGCTGCTCTAAGAACTGGGCCCCCCCAGCCGCCGCCCCCACCCCCCGCTTCGCTGCCCTCGCCGCCCCTCCCCCCACCGCCCGGCGCGGCAGGGGACGGACAGGGAGGCGTGTCCCCCCTTCATCGTCTCCAGCCGACACGGCTGGGAAAGGGAGGGACGGGGCCTCAGCTAAACCACTGCCCATAAAGGAGAAGGAACAGGAGGGGGACGAATTCTTGCGGACTTTGCCTCTCAGACGTTTATGGCCTTTTTTCCAGCCTGCCTTTCCTTCTTCCCCGATCTCCTCTCTTCCTGGGTTTGGGAGTTGGGGGGGGCAGTTCGTTTGGCAGGGGAATGGCACCGGTGGAAACGCGCTGGGCAGCTTCCCTTTGGCCCCCCCTTCCTGATTCCCCTCCTCCCAAGCTGCAGGGGGGGCGGGGAAGGGACGGTCCCCCTGTGCAGCCAGCGGCGCCGTCCTCGGAGGAGGAGGCCTTCCCTCTGGGGGCAGAGTCGGGGGGCGAGGGGATGCGCCCCATAGGATCGCCCTGGCGGGATGGCCTGCGCCCGACGGCACCGCCTATGGAGGAGGAGGTGATGGGCGAGGTCTCCCACCGAGAGGCTGGGCCAAGAGAATGGGTGGAACCACGCCCGGTGGGACGGGTGGTGCAGCTGGACACTGTCCCCGCTCAACACCCGTTCCCACAGCAACCACCCATGTCAGCTCAAGGGGCGGGATCGGAGCAGCCGGGGGGGGTGGGCAGCACCACCCCCAGTGCAGCCGGTGGGGCACCCGTTCCCACAGCAACCGCCCGTGTCAGCTCGAGGGGCCGAATTGGAGCAGCCGGGGGCGTGGACGAGCCAGCCCCTGGTGCAGCCGGTGGCCCACCCCCTCCCCCAGCAGCGGCCGCCCGTGCCTGCTCAGGGGGCGGGATCGGAGAAGATGGGGGCGTGGGCGAGCCAGCCCCCAGTGCAGCCAGTGGGGCACCTGTTCCCCCAGCAGCAGCAGCCCGTGTTTGCTCAGGGGGCAGGATTGGAGCAGACAGGAGGGTGGGCAGCACCACCCCCGGTGCAGGAGCTGAGGCAGCCCGCCCTAGCTCAGCCCCTGTTCCCCCAGCAGCAGCAGCCCGTGTTCGCTCAGGGGGCAGGATCGGGGGTCGGCACGGCACCCCTGTCGCTCTCGGTGCTGGCCCCGTGCGCTTGAGTTTTCATGGAAACACCATTCTTCTGGAGACAGGCTCAGGGGATAGCTCACAGCAAAACAAAGCCAGTGGAACTGAAACTGAGCGGCTCTCCCAGCACAGGAAACCCTATCCAACAGAGACGGAGGGTAGTAATAATTCAGATAGTTCTTCCTCCTCTTCAGAGGAGGATGACAGCACAGTTGCTTTGGCCAGACAGAGGGGGAGGAAAAGGGGCACGAGGGGAACACGAAAGCCCATAAGAGAAAGAAGCCCTATAGCTACACGTAGTAAATCTAGAAAAAAGGAAGAACCAGTACTACAAGCTCCACTCTGGCAAGCCGTGGGTAACCAGGGGCCTGTATATATAAAAGTCCCATTTTCTCTCACAGAACTAGAACAGTGGAAGGCCACCGTTGGAAAATATAAAGAAAATCCAGATAAAGTGGCTGACTTAGTGGAGAGCAATAGAAACCCAGAATCCAGACTGGAATGATTTGAAATCTATGATGAACACACTGCTTGATCACACTGAGAGAGAGATGGTTAATAAAGCTATTATAGCTTCTGTAGAAGGACAAATTGCAGGTGGATCAATACAGGGCACAGTTGCTGAGGTTTTTCCATTGACTAATGCAGGGTGGGACCCAAACATGCCAGAACAAATGGCAAGGCTAAAATGATACCAAAGTTTCATAGTGTATGGATTAAAACATGGAGTCCCTAAGGCTATAAATTGGTCAAAGCTTTACGAAATAAAGCAAAAACAAGATGAATCTCCCACTAATTTTTTAGATAGGCTGAGAGAAGCTGCAATCAAATATACAAACTTAGATCCTGATTCAACTGAAAGGAAATCACATCTAACTCTCCTATTTATGGGTCAAGCTACAAATGATATAAGAAGAAAGCTGCAAAAGTTAGATGGGTTACAGGACATGAGTAAATTGTTAGAGGTAGCCTGGAGGGTGTATCAGGACAGAGACTCAAATGACAAAGTTAGACAGCACCCTAGTAAGAAAGCCATTCAAGAGAAGTCATCAAAGAAAGCTTTTTCCCCTCTGGACAAAGATCAGTGTGCCTTTTGCAAGAAAAAGGGACACTGGAAAAATGACTGTCCGATGCTGAAGAAGAAATCCCCAGTTCCCCAACTGACCGTGGAACAGGAGTCAGATTGACAGGGACCGAAGGCCTCTCCCCCAGCAGAGCCTTTGGTTGTAGCTAAGCTGGGGAAAGAAGAAATTGAATTCGTGGTAGATACCGGAGCAGCGTATTCTGTGTTAAATACTTTGGAAGGGAAACTGAGTCGGGATACTGTAAATGTTGGGGCTACAGGGGTAAGTGAAACACGGCCATTCTTCAAACCTTTAAATTTCAAACTAGGGAAGCACTGGGTGACTCATCAGTTCCTCTATATGCCAAATTCACCCATGCCATTTTTGGGGAGGGATTTACTGGAGAAATTGGAAGCGGAAATTAAATTTAAAAAGGGAAAGGGTGTACAAGTTATAATTCCTGAATCTAAATTTGTCGAAGTTGCTGCACTTTTCATACAGGAGAGATCTGGAGAAATACCTATTGAAAATGCTGTCAAGCCAGTAGTGTGGACTAGTGGTGTTCCAGGAAGATCCAAGGGAGCAAAACCAGTGAAAACTGTACTTAAACCAGGAGCCACACCGGTAAGGCAAAAACAATACCCAGTGAAATTAGAAAATCGTAGGGGATTGGCACCTATAATTGAAAAATTCCTCCAACATGGGTTATTAGTAGAATGTGAATCTAAATACAATACACCCATCCTTCCAGTGAAAAAAGCGGATGGTAAGAGTTATTGATTAGTGCAAGATTTGAGAGCAATTAACAAGATAACAGAGGACATACATACAGTTGTAGCAAACCCCTACACACTCCTAACCACACTGACAGAGGAACTAGGGTGGTTCACAGTCTTAGACCCGAAGGATGCCTTTTTCTGTATTCCTATAGATAAGACCAGCCAAGAAATTTTTGCTTTTGAGTGGGAAAACCCTGAGACAGGGAGGAAAACCCAGCTTATTTGGACAGTCCTACCCCAAGGGTTTAAGACTAGTCCAACAATATTTGGAAATCAGCTAGCAAAGGAACTGGAAGATTGGAGAAGACAAGAGCTGGGAGGGGTTGTTCTTCATTATGTTGATGATATCTTGATAGCCTCTAGAACACAGCATAGCTGTATCCAACTTACTATAAGCTTGCTAAACTTTCTGGGACTGAGTGGGTACCATGTGTCAAAAGAAAAGATACAGGTTGCAAAGAAGCCGTGGTTTACCTGGGGCTTGAGATCTTCCGTGGACATCGACAACTCAGCAAAGAATGGAAGGAAGCCATCTGCCACCTCCCGGAGCCCCAGACTGTGAGAGAGATGCAAGCTTTCCTGGGCATGGTAGGTTGGTGTCGCTTATGGATACCAAATTATGGACTCCTGGTAAAACCGCTGTATGGAGCCCTAAAGGCAGCTGAGAAGGGAATTATCATGTGGACAGAGACCACAAGGGCTGCATTTAAGCACCTGAAACGTTCTCTRATGTCAGCCCCAGCAYTGGGACTGCCAGACTTAACCAAACCWTTTGAACTCTTCACACATRAGCGACTGAATATCRCTCTGGGGGTACTGGCACAGCACCTTGGAGACCAGCGAAGGGCTGTGGCCTACTTCTCAAAACAGCTAGACAATGTCAGCCAAGGGTGGCCTGGGTGCTTGAAARCTRTAGCAGCTACTGTTATCCTAATCCAAGAGGCCCRGAAATTCACCCTGGGTCAGCACATTGTAGTGTATGTTCCCCATGCTGTAGCAGCTGTTCTGCAACAAAAGGGGGGCCATTGGTTGTCTCCCAGCAGGATGCTGAAATACCAGGCTCTGTTGTTAGAACAGGATGATGTTACCCTAAAAACAACTTCTGTTGTTAACCCTGCCATGTTTCTGTCCTCCACCTAAATGGATGATGTGCCTGAGCATGATCGTTTACGAACGATCGAAGAAGTCTATTCCAGCAGACCAGACCTAAAGGACGTGCCTCTAGAAAATCCAGACTGGGAACTGTTTACAGATGGGAGCAGCTTCATGAGAAATGGTAAGCAAATGACAGATTATGCAGTGACAACCCAGGACAAGGTGATCGAAGCAAAGGCCCTGCCAGCCGACGTATCATCGCAGAAAGCTGAACTGATTGCACTGACAACGGCCCTGGAACTGAGAGAAGGAAAAAGGGTAAATATATGGACAGATTCCAATGTTGCCTTCTGATAAGAAGACAAGGCGACCTGGTTTCAAGAAGCCTAGCACGGCAGCCCGGCCTACCCCGTGGCCACTTGGGCCATGGACGCACAGACACCAATGTGGTGGATGGTCAAATGGCATTTATTA